>JARHVA010001776.1:1697500-2192500 GCA_037957365.1 Torreya grandis | reverse complement strand
AAAAATTTTAGTTGGGATCCATTAATACTACAATAATATTTTAAATTTTGGATACCGTATCATGTGCTCTGAAAGACTCCTGCACAATATTGTCATTAATATCTTCTTATTATTTGTAACATAATGCTCTTATGGTGGTTCTAGCCCATAATTTTGACATTGAATCTATTTCAGTTGCTTGAGGTATAATTGTTTAGAGAATATTTTCACCCATAATATCCATATTCAGTCTCTTATTGACAATTGAAAAATAGTGATATTACATTGGGTATCACTCCTAATGTTGGTATGGATTGATTTAGTATAAATTGTGGTATGATGTGATGGGTATCATGTTTATAATTTTGAATTTTAATTCCTTATTGTTGGTTTCTCATAATGTTGACATTTAATTTTTTACCATTAATTGCACTATAACTTTACTATAATGGTTCTTCCTTGTAATGTTGGCATTGAATATCTTACTACTTGTTGAAATAAAATGCATTATTTTACCTCATAATGTTGCGATTGCATTTTTTTATTCCAACATAATGGACTTTCAAAGTCTTTTTTAATGTAATATTGATGTTGAATGACTTATTATTAGTTGAAGTATAATGCTCTTATGGTGGTTATGGTATAACCATTTTTTAAACTATTTTCACTTGTTCTTTGTTGTTATTTCTCTCACTAATGGTTAAAGTATAAATATATTTCATATCTATGTTGAATCTTCTAGCATAGATACTCTTATGGGGGATCAGGATCATGTCTTTGATGTTGAATCATTGATTGCTAGTGCTTGCAATGTTAGTATTGAAACAAATATGTTCTAGAATTTAGTGATTGGTCACAAAAATTACACCAAATAGATAATTGCATAATTTTATATAAATAAACCATGAATTTTAAAATAACAAATATACATAAACAACAATATGTGAACAAAAATATTTTTTAGTTCCTTGATTTGAGGTTAGTGGAACATCTATAAGAAGATATGTAAGCTATGTATCCACTATTATTATAAGTTAAATAATGTATCAATCTTATATAAAATATGTGAAGCTATGACCATATGATGTTTTCTATGTTCTATATAATATTATAAAAGGGTAAAAACATCTAAGAAGAGATTTTCTACTTTGAAAAGTAATCTCATCCTCTCTTTTGAGTTTTTCATCCAAATGGCTATTTCTTTATAACTATTTTTAGTTGGAAATGAATACACTAAAAATAGAGAATAAATAAATTATAACTTGTAATACAAAAATCCATTTGGTAAGTGTTTCCCAAAGAATTTTAGAGGATGTTTTATGGTTTGAAACTCATCCAAACATGAGATTTTGGTTTTTAGAAAATATCACAGTTTCCAACATTTTTATCTAGTGATTTCAAAGTACTTCAAAAAGTTTAAGGAAGTCAAATGTTTTTGCTAAAATATACGCTTAAGAAACCATTTTAGTTGGTGTAGGGCATCATCCAATCTTTTCAAAGTATTACCATTGCTAATTTTGATCAACAATGAATTAGTTGCACCCCTAACAAGGTGACCCACTAGTTTTATAGTAATATGTCAAAATATTGTCTAGAACAAGTAGTTGGATAGATCTTGAATCTATTATTCTTGGTTTTATTAAAATGTAGTGCAATGTTGACATTAGATTATTTATTTTTTGTGGCAACATATTTCTCTCATAATGCCAACATAGAATTTCCTTTGTTTGGTTTTTTTATAATGCTCTTATAAGTGTTCTCACTTGTAATATTGATGTTGGGTATCTTATTTAATGTAGTAGTGATCACAGTTAATCTTATTGTTGGTTGTGCTCTAATGAGCTTACAAGTTTTTTTAGTATTATATTTTATAGGATTATAGTCCTCTATATTAAGTTATCACTCATAATATTGTTTTTAATTCTCTTATAGTTACTGTTCACTTTCGAGGGAGTTTTTGCTCATAATTTGGAAATTGAATCTCTCATTGCTAGTTAAGTATAATGCTCATATATGGGTTCAGTCAATATATGTCACTTTTAAATCCTTAATATTTCTTTTAGTCAAAACCTCTTTAACATTTTCCTAAATGAAATGTTCAACATCACTGTATCTTTTATGGTCACAATAAAACATCATCTCAAAAAAGTTCACTCTCATAATTTAGATATGAACAATTTTGGATTGTAGTAAAATCTCTTATTGTCGGTGGTAATATAATGCACTTTTATTTGATATGGTGTAATACTCATAAGATGAATCATAGTTTTAATATCATCATCGACCCTCTTACTATGTATTTTGATACAATCTCCTATGGATAGTTTCAAAAAAAATCAAGTTAAAAGTTCTAGTTCATAATGCCAACATTGAATTTATCACTACCAAATGTGGTAAAATGCTTTTGCAATTCCTCTCATTGTAATATATTTATTTAATCTCTTACTTTAAGATATTATATAATTCTCCTATAGGGGTTCTCACTCATTATAGTCACAATGAATCACCAATTGTTATATAATACTCTTTAGGGGTTCTTAGTCATAATGTTCATTTTGAATATCTGATTATTGATCATTGTAAAATGCTTTTAAGGAAATCAAAATTGTAAAGTTACATTAAATACCTTATTATTAATTGTAATATAATGCACTTTTGAATCACTCTTGTATAATGTTGACATTATATAATTATTTTTGCTTTCATCAGAATGATGTCAGAATGTCAACATAGAACTACTTACTTTTGGTTTCTATATATTTATTGTCATATGTGTTCTCACTTGTAATATTTATTTCAATGTTGACTCTCTAATTTCTATTTCAAATATGATTGTTTTATTGTGAATAGTGCTCATCATATGCATTATCCTAAGTATTACAACATTGCATCTCATACTACTTGCACCAATATGTTGTAATGAAGATCCACACTTAAAATGTTGATGATGAACCTCATAATGATGGTTTTAATTTAAATTTTTTATGAAGGTTCAAACAAAATCTATTAAAGTTTATTATATTATTTCCATTTATGGTATAATTCTTTCATTTGAAGTCTCAATGGTAATGTATCTTTTTACTACTGATGTGAGAGAGATTCTATTACTATTACAACTTGAGGTAGACTACTTTACAAAGTTTTTCATTCAAAATTTCTACAATATACCTCTTATTCATGGTTGTAATTTTATTTTCTTATCGATGTTCACATTTATATGGTTAAAAATATAATTATGCTTCCAAGTTTTCACTCACAATGTTGGCTTTGAACAATTATTATTTGGTGTTTGGTCATTAAATCACGTGCTTTTGGTTTTAATATCATTTTCTCTCGAAGGAATTCTTATGTAATATTGACATTGAATCTCTTCTTGTTTGTTGCAATATGATGCTCCTACAATGGTTCTAAGGTTAGTGTTGACAACAAATCTCTTTTATATGTTTGAGGTATAGGTGTTTTAGAAGGATTATCATTCATAATTTAATTTTTAAGCTCATATTAATAATTAATATATATTGTGTTTATAATGGGTATCACTCCTCACGTTTAAGAGACTAATATAGTATTATTTTTGGTATAATTTTATGACGGTTCATCATGTAGGTAATGTTAACTTTGATTTATTTAAAATGGGTTGCTTAATATCCTAACAATAAATTGTTTACCATTGGTTTTAATATAACAATGTTATGTTCAATCTCACTCGTAATGTAGGCATTGAATCAATCATTGTTTATTGTGGTAAAATGGTCTTATAGGAGTTAACGCTCATAATATCAACATTTAATCTCTTATTATTCATTGTGGTAAGTTTTTTCCATGGGATTTAACCTTAATAATGTTGTCATTGAACCTTTCTCTTTTAACAACTAAATGCACTTCTAAAGATACTTTTATGCAACACTAATGTTCAATATTTTCTTACTTGTTATAGTGGGCTATAATGCTCTTATGGTGGTTTTGGTATAATATATAATGTTCCTATGAGAATTCTTAACTGTAATTTCATCTTATATCTCTAACTATTGGTCAAGGTATAATGTTATTAAGAGAAACACACTTTTAACTAGGCATTGTATCTATTGTTGTTGGTTGTAGTATAATGCACTTTCAAAGGTATTATTTTGTAATGTTGACACTAAATCATTAATTTTTTGTTTCAACATATTTCTCTAATAATGTCAACATAGAATTTATTACATTTGGTTGTTGTATAATGCTCTTACAAGTGTCCTCACTTGTAATAATTACATTGGATATCTTATTTTCATTCTTAATATAATGTTCTTATGGGTGGTGTTTTTTTGTAGTGCACATTTAATCTTATTCTTGGTTATTTTCTAATGAACTTCCAAGTTTTTTCTATATTATATTTTATCAAAATATAGTCCTCTTACCAAAGATGTCAATTGAAATATTGATGTTAATTCTCCTGCTAGGGATCTCTCTCGTGAGAGTTTTCAATCATAATTTGGAAAATGAATCTCTTATTGCCAGTTAAGTATAATGTTCAGATATGACTTCCCTAAATAAATTTTGCTTTGAATCCCTTAATATTGCTTGAAGTAAAAATCTCTTCCAATGATCCTAAATAAAATGTTTGATCTCACCCTCTTTTAAAGGTCACCATAAAACATGGTCTAATGGAAGTTCATACTAATAATGTTGAAATTGAAAAAAATTCATTATGGTAAAATCTCTTGTTGTTGGTCAGTATAATGCACTTTTAAAGGCTTCCTTGGGTAATTTGTAATTGAATCTCTTTTTTTTTTTTTTTTTTGCAATGTAGGATTCTAAAGGGTGCTTTTTTCTCCTAATGTTGATGTGAAATCTCCCAATGTCAATTACTATAGAAAAATCCTATGTAAATCCTCTCATAATGTTGATGTTGATTCTCTTATATTTCAAATATAATTATCTTAGGGAGGATAGCGCTATTAATGTGTGTTATACTAGGCATTACAATAATGAATCTCATACTACTTGTAGCAATATGATATTATGTAGGTCCATACTCAAAACATTAAGGATAAACCTCTTAATGATAGTTATGATTTAAAGCTCTTATAAGGGTTCACACAAAAAATAATAAAGTTTGTTTTATTATCTTTGTTCATGTATATTTTCACTAGAAATGTGAGATATAATCTATTACTATTAATACTTGAGGTAAAATACTTCACAAATATTTCCATTTAAAATATTGAAGATGAACCTCTTATTCATGGTAGAAATTTAATTCTCTTGTTTGGATTCACACTTATATGTTTATATTATAATGCATCTTTCAAGTTTTCACATTCAAAATGTTGCCATTGCACCTGTTACTCTTTGGTATTGGGTTACCATATCATGTAATTTTGGTTGTGATATTTTGTGCTCTCAAAGGCTCTTGTGTAATATTGACATTGAATCTCTTCTTGTTTGTCACAATATGATTATCTAAACATGGTTCTGAGGTCAAATTTTTAAACAATGAATCTCTTTCAAGTGTTTGAGGTATAGTAATTTTAGAAGTATTGTGACTTATAAATTTAACATTTAAGCTCCTACTAACAATTGCAATATATTCCTCTTACAATGGTTATCACTCTATTAAGAATTTATCACTCACATTATGATTGTTAGTGAGTCATTGGTTAGATAGGCGAGAATACTTATTATATTTGATTTAATATATTTATGATAGTGGGATTACATGAATAATCACTCACTTAGATAAGTCTTAGAGAGAATATATGGTAGTTGAGTGAGATATAAGCTTAATGGAGTGTTTATAAGGGTTAGGATGACTCTTATTTTATCAAAGAAATTTTGAATATGTAAGTTGTTTTCATCTTGATTATTTAATAACAAAGATTATAATGTGTTTCATTTTAAAAAAATATGATTCTAAACATTTCATTTTTTATAAGAGCAATAACTATTACCTCAAGTACTAAGAGATTATATCTCACATTACTAGTGAAAAGATACATTACAAATAAGAAATATTTGTGCTTGTGTATCATTGAGGGTTTGTGATCCTTTCCATATCATATCTAATTTTAGTTGGTACCACATGTTATATAAAATGGATCATTTTTTGTACAGTCATAACTCCCCTATAATCAATAGACAGTCTTTGAAAAACCCTATTTGCATCAGTCGACATACAAATATTGAAGCATGTATGGTTTGAAGTCTCTCTCTCTCTATTTTTTTTGCATTATTTTTTATCTCATTTTAGGTAGTAAGAATACAATAAATTCCATTTCCTTCCATTTATCTCACCATGCAAGATCCATCATCCAAGCTCAAAATCCCATTCATCTTCAATCCCTGTTAGACATATGCAAAAACTTTTTTGTCAATCATTTGTTTTCTTAATAATGTTTGATAGATAGTTTTTTATTAATTATATATAGTTTTTGTTTGTATATTGATTTGGTTTATTTTAAGAACAAAACACATACTTATATTATGGTGATAACTTTTTTTTGTGTGTGGTAGTCTATATAGTGGGTTTCTCTTTTTAGTGTGTGGTAATAGTCCGGGTTCTAAGTGGTTTTATTTATATAGATTTTTATTTACATTATAATTTTATTTAAATTTCAAATATATTTTGAACAAAGGTGTGTATAGACAATGTCATGTCTTATTTTTATCTATAATTAACATTTGATATCTTATAATGGATTTGATGTCTTAGAATGGAATAGACATTGTCAATTTTGTGTCTAAAAAATAAAGTGTCTAATTAGTTTTTATAGATTTTATTTTTGTTTGAATTTAAAAGTTAAAATTTAATTTATAATATCATGTATATCCATATTCTCAAGTGAACCTGACATCCATTTTATACTGGTAAATGTTATTAAAGATGGCATGTATAGGAGCTTCAAATTCTAATATACTAAGTAAGTGGCAACACATCAAAGGTTGGAGGTAATAGATGTAGCAGGGCTAATAATTCCTTTCATTTGTTGATAATAAAGGGGACATGAAAAAAATGGTGGAAAATAAATATGCATCAAAATAGCTAATTCCAAGGACACTTCTTAGTGGTAGTGATGATCATCTTTGTGATAATGATTGAGTGGTAGCAATCGTATGCAATGAATACATAATATGACAATGAGGACTTGGTCCTCTAACATTTTTTTTAGTTCATGTAGCTTGCTATATATTGTGTTAGTGAATGTATGTGGGTATAAGATTTCAAACTTTCCATGTTGATGTAGTTCACAAAGAACTAGTGTAAGTCTATGTGAAATGGATGATGAACAAACATATGCATCTTTAATAGTTGATGGAATGGTAATGGCTCTTTTTGGTCATTACCAGGTCTATTATATGATGCTCTCAGGTTGTTAGACCTCCTCTTCATTAATGAGACCCACAAGAGACCTTTATATCCTCTCTCAAGTGTCATAGGTTATCACTAGTTGTCAGCTTACAGATAAGAGACTCAGTGCTTCGATGGGCTTAGAGGTTCAAGTGGAGTGGTTTGTCTTACTAGAGACACTCTCTGATGTAGAGTCTTGGTGGTTACCTCTAATGAGTTTACTAGATTCATGTGGGTTTGGATTAGGGGGGATTCCCCCCACCCCACGGACATCTACAATATAGTGTGCTACTTCCCTCTAGCTTTATCCCCATACACTATCCATAATGGTCCTAAAGGGGACCCTTTTATAGATTTATATACCGATATTACTTAGTATTTTATGGTTGGAGAATTTATCCTCCTAGGTGACTTCAATGCCCATACCAAAGCATATTATATCCCCCTTCACGATCATTCTATGGATGCATTCTTTACCCAGGAGATTGGTCTAGAGGCAGTTGGGATTCATAAGATGTTAGATGATATTTTAGGACCCTCCATAACTTATGATTGACACCTCCTATATTTGGGAAAATTTCATGACTTGTTGATCCTCAATAGGCTCACATGCTTCCCATATTCTTACCTTTTCATGTGCAGGCCCCATGGTGTGGGGTGAGTGTGGTGGATTATGTCTTATCTAGCCAAAACCTACTACCTTTCATTAGTCACTTTTTTGTTTACCCCATCCCAATTCCAAATCATGCTCTTCTTTCTTTCTCTATCTAGGTTGGTACCTTACACACTCCCTCTCCTCACACAATCCCCTTCTTCAACCTACCTCGTACCACCTTCCACTTAAACAATGGGGACTTTGATTTCTTCTCTTCCCACATCTACCAACTTCTTCCACTTGAGTCCTAATTCTTCTAGCTTGAGAGTGTTTCCACTAAATTTACATATCTTTTGTCCATAATTTGGGAAGATACCCTTAAGTCTTCTCCTAGATCTACCAGATCCACACCCCTTTCACATCATCCTAATAATTCCATCTCACATAACACTTGTCCCATGAATAAGTGGTATGATAAGGATTGTAAAACTCTCTACCACCATATCCATCATGCTTTCATCCATGACCACCACTCTTACCCCACACTAAAATCTTCATAGCATTATCTTCTCCACTACAAGAAACATCTATTTATCTCTTAGAGGAGATGGATCTTATAGGATTCCTTTACCCACTCTCCCAAATAGTTTTGGTGTACCATCTTGCCTCGCTACTCTCCCCTCCCTCTTCAGTTTAACCCTAGATCGACGATCTCCCACACATCTACTCTCTATGATATTTTGGGACAACCTTTGATTCATATTTCCTCACCACCTTATTCTTTCCACTTATTCACATACAATAACATTAGAGAAGTTATGATAGTGATGAATAGTAGTAGAGCAGTTGATGAAGAGGGTTTTCAAGTAGAATTCTTCAAACATAAATATGAGGTTTTAGATAGTTACTTGGTTGATATCTTAAACCATGTGGTTAATTTAGGTTTTCCACCCTCTTGGTCACATCACATCATTAATATGATACACAAATTGGGCCCTAGATCATATCTCAACAACTACAAGATGATCATGGTTAGCCACACATTCTCAAAACTATATGCTACAGTTCTCCACATGTTACTTTTGAGAGATTTGGAGCAATGACACCTCAGGGCTAGGGGTAGGTAGGATTATAAATAGATCATTAGGCCATGGACCACATATTTACTCTTTCATCCATCATTAAAGAAACACATAATTTGATCCGTAAACACCAGTAAGAACTTCACTACTTTTATAAAAATGTTTAAATGGATCTTTTAAATTCTCAATTCCAAAATTTACACTGAATTGGAAGCAAAATTTTTTCAACTTTTAAGATGTTGGAATGATTAAATTTTATTTAAAATCTGATCCAAATCAAGTTTCAAAACTAAAATAAAGGTGAATTGATAGATCGCATCAATTATCCATTAAAACTATCAAAAATTTCAAATTCTTGATTTTATCCAATTTCCCGTAAATGATCTTTTCATTAAATTTTGCATTCTGATTAATAAGTGAAACTAAAATGCAAAAATGAATCCAAAGATTAAAACACAGAAATTATTTATGGGGTTTGGAATTCCTACGTCCCCAGGTTCTTATCGAACCGATCCATTAATGTTACTAAAATTTGCAAGCTAAAATAATACTTACAAACAAAAAAAGATCATATCTCTTTACAAAAATAGTGTTTTAGACCTTTGAAAGACCTTCGATGACTCAACACGTCCTTCACCTTCCTGAATCACACGCAGAGGCTTCTCCAAATCAAAATTGTCAACTTCTATAGCTCAAAATGGCATCACCAATTCTCTAAAATGGGAAAATGAATATACTTCACAGAGCATATCAGAATTCTAAACAACTTTTTAGTTTACTCTAAGCTCTGGTTTGGCCTCTAAGGGCTCCAAAATGACCAAATACAACAAATTGGTCTATATTTTCCAATACACAATCGGCTAGAAGCTTGCCTTTAAATAAAATTTTGCTCCTTTCAAAGCACTTGGAAGTCCATGGCATAAGAGGTCAAAGCTTATCCCTTTTTCATGGGAGGTTGGTAGTTCAAGTCTTCAGCATTCTTTTAAGCACTTGACTTATCCATTTGTCCCACATGTGTGGGTTAAACAATTATCTAGGCTTTTTAAAAGGATGGCAGTTCCTTGAATACTGCCAACGCCCCCCATTTTGTGGGCTTTCAACACCAAACATAGTGTGGTAGTTGGTTGGCACCAACTTATCATGGGACATTAGTTCAAATAACAACTTAAGCATATGCGCTTAATCTCCATGCCCCCCTCTTCTCACGTTCCATGAGGTAGATGGATGTGGCATGCATTTCTCATGGTTTTCAATGCGTGGCATGTGGCAAGTTGGTTTCTCCCATGTGGCTGGGGATCACTTGGTAATTTAAAAATATTAACAAGTAATAATTACAATTTTTTATTATTATTATTTTTTAAAAAATTATCCCTCTTTTTGTGGGATTTCTATGGACTTGCAAATATAAATCTATGGACTTGTAAATACAAATCTATGGACTTGTAAATACATTGCAATATTTTATATAGACTTTGCAATTTCAAATCTAAGAACTTGTGATTTAAAATATATAGACTCCCATTGACTGCCACATGTCACCACCTAATTTGTCCACTCGGCGTGTCCACATTACGCCATGTCATCTTGCGACACCATATTTTTCCCTGTCGCATCATAACTTCAATAGACCATATCTTTTGCATACGATGTCTATTTTTCAAACTATGAAAAGTGCAAAAAAGATCTCGATGAGATATACATTGTGAAATTGGTTTTATCACAAATTATAAACTTTTTATAAATTGAACTCTGGATCACACCTCCCTATAAAAGAGGCTTTTTGTTCTCTAAAAGTTTACTATCACTTGAAATCTTATAATTGGTCTACTGCATCACATCACACAGAACCCAATCATAGAAAAGAGATAAACATTGGAAAAATAGATGATTCACAACTCAACTGAAAATGCCTACACATGACATGAGTAAAGGAATCTGTAATTGCCAATAACTTGATCACAACATACTAAAAATGTCTGCCCATGTCACATCCTGTAAAGTAGTGAACTGTCAATAAATTGAAATAATTCCCAATGTAATTGCAAAACAAGTTTGTTAATTTCAACAACATACATGAAATGTTGTAGACATGTTGCAATACAATGCCCTAGTATGGGACTTATATGTTAATAAAATGCAAACAATACAAAGTGTATATTGCCTAACATCCAAATATGCCCATAGGTTCTTAAAAATTCATTTATAAATCCATGTGTAAAAAATAGATACATTCAAAATAGCAGTCAAATAAGTATTGTAAGGAATTAACTCAACCTACAACATGCATTCTGATATTATCTCCAACTGATCAAATGAGTTCAAGTCCTCTAGACAACTTACACATCATAAATAGGAGATTTCAAAACATAGAGCTTTTAAACATAAGGTGAGAATTGAAATAATTTGAATGATGAACCTACCTCAAAGTGTTCTCACAAAATCTAATACTGCATCTTCAAAGCTTGTTCTTTCCCTTAATAGAATTCTTAACAATGCTTTGAAAGACAAGTGCATTTTAAATCCACTTAATCAAATTTTTTGCCTAGTTAACTTGATTTCCTTAGTGGATTCCTTAACATCATTATGGATTAATTTAACTTCATTGATCTTAGTAATAGGTTGATAAATCATCTTAGTTTTAACATGTTTATAATGAAAAGATGATTGAAGTTTAAAACAATGATCAATGTGATGCCCACTCATATGGAAATGAGTGCAAACAACCTTCTTAGGTGAGGTCTCCCTTTTACCTCTTCTCACTTTGACATGATGAGAATGGTCTTTAACACCTGTAATCTGCTTAAACAAAGCATGCCTCTTCCAACAAAATGCAACACTGTGGTTATGCATCCCACAAAAAGTGCATGGAAATGATTGCATTATCTTCTGAATGTTAAATCCAAATTTCTTAAACATAAAAAGTGGATCAAAAGATTTAGTGCTAACTCTAGTGTAGGAACTAGGAGGTGGTATCTCAATACCTTGGCTACGTGTCCTCTTACAATGCACATGCTCTACTAGTGGCCTCGGTTCTTTGCTATTAGAAGCTTGTCTTCCTTTAGCCATGGAGGAAGTTTCTCCAATTTCCACCTGCTCACTAGTGTAACCCAAACCTGCATGAAGAGATCTATGCTCTACTTATATTGGGTTAGTAATTCCTTGGCCATCTTGACCAAGACCTCTTCCATTAAATCCCATTTTCATCAACAATTTGGATCCTATACCCTTAGTGTGTTGTTCAAAACTACCAAAATCATCATTACTTGAATTTGAATCTAAATGGAAAGAAGAATTAGATGAATTATGTGGTGAATAACTTACAGTACATTCAGTCATAGTTTATGCATCTAAAGTGGAAGGTATGGCCTTCTTTGGTTCACCACACTATAATTTGATCAAGAGCTCATCCTTAGATTCAAGATCTAACTTCAAACTTGCAATATCCTCATCCAAGGAGTATAACCGAGCTCTTAGAAAAGCATTCTCATCATGAATCTGAGTGTTTGATAGCTTCAAGCTCTTCCATCTTGGCTTTGTGTGACAATTTGCCCATGGTTTCTTGTAAACACACTGATTCCACAACTGCACACTACAATCTAATCAAGTGATATTAAAAACCAATAAACTGAAATCAACTGTCAAATCACACAATCAGAAGCTAACCCAACTTTCTAACTGCTCTGATACCAAAATTTGATCCGTAAACACCAGTAGGAACTTCACTACTTTTATAAAAATGTTTAAATGGATCTTTTAAATCCTCAATTCCAAAATTTACACTGAATTGGAAGTGAAAATTTCTCAAATTTTAAGATGTTAGAATGGTTAAATCTGATTTAAAATCTAATCCAAATCAAGTTTCAAAATTGAAATAAAGGTGAATTGATAGATCACATCAATTATCCATTGAAATCGTCAGATTTTTTAGATTCTCAATTTTATCCAATTTCCTAGAAATGATCAATTCATTAAATTTTACATTCTAATTAAAAATTTGAATTTATAATCTAAATAATAACTAAACTAAAATGCAAAAATTAATCCAAAGATCAAAACACAAAAATTGTTTACAGGGTTCAGAATTCCTACGTCCCCAGCTTCTTATCAAACCGATCCATTAATGTTGCTAAAATTTTCAAGCTAAAATAATACTTAAAAACAACAAAATATCATATCTCTCTACAAAAATAGTGTTTCAGACCTTCAAAATACCTTCTCTAACTCAACACGTCCTTCACCTTCCTGAATCACATGCAGAGGCTTCTCCAAATCAAAATTGGCAACTTCTATAGCTTAAAATGGCATCACCAATTCTCCAAAATGGGTAAATGAATATAATACATATAACATATCAGAATTCTAAACAAATTTTTAGTTTACTCTGAGCTCTGGTTTGGCCTCTAAGGGCTCCAAAATGACCAAATACAACAAATTGGTCTATATTTTCCAATACACAGTCGGCTAGAAGCTTGCCTTTAAATACAAGTTCGCTCCTTTCAAAGCACTTGGAAGTCCATGGAATAAGTAGTCAAAGCTTATCCATTTTGCATGGGAGGTCTACGGTTTAAGTCTTTAGCCTTATTTTAAGTGCTTGACTTATCCATTTGTCCCACATGTGTGGGTGGAACGATTCTCTAGGCTTTTAAAAAGGATGGTGGTTCCTTTAATACTGCCAACGCCCCCCATTTTGTGGGCTTTCAATGCCAAACATAGCATGGTAGTTGGTTGGCACCAACTTAAAATGGGACATTGGTTCAAATACCAACTTTAGCATATGCGCTTAATCTCCATGCCCCTCTCTTCTCACGTTCCATGAGGTAGATGGATGTGGCGTGTATTTCTCATAGTTTTCAATGCATGACATGTGGCAAGTTGGTTTATCCCATGTGGCTGGGGTTCACTTGGTAATCTAAAAATATTACCAAGTAATAATTACAATTTTTTTAATTATTTTTTAAAAAACAATTATCCCTCTTTTTGTGGGATTTCTATGGACTTGCAAATACAAATCTACGAACTTGTAAATACATTGCAATATTTTCTATAGACTTTGCAATTTCAAATATACGGACTTTATGATTTAAAATATATGGAATCCCATTGACTTCCATGTGTCTCCACCTGATTGGTCCACTTGGCATGTCCATATTGTGCCACATCATCTTACGACACCACATTTTTCCTTGTCGCATCATAACTTCAACAGACCATATCTTTTGCATATGGTGTCCATTTTGTAAACCACAAAAAGCACTGAAAAGCTATCGATGAGATCTACACTATGAAATTGGTTTCATCACAAATTTTAAACTTTTTATAAACTAAACTCTGGATCATAATTACTCATAAAATTTTTATTGCATCTTTATAGACTTTCAGAAAGCCTTTGACTCTATTCTATGGGAGGCCCTTTTTTAGAGGCTTAAAGACATTAGTATTTTTAAGACCCTTCTGATAGCCATTATATGCCTCTACAAGATGGTCCTTAGTCATATTTTCACTTCCCATGGGTTATCAATCTTTTTCAACAGTACCATTAGGGTTAATCAATGTTACCCCCTATCCCCCACTCTCTTTGGAATATACATTGATGAGTTAGAGACCTTAATTCATGAGCATATCTAGGATGGTGATTGATGCCTTCTCCACTAGGTGTTGATTTATATATTATTATTTGTAGATGGCATGGTCCTCATGGCCTCCTCCCCTAAGGGGTTATATTGATAGTCAGATGCCCTAGCTCTTTTTTGTGATATTCGATAGTTGACAGTCAACCTGGGCAAAACCAAGGTTATGGTTTTCAAGGGGTTAAAGACCTCACACCTCCATTTATTCTTCAAAGGAGAGGATATTTAGATTTACAAAACCTATAATTAATTGGGGGTGCATTTATCTATACCCGCTTTAGCATGTGATAGGCCCTCTAGCCTCAAATAAATAGAGTATAGTTTTTTAACCCTCCTTGAGAGATAGTGTTTTTAACACCATCTTTAGGACATCTCTTCCAAGATGGCCCTCATAGACACCCTTATCAAGCTTGCTATCCTCTATGGGTCCACGGTATGGGGACCCTCTTATCTTGATTTGGATTCAACATCGACTGAGAGAGTTTAGACACTTCTCCTTCACCACATCATTAGGTGCAAACACATTATTCCCCAACACATCATCCTTGTAGAGTTTGGGGTCCGTCCATACAAACTAGATACTATGTTCGATCTGATCTCTTTTTTCATCACATCTAGAGCTTTGTTGATTCAGGAAAGGGTCATGATAGATACCCATATTTAGCTTATTGTTTTTTAGAGGCTATTTCCCATTTTGGCCCCATGGGCTAGGCTCATTGTTGGTACGCTAGTGTCTTATATCTCTTAGGGTCTATGGGGATTATGATGGACCATATCCATCTATTTTAGTACTCCTTAGATGCTCCACACCACCTACATACTAGATAAGAGATTAACATGATTATTAGAGAGGATATTTATAGACAATATATTCATACCACTTAGGTTAACCCTTATGGGGGGTTATGCCCAAATATAGCCTTTTATGCAGAGCACTACCTAGAACTAAGGGATGGGATTATTGTTCACCCCTAGTACACTTTCTACCATTAGATGCATTTTATTTATATTCCTCTTGGATAGTTTAGAGTGGGTTTTCATAGGCTTCAGATTGAGATAGACCACTATATGGATTGGGTAGATAGGATATACCAGTTATGTAGCCTTCAGAAGGTCAAATTGAAAGATCAATTCATCTTTTGTTTCCCCATTTACTATGAGATTAGAGGGAGGTTCCACTACCTCTTTAGGGAGACCCAAGCTCTCTCCATCCTCTTTAGATATGAGGACCAGAGATGTCTATATATATACATGTAGGAGGCCCTCAGGCTTCATGACCACATGACTCATGTCCACACTAGACCATAGTCTATCCAATGGATTACTTCCTTATTCATTATGATACCTTTGAGGAGTGACACTAAACACCAGACCAACACCAACATAGCCTCATAATCTAGATTAGTATAGATCCAAGGGACCATTCACAACCCCCCAAGATTTCATCAACATAGCCATTCTAGTTATAGCTCTAAGAGTCAAATTAGATCCACCAGATCATCATGGCATTCTAATCCCTCTGGATGGTAGCATATGAGATAGACTAGAAACTCCACCTCCTACTCTACTAGTTATCCATCTATTTTGATCCTTTTCTTGATGACCTAGAATGTTAGGAGAGTTGGATCCACTCCTTGATGGACCTCTCTCATTGCTTTTCCTGGTTCTTCTCTCATTTTTTATTTTCTCACCTCTCCATTTGGTTGGGGTCATTATTTATAGGTTGTTCTTTTCCTCTTTCCTTCTGGATACTTCCACTCTTTATTTTATTATTTCTCTTTCAACTTTGTTTCTCCTTGGGAAACTATTTGGTCTTCCCGCTTTGCTTTGACACTCTTGTACTCTACAATCCCTTCGACCTACCTTTGTGGTCATTTTAAAAACATTAATATATTTATCATAACTTATCTATTCATATTTAAGTTCCCATTCATGGTCAACGATTGATGTGTTCTTATTCATCAATGGTTGATGTGTTACCATATATATGGTTGATAAGAGGTTGATGATTCCCTCTCTATATTCATTCAGTGTGTGTAGCCATATCTTCTAATGTAAGTACTAAGAGGAGGAATGTTAGGAATTTAGTACTCACATTATGATTGTAAATGAATCATTAGTTAGATAGGTGAGAATAAATGCTATATTTAATTTAATATATTTATGATAGTGAGAGTACATGAGTAATTATCTACGTAGACTTGTTTGGACAATATTAATGGTAGTTGAGTGAAGATAATCTTAATGGAGTGTCCCTCACAATATTTATTTTATTTCTCTTAGTAGTGCTCACACTCATGGAAGATTTCACTCATAATTTGGAAACTGAATCTTCTATTGCTCATTGAGTATAATTCTCAAATATGAGTTCCCTAAATAAACATCTCTTTGAATCCCTTAATGTTGGTTACAATTAAATGCCCTTAAAATAGTTCCTAAATAAAATGTTCAAGATCAACCTCTTTTTTATGGTCACAATATAACATGGTCTTATGGGAGTTCACTCATAATGTATATATTGACATTTTTTGTGTGGTAAAATCACTTATCATCAAATGTAATATAATGGAATTTTGAAGGCTCCCTTGGCTAAACATTTTAGTTGAATGTCTCCTTGTTTATTTCAATATAAGATTCTTATAGGGGCTTCTCACTCATAATACTGATGTAAAATCTCCCAATGTTAATAATGACACAACACTCCCATGGGGATTCTTGAGCATAATGTTGATGTTGAGACACTAATGTTGTATAATGCTCTTATATGGGTTATAAATTTTAATACTTAAATTGGGTATCCTATTTTTATTCCTAATAAAATGATCTCATCAGTAGTGTTTGTTTTGCTAGTCACATTTAGTCTTATTGTTAGTTATTTTCTAATGAACTTACAAGTTTGGTTTATATTATATTTCATAGGAATATAGTCCTTTTACCAAAATTTTCACTCCCAATATTTATTTTAATTCACTCCCACTATTTATTTTAATTCTCTTACTAGTGCAATTGGATTTTTTCATTATAATATGGAAATTGAATATCTTACACTTAGTTAAGTATAATGCCTAGATATGAGTTCCCTCAACATATGTTGCTTTCAATTCCTTAATATTGTTTGCAATCAAAATATTTTTAAGTGGTTCCTAAATGAAATGGTCTAGATCAACCTATTTTTCATGGTCAAAATATAACATGGTCTCATGCAAGTTCACACTCATAATATTGATATTGACAATATATTTATCATAGTAAAATCTCTTGTTATGGATCACAACATAGTGCACATTCAAAGGCTTTATTAGGTAATTTTGTTGTTAAATTACTCCTTGTTTATTATAATATATGAATCTTATGGGGGATTCTACCTCATAATATTTATGTAAAATCTCCAATGTCAATTATGGCATAATAATCCCAAACAGATCATCACATAATGTTGATGGTGACTCTCCAATTTCTATTTGAAATATGATTCTCTTATGGAAGGTAGCACTCATAATGTGTATTCTCCTAGGAATTGTAACATTTAATCTCATACTACTTAAAATAATATGATATTATGGAGGTCCACACTTAAAATGATGATGATGAAACTTTTAATGATGGTTGTGATTTAAATCTTTTAAGAGGGTTCACACAAAAACTATTAAAGTTTATTCTATTATTTCCATTCATGGTATAATTCTTTCATTTAGGTTCTTGATAGTAAAGTATATTTCCACTAAAAATGTAGGAAAGAATCCCTCACTATTAATACTTGAGGTAAAATATTGTACAAAAGTTTCCATTTGAAATGTTAATGATGAACCTCTTATTGAAATTATTATTCTGTGGTGTTCAATTGTGATATCATGTGATTTTAGTTATAATATCATGCGCTCTCCAAATCTCTCATGTGCAATATTATAATACAAATTCATCCCAAGTGAACATAAATCTTTCATCATTTTACAAAATTGAGTGTAGATTTACAAAGGAACTCCTAAGTGCTTTAGCATGCCTAAGCAAGAAATGGCTAACCAACACATCATGAACAAATTATTTGATGAGAGAGTCATGAATGCAACTTTTTGTGCATGAAAATATCTCTAGTATGTATTAAAACTTTTCCATAACATGATGCAAGAATTTTTTCATGTGAAGTGTGCAAATAAGTAGTGCAAATAGACATCTAGAATATAATGGGGCACACTCTAATTGAAAGTCAATAGATTTGACTCAGATTCCATATCACTCTAAAAAGTATACATGACCACCAAAATTTGAAATAGAATACATTAGAATAGAAGACAAGAACCCAAAAATCAAGGTAAGTAAATCAATTAGTTAGAATTTCTTTTTAGTGGCCTAATTGTATGAGGATCCACACTAACCTACTCAACCTATACACCTCGGAAAATAGTTCATTAATTATTAATTTATTTGGTAGTTTCCCACTTGGTAAGATCAGTATTTAACCAATTCAATGAATTGTAAATGGGAATTATGAGTTCATTCTAGAGGTTTTTGGAGAGTGGTTGATGAGATGAAGGAGAAACTCTACCAAAATTTAAAAACTAAGGTAGTTGAAAGAGTGAGAGAGAGAGAGAGAAGGCTTGAGAAGATTACCTTGTAGGAAGGTCTGAGGACTTAATCATTTTAGTATTGAGGTTTGCCTATAGAAACTCCATCGTAGCATAGCCTATAGCTCATACTAAGTGAGATATTGTATGTAACTCTATTTTTAAATAAGATAATAAGCTTTTTTTAAATTTGTCATGGTTTGTGTGAGTGTGTGTTAGATATAAGGGTGAGCAAATGAATCATTGTGTGGTTTGACTTCTCTTTGTTGGGAAATTGACCCATGACCTACACAATATTGACATTGAATATATTATTACTTGTTGCAATATGATGCTCTTACAATTTTTCTATGGTCATAGTATTAACAAAGAATCTCTTTCATTTATTTGAGGTATAGCTATTTTAGAAGGAATGTCACTAGTAATTTAGCATTTAAGCTCTTATTGACAATTACAATATATTTCTCTTACAATGGGTATCACTCCTCATGTTAATGAGATTGATATATTACTATCTTTGGCATAGGTTTGTGATGGTTGATATTTCACATAATGCTTACTTTCAATTCATTACAATTGGTTGCTTATGAGGTTAACAATAAATTTCTCACCAATGGTTTTAGTAAAACATTGTTATGTGGGTTTTCCCTCATAATGATGGTGTTGAATATCTTACTATTTATTGTGGTAAAATGATCCTATGGGAGTTAACCCTCATAATATTGACTTTGAATCTCTTAATGTTTATTGCCTTAAAATTCTACTATTGGCGTTAACCTTCATAATGTTGTTGTTGAGTATTTATTTTTTATTTTAATTCAATGCACTTCAAAAAATGATCTTAACTAATACTAATGTTGAAGCTTTTATTTCTTATTACAGAGGACTATAATTCTCTTATGATGGTTTTGGTATAGTGCATGATGTTCCTATGATAATTCTTATATGTAATTTCATCTTATATCTCTAACTATTCATTAAGGTATAATGTTATTTCCATGGCTTCTACTATTAATATTGATGTTGAATCTTGTAGTGTAAATATTCTTATAGGTGTTCATGATCAAAGGTGAAACCATAATTATTTTAAACAAGCTCTATCAAGTGTTGGAATTACCTCTCATTTGCTTTAAGTTATTTTGTTCCTTTTCTTTTATTTAGTTAGTCATTGCTCTTGGGGTCATTTTACCCTAGCAATTTCCATTATAATTGGGTGTGTTCTCGAGTCCCATTTGTTGGGTGAATATTTTGTCAACCAGCTAACTGGTGAGCAAAATAGGTCTCTTCAACCACAACATAGGGAGATTGGTCATCCAAAGTTGTAGGTTTACCACATCCAAAGGGGAAAAATCTCTCCTCTCATCAAGGGGAGGTTCCCTATAGGTATAAAGGCACTATATACTATATATATAAGCTAAAAATAACACTCAGGGGTAGGATACACAATCCATATCTCTTTTTTCAGAGATGATGTTCACAAAAAAAGGAGAAAATCTTGGTGAAAACACTGAAGGCACTTCTCTTCTTTCAGAAGTGTTCTTGCAGGGGATAGCAGGAGTTCTTTTAGGTAGGATAAGTAACTGGTAACAAAGTATAGAGTAACCAATAATCTAAGATGTAGCACAAAGTCTCCACCTTGACTGCCCAATAGTGAGATACAAAGAACAATGAGGGCACAAAATCATCCCAAGGTTATTTACATAGAAACAAAAAATAAACACACACTGAAGACAACTATGACAACACAAAGTCTGAAAGTAACTAGCTTCAGGACACCTTCCTTGTCACTTCCACTAGCTCTAATTGTTAAATTGTATAAACAAGAATACATTTAGGAAATAGACATAAGAACAATCTCCTAGAATGATACAATTTATAACAGCACAAAGTCTGAAAGTAGCTTGATTTCTAATTCAAACAAAGAAATATGATGAACAAACTGAGTTCAAAGTCTCAATAATGCCTCTCAATTTGGGAAAAGTTTTGCTTTTGGTAACAAGGAGATCTATCTTCAAATGATAAAAGAGATTACATTATATAAAGACCAAGGTAGGCTTGGCACTTTGTCCCATGGAGTGACCCATGTTGTGCATTAATGCCTTGGATGCATTTTTGGTTCTATCGGGGAGGGCCATGTTGGATTAGGGTGGTTGCATTAACTGTGGCATGTCGATTCATCTCCAATGTCTTCTCCTGAGCCTGAGTCACTTATTCTATCACCTGTTATCCATGCATCTATCCACATTGCCTTTACTCCAAGGGGGACAAACAGGCTATGCTTTTAATTCTTACAAGCCCAAACACCTACCTGGTGGACTGTTCCACCTACCAGAAATAACTCCTACTGATATTTCCCTCTTTATCTCTTCTTCCTTTTAGCTATAGCCTTAAGGTCTTTGAATGCATTTAGGTCCACATTTTAAACCTAAAAATATCAATAAACACCTTATTTTCACAAATTTGATGTCTACGGGTCTGTCATCCTCCTTAGCAATTCCTTCATATCTTTCTCTCTTGCTATGGCCACTTTCCATTGTGACATAGGCAAGGACACGTGGAAACATCTATAGCTTTGAAATAATCTTATCAAAATAAGCTTTGAAACTTGATAGAAACTTGAAGTGTAGATGTAGACACTTATCATGCTCCACTGAGTTGGAATGGGACACGTGGTAAGTTTCACTACTTTGAAACATACTAGAGACTGTGTCTTGGCATATGACACTTGGAAGCCTCTGCTTGTCTTTCTAAGGGACACTTGGTGGCTTCCACTACAATTTGGGGCTTGATCTTTCCTAGAGGGAACTTGCCCTTTAGGGTCTTGAAATATGGTTCATTTTTTGAGTGTCAATTGTCCTTCGTGAGGGTACCTACCCTTCGGGATCTATCGAGCGGCCTTCAGCTTTCATTCTTTAAGAAGACTATTGTTTATTTATTTCCTTTAGACAAACTATCTGAAGGAATTCCTTTAGACAATTTATCCGAAGGAAATATTTCCTTGACTCTGTGTCTTTGTATTGGGAGTGCTCCATCTTTGACATGTGGCACGTTCCACTGCCTTTAACAAGTGACATGTGGCATCTTCTACTAGAACAGGTGAGGACACTTGGTAGCATCTGCCTAACTTATAGGGGCTTTTAGAAACCTTTGAAAGTCTTACAGGAGATGACACATGGTAGCTTCTACAGAGCTCTAAAAACACTATAAAAACATTTATGACTCATTTGGATTCATTTGGTTGATGACACTTGGCATGTTCCATTTTTTACTACAACTTACCTAGGGTCCACCACATTCCTTACTCAATAACTATGGATGTCGACACTTGGCAGCCTCTACCGAGTCTTACCAGGGACACGTGGCAACTTCCACTCAGTTTTAGGAATCACGTGGAGGATGACACTTGGAGTGATCTGGTTATTCTTTTAGCAACTTGCCCAGGGCCCACCACAATATTTACTTAATAATGAAACCTAAGGAAGATATAGTGACTGTTGACACTTGGTAGCCTCTACCGATCTCTATAAATGACACATGTCATGTTCCACTATTTTGAGAAAAAGACATTGAAACCTTTTGCAGCTGCCACTTGTCACTTTTCATAGAATTCTACAAGGGACATGTGGCATGTTCCACTACTTTGAGAAGCAAATCATAATGTATCTTAGTAGATGACACTTAGTAGCTTATGCTCATCTTTTTTCATTTGCATGCTCCTTTGAACCATTTGATTGAACCAACCCTAGAAATGTATAAGTGCTAGAAACTTTCCCTTTCAAAGGAATTTATCTATTAAATCCATCAAAACCTTTGAACTTGTTAATTTCAATCATGTTGAGTCTGTAGATTTCTTCCTTTGAAGTCTGTAGAAACTGAGAAGCTTAAAACATGAGCAATTTGAATGCTCAAGATATATTTTGAAAAAAGAAGAGATAATTTTGGTCTGTGTAGGGCCAAAATAGTCCATAGGTTACCCCCAAAAATGAGTGACATTTTTTGAGGACAATAGCTAGCTCCAATTGGGGGACTTCCTTCAGTTGGAAACTTGAAATGTAGTTGAGGGGAGTAAAAACTGGAATCTACAGTGCCTTGAAGTATGCCATTGGGATATGGAGTCATGTTACCCAAAAAGAAAGGCTCCAAAATATGAAAACAAAAAGCACAAAATAGAAACAAAAGACTATACAAATATACATATGTATAGGTGAACTCATCTGATACTTCAAGAGTTGAAGTGATTTAAATGCTACCTATTATGAGGCAAAGAAAAGAGAGTGCCATCTTGATACCTCAATAGGAAACTATATTCACCATTGAGCTGATGAATAGTAAAAGGGCCCCTCCATAGGGAATCAAAATTTCCATGCATTCGCTTTGGTTCTCTCCTCTTATCCCATAGGAGGACTTGATCTCCAATTTGGAAATCACAGTTCTTTACTTTCTAGTCGAAGAACTTCTTCACCAGACCTTGATGGGCAGAAATTTGGTCCACCACTACAGTTCTCTACTCATCCAACTCAGTCAGGCACATGATCCTCTTATCAAGGGAGCTTTCATACATTTGATCTTCAATTGCCTTAGCCAATTTCAATGCTGGCAATTCTAAGGTGATTGGTATCTCAACATTGATACCATAAAGAAGTTGGAAAGGAGACATACCAATTACTCTCTTTGGTGTAATTTTGTCTACCCATAGAGCATCAACCAATGCTTTATGCCATGTCTTTTGGTTGTCATCCACTAGCTTCTTGATGATAGTCACCAGGTTCTTATTACTTGATTCAGCATGTCCATTCCCTTGTGGAAAGTAATCAGAAGAGTGGGAGAGTATAATCTTATAGTAGAAATATAATTGAGTAATCTCCTGGGAAGTGAAACAAGCTACATTATTAGTGACAATCTTGGTTAGGACCATAGACCTAGAAATGATGTTCTCTTTGAGGAAATTACACACTACTTCTGAGGTAACATGTTTGGTTAGAATAGCTTCCTCCCACTTGGTGAAATAATCTATTGTTGTGAGGACATAATCATGTCTTACACTTGAAGATGGGTTTACAGCTCTAATAAAATCAATTCCCCATTGCTAGAATGGCTCCTCTATGACCACTGGCTTGAGAGGTAGGGCAGCTAACTTGGGTCTTTTGATAAACTGCTGGCATAGTTCACATTCCCTAACCCACTTATATGCATCCTGAAAGAGAGTTGGCTAGTAATACCTGGCTCATAGGATCTTATAGGCAGTCACAAGAGTAGAAAAATGTCCTCTACATGCCAAATTGTGGAAGGATTTCAAAAGTTGGCTTTGATGCTCCTTGTCCACATAATGAAGGAACACTCCATCAAGGCTCCTCTTGTATAGGCCATTGTCCTAGAGGACAAAATTTGTAGCTTTCAGCTTGATTATTCTCCTTTCTTTATAATATAGGTGAGCAAGACACTCACCATAAGTAAGGAAATGAGAAATACCTGAATACCACTCATTTGTGGTGGAGACAAAAAGGACTGTTGGTGTGTCTTCCACCTCTGATTCTTCATGCTCTATTTCTTCTAGCTTGTTATCAGCAATTAATTGGCACATCCCCTTTCCTCATATCAGATTTGTTAGCTTGATGACCAGATCAAACTCTTAGATCTTTGCAACCCAATTGCCTCTTTTCATCCCAAATTCTTGCTGAGTTAGTATGGATTTGACAGTGGTGTCAGGAACCAAGGCAATAGTGTGTGAATTCAAGATGTAGAACCAAAAATGCTTCACTGCCTTCATCACTACATAAGCATGCTTCTCCATGTTTGAGTACTTCAGCTCATGAGCTTTGAGAGGATAGCTCATGAAGGAAATGGGGGATTCCATACCTTGTTTATTCTATTGAACTAGAATTGTTGAAAGTGTGTGTTCTGAAGCATAACTGTATATGGTGAACTCTTTGTTATAGTCTGGACAAACTAGAATTAGAGCATGGGCAATGGCAGTCTTGATATCCTCAAATGATGACTTGCCTTCTTCAGTCTAGCTGAAGGTGGCCTTTACCTTCATCATGTTTATAATATGTCTAGTCTTCTTAGCAAACTCAGGGATGAACCTCCGTAAGAAATTCACCTTTCCAAAGAAAGAGTGAAAAATAGTCTTACTTATGGGCAAGGTAAGCTCTTAGATAGACTTGACTCTGTCTGAGTCAATCTTTATGCCTCCTTTGGACACAATGTGTTCAAGAAGTTTCCCCTCTATTACTCCAAAAATTGACTTCTTGGGGTTTAAGGAAATGCCATTTTGGTGGCAGCATTCTAGCACTTGTTGCAAATGGTGCACATGATCTAGGTGATGCTTAGAAAAGACAGTCAAGTCATCAAGATAAACTATGATGAACTTACCCATCTCATCCTTGAAATCAAGGTCCATTTCTTTTTGGAAGGTGGCACCAACATTTATCAAGCCAAAAGGCATCCTTCTATATGTGAACGTTTCCCAAGGTGTGGTCAAAGTAGTCTTATGCTGGTCTACCTCACCAAATTCAACTTGATTATATCCTGAAAAGCCATCTAGCATTGATAACATCTCTGAACCTGTCACTATCTGAAGCACTTGATGCATGATTGGCAAAGGATAGTTATCCTTCAAGGATGACTGATTCAAATTTCTAAAATCCACATAGAGGCAAATTTTGCCATTCTTCTTCCTTATAGGCACTATGTTTGCAATCCATGTGGAATGATGGATTGGGAAAATGATCCTAGCATTTAGCATTTTTTGTATCTCAGATAGAATACTCCCTAGTATCTTTGAATTTTACTACCTATATTTTTGCTTGTAAGGCACTGAGTCAACCTTGAGAGGAATGTCATGGCAGATTTCATTAGGCTTGAGTAACTTCAGGTCATCATAGGAGTATGCTAGGACATCCATGTACTAGTTGAGCAAAGTAGTGAACTTAAATGTCTCCTCAGGAGTATAACATTTACCAATGTTAACCATCTTGAGATCTCCCTTGGTTCCCAAATTTACTTGATCAAACTCCTGAGAGGACCTTGAATTTGTTTGCTGCCATTTGATGAATCTATCATGCTTATCAAATAGCTTCTCAAGGGAAACCATGCCTTTGGGAATCTTATTCCCTTTAAGTTGCAAGAACTCCTCACCTACATCTGTGTTTGATTCAGGAGCTGGTTCACACTTTTGAGGTTCACTGCCTTCAAAATGCAGCTGCTCAAAGCTATCTTTTTGCTCTAAGAAAGCAATGATTTGGTTGTCATTGTTAAACACTTGCCAATGACTGGAATTATCAAGTACACTTGGTGTAAAAAATAGCTCAATAGTGTACTTTTCTCCTTTGAAGTCTGGGTGAGGTACCAAGAGAGTAGCTAAAATAGTCGATGCATCAGCTCGATCACTAAATTCTCTAAGAATGGCAGAGATGCTAAAAGCATCAAAGCTTTCAATTTGGTCCTAGACTAGATTGTGGTAGTGGCACAATCTTTCATTCTTGGTTTGGTACAAGTTTCTCACTTGAAAAACCACTAGTTCAACATCTCCTTTGGCATGAAGGAGCTTGATGCCTTTATCTCGAGTAGCCCTTAATCCAAGCAACAGAGATTCATATTTAGCTGTGTTATTAGTGTTGTTGAACTGCAATTTTTAGGATGAAGGAAAAATATCTCCTTAGGGAGATATCAACACAAATCTAGTTCTTGAACCAGTGGAGGAGTAGCTACCATCGAATTCCAAAATCCATACCTCATTTGATACTAATTTTTCTTTGGATTCTTCTTCATTTAGAGGTGGAGATCCTTCCACATTGGTATTACACACCACTAATTCTCCCACTATTCTAGTTGAATGCATTTCCAGGTTGTCACCTGTAGGGGCTTCATCAGATGCCTCATGAACTTCATCCATGGACAGAAAGTAGTTACCCATGCTTGAAGACTCAAACAAAATTTGAGCTTTAGGTGCCGAGGTCTAGGTAACCATGTATTTCACTTCCTTCTCAGGGAGCAGTCTCTTCATAACACCTTTGACTGGAATCCTTGCCTCAAATAAGTCCATGCTTAATTCACCACCAACATCCATGTAGAAATTCCACCTAAGAAATATGCCATATGATGCTGGGATGTCGGCTACCAAGACAGTCATCTTGATTCTTTTGTCTGGGAATGTTACAAATGCAAATTGGGCATCCTTAATTTGTCCCAGTAGAGGTACTTTCTTATTCTCCATGGAGAAGCATCTATCAAAAATCTTGGTCAGTGTGAGGTCAAGGGATTTAGCCACTTTAACAGGCATAACATTGTTTGAAGCTCCAAAATCAATGATGTAATTATTCAGTTGATGTCCGTTTATCAGTAATGAGACATAAAAGGGTTCAGTCCTACCAGGAGAAGCAGGAGGGGTAATGGAAAGATTATTCTTGGTGGGTGCATTCCTGATGGAATCATGTTTCACTTTAGGAATTGCTTTTCCTATAGGGATGGCCTAGTTTTTAACACATTAAACTAATTTTTCTAATTGCTCAGGATGGGACTACAGAAATTCAAATTCAGACATTTGAATTTTGGTTTTCTTTATATGGTCAATGATATCAAATGTTGGAAATGAACTAGACACAGAGGATGGGAGTTCATCTTTTTGAGTTTTGGGAGGGGGAGAATTGGACTATGAATTTGAAGTTGAAGGTGCAGAAATGTTTGGGGTACTTACCTTTTTAGTAGTCACCGAGTCCTTTGGTTGGAAGGGCAGAGTGATCCCACATTTAGCAATTGAAACTACTAGTTTAGGTTGCCCCTCTGTCTTCTCTTTATCAACTTTTTGAGCTAATTGATTCTTGGACCAGGTGAATATAACATATGATCCCTCAGCTACATTACCTTCACTTCTGGGTTCATCTTAATAATTCAAGAAATTGATATTAGATTCACCAGTTAATTCTTCTTATTCCTCAGTGAAGAGATTAGCATCATCTTTGGGACTCAACTCAAGCTAGGATGAGAAATCCAATTTAGCTTCAAGATATCCAACCATTGAGTTAGTTAGAGGTGCTTCAATGTCAAGGTTATTCCTCTAAGGGGGAGGAAGATGACTGGTTTGCCCTTGGTTCCTACCAGCATGGCCTTTGTATGACTAATTAGGGAATGTCCTCCTTGGTAAATCTTTGTATGAAGGAGCTGATGACATCCCTTGTGCCATTTGTCTTCTGAGGGCTAGTAATTCATTTGTTAGCTTCTGCACCATTAGATCAGTGGTGGCTGAAGGGGAGTATTCAGAGAAAGAAGAAGATTTACCTATGTTTGGATCTCTCCTTATCTTTCCTACCAAGATAAGGTCATCTTCAACTTCAGTAGCCAAATCTTGAGCAGCCTCAAGGTCTATGTGGCCAGTAAGTCTTAGTAGAAAACTCACTTCAGACAGATGTGAGTTGATGAAGAAGCATTTGAGGTTTTCAGGTGTTGGCTGAGCAATAGCAAGAATTTGGTTCCTCAGATTATCAAAATTTGCTATGAAGTTCCTCATAGGTTCATGAGGTTCCTTCTTCATCTATGTGAGTTGGGCCAACAGGGCATGTGCATCTTCTATAGGCTTAAACTTGGCTTCAAATTTGGCTTTGAGTGTGTCCTAGTCAATTACTTATCTAGCTTGCAGATGGTAGAACCAGTCTACAACAACACCTTGCAGTGTTTCTATGAAAAGCATAATTTCCACATCCTCAAATTCCACTCCTATTATGCCACAGGCTATGCTGAATGCTACAATGTGTTCATCAAGATGAACTTTTTCATCACCAAGGAATTTGGGGAAATTCTTTATTGAGCTGTGTGGAATTTCATGTAGGGGTGAAGTCAAATTTAGTGGACCAAAAGAGTTACTCAAGGGGCCTTGAACTACCATGATTAGATTATTGAAAGCTGGGATAAAAAATCTGGGTGGAATATGGATAAACAAAGCTCTGATAATAGTAGAAAAAATAGCTCTACCTTACATTGGTGTCCTGGTACGGGTAGGAGGAACACTCTTGTATCATTGAACTTGAAGTTGGGGAGAAAGTAAGTCAAAATTTCCTTACTGCACTAACTCAAAGACAGGGTCAACAACACCTTGAACTCTCTAGTTTTTGGTATAGCGTGGAGTTGCCAGATTGTGAAACAATAAATGGAAAAGGACTGGTCTTACTTCAACTTAAAGCTTGAGGCTTGAAACTACTTGTCCTTCCCCAGTGGAGGGGGTGGAGGGAGATGGTAAGGATATAATTATAGTGGGTGAGACATAGAATGGAGTTTTTAGAGTCTATAATGGATAAGGGTAGGGACTGCTTTAATCTAAAACTTGAGGCTTTAGACTACATGTTCATCCCTAGCAGAGTTGCCAAAAACTGTTGGGTGAATATTTTGTCAACTAGCTAACTGGTGAGAAAAATAGGTCTCTTCAACCACAACATAGGGAGATTTGTCATCTAAAGTTGCAAGTTTACCACATCCAAAGGGGACAAATCTCTCCTCTCATCAAGGGGAGGTTCCCTATAGGTATAAAGGCAATATATAATATATATATAAGCTGAAAATAACACTCAGGGGTAGGATACACCATCCATCTCTCTTCTTTTAGAGATGATGTTCACAAACAAAGGAGAAAATCCTAGTGAAAACATTGAAGGCACTTCTCTTCTTTCAAAAGTGTTCTTGCAGGGGACAACAGGAGTTCTTTCAGGTAGGATAAGTAATAGGTAACAGAGTATAGAGTAACCAACAATCTAAGATGTAGCACAAAGTCTCCACCTTGACTGCCCAATAGTGAGATACAAAGAATAATGAGGGCACAAAGTTGTCCCAAGGTTCTTTACACAAAAATAGAAAATAAACACACACTGAAGACAACTATGACAACACAAAGTCTAAAAGTAACTGGCTTCAGGACACCTTCCTTGTCACTTCCACTAACTCTACTTGTTAAATTGCATAAACAAGAATACATTTAGGAAATAGACATAAGAAAAATCTCTTAGAATGATACAAGTTATAACAACACAAAGTTTGAAAGTAGCTTGCTTTCTAATTCAAACAAAGAAATATGATGAACAATCTGAGCTCAAAGTCTCAATAATGTCTCTCAATTTGGGCAGAGTTTTGCTTCTGGTAACAGGGAGATCTCTCTCTTCAAATGATACAAGATATTACATTATATAGAGGCCAAGGGAGGCTTGGCACTTTGTCCCATGGAGCGACCCTGTTGTGCATTAATGCCTTGGATGCATTTTTGGTTATATCAAGGAGGGCCATGCTAGAGCAGGGTGGCTACCTTAACTATGGCATGTTGATTCATCTCCAAATTCTTCTCCCAATCCTAAGTCACTTATTATATCACCTGCTATCCACGTAGCTATCCACTTTGCCTTTACTCCAAAGGGGACAAACAGGCTACGCTTTCAACGCTTACAGGCCCAAATACCTACCTGGTGGACTATTCCACCTACTGGAAATAACTCCTATTGATATTTCCCTCTTTGTCTCTTCTTCTTTTTGGCCCTGGCCTTAAGGTTTTTGAATGCATTTGGGTCCACATTTTAAGCCTAAAAATATCAATAGACACTTTATTGCCACAAATTTGATATCTATGGGTCCATCATCCTCCTTAGCAATTCCTTCATATCTTTCTCACTTACTATGGCCACTTTCCACTGTGACACAGGTGAGGACACATGGCAGCATCTACAACTTTGAAATAAGCTTATCAAAATAAGCTTAGAAACTTGCTAGAAACTTGAGGTGCAGATGCAGACACTTGTCATGCTCTGCTGAGTTGGAATGGGACACGTGGCAAGTTTCACTGCTTTGAAACATACTAGAGACTGTGTCTCAGCATACGACACTTGGAAGCTTCCACTTATCTTTCTAAGGGACACACAGTGGCTTCCACTACACTTTGGGGCTTGATCTTTCCCAAAGGGAACTTTCCCTTCGAGGTCTTGAAAGATGGTTCATTTTTTGAGCGTCGATTTTCCTCTAGGAGGGTACCTACCCTTTGAGATCTCCTGAGTGGCCTTCAAGCTTTAATTCTTTCGAAAGAATATTATTTATTTATTTCCTTTAGACAAAATGTCTGAAGGAACTGCTTTAGACAATTTGTCTAAAGGAAATCTTTCCTTGACTCTATGTCTTTGTATTGGGAGTGCTCTATCTTTGACACATGGCACGTTTTGCTGCCTTTAACAAGTGACACATGGCATCTTCCACTAGAATAGGTGAGGACACTTGGTAGCATCTACCTAACTTATAGTGGCTTTTAGAAACCTTTGAGAGTCCTATAGGAGATGACACGTGGTGGCTTCTGTAGAGCTCTAGAAACACTACAAAAACATTCGAGACTCATTTGGATTCATGTAGATGATGACACTTGGCATGTTCCATTTATTCCTATGACTTACCTAAGGTCTACCACAATCCTTACTCAATAACTATGGATGTTGACACTTGGCAGCCTCCACCGAGTCTTACTAGGGACACATTGCAAATTCTACTCAATTTTAGCAATCATGCTGAGGATGACACTTGGAGCGCTCTGCTTATTCTTTTAGCAACTTGCCTAGGGCCCGCCACAGTCTTTACTTGATAATGAAACCTAAGGAAGATATAGCAACTGTTGACACTTGGTAGCCTCTACCAATCTCTACAAATGACATGTGGCACGTTCCTTTATTTTGAGAAAAAGACATTAAAACCTTTTGCAGCTGCCACTTGTCACTTTTTGCAAAATTCTACAAGGCGCACGTGGCATGTTTCACTGCTTTGAGAAGTAAATCATAATGTGTCTCAGTAGACGACACTTGGTAGCTTCTGCTCATCTTTTTTTCTTTCACGTGATCCTTTGAACCATTTTATTGAACCAACCTTGGAAATGTATAAGTGCCAGAAACTTGCCCTTTCAAAGGAATTTATTTGTTAAAGCCACCGAAACCTTTGAACCTATTAATTTTAATCATGTTGAGTCTATAGATTTCTTCCTGTGAAGTCTGTAGAAATTGAGAAGCTTGAAACATGAGGAATTTGAATGCTTAGAATAGATTTTGAAAAGGGAAGAGACAATTTTGGTCTGTGTAGGGCCAAAATAGTCCATAGGTTGCCCCCAAAAATGAGTGACATTTTTCAGGGACAACACCATTGACCTACTTTCATTCATTCATGGAAATTAATATAATATCTCTAGTTCTTTCTTTCTTTATTTTTAATTATAGTTATAGTTGAATCCATTCATGGTATAATGCTTTCAAATGGATTATTGATGGTAATGTATTTTTCACTAGCAATGTGAGAAATAATCTCTTACTATTACTACTTTAGGTAAAATAATTTATAAAGGTTTCTATTCAAAATGTGGATGATGAACCTCTTATTTATTGTTTCAATTTAATTCTCTTATGAGCATTTAAATTTATATGGTTGCAATATAAGGCTTCTTACAAGTTTCCACACTCAATGTTTGTTTTCAAACTATTTTTTGTTGGTATTTAGTTGCAATACCACGTGCTTTTATTAATAATATCATGCAATCTTAGGCACTCTTGTGTAATATTTATGTTCAATCTCTTTTTTTTTGTTACAATATAATGTGCCTATGGTGGTTTTAAGATCATAGTGTTGACAATGAATCTCTTTAAGTTGTTTGAGATTTTTTTTTGAAGGATTGCCACTCATATTTTGGCATTTAATCTCTTACTGATAATTGTAATGTCTTGCTCTTACAATGGGTATCACTCCTCATGTTGGTAGGAACAATATAGTGTTAGTTTTTGAATAAATTTATGGTCATTGATCTCACACATAATGTTGATTTTGACTTCCATATAACTAATTGATAATAATGTTGACAAAGAATTTCTCAATATTGGTTATAATATAACACTATTTTGTAAGTTCTCATCATAATATTGGCATTGAATCCTTTACTGTTTGTCATGGAAAAATGCATCTATCAGCATAATACCTCATAATTTCAACATTGTATCTCTTATTTAAAGTTGCTTAAATTGTTGTTGTTGGAGGTAACCATCATAATGTTTTCATTGAGTGTTTCTTCTTTATTGTAACTTAATGCACTTCTAAAGACACTGTTACGCAATACTAATGTTTAATATTTTATTGCTTATTACAATGGACTATAATGCATTTAAGGTAGTTTTGGTATAATGTATAATGTTCCTATGAGAATTCTTGTAGTTTCAACTTATATCTCTAACTATTTGTTGATGTATAATTCTCTTTCTTAGGTTATTACTAATATATATGTTGAATGTTGTAATGTAGATACTCTTATAGGTGTTCATGATCAGTGGTGCATGTATAATGTTCTTATACAAGTTTTCTCAAGTATTGTGTTTACCCTCATTAAATTTCAGTACTTTTGTTCTTTTTATTTTATTTATTTAGTTGTTTTTCCTAGGTTCCTTCTACCCTAGCACTTTCTATTATAATTTGGGTTTATTCTCGAGTCATATTGAATTAATTTTGGTCACTCATGGATAGTAACATAAATTATTTATTTCTTATCATTTAATGTTGTAATTAAATCTCTTATTTTTAGTTATAGCAAAATTCTCTTTAGGTTATACTCTCTCACAATGTTGATATCTATGTTCCACCAAGTTCTCTTTTTCTCGAGTATACTAGGGAATACAAGAACATGATGTTATGACTTCTATAAGTACCTCCAAGATCCTACAATCAATATTTGAATACAAAATCACAACCAAATAGGAGTATATATGTGGACTAAGGGATGAGGGCATGTCCTCATGGAACATAGGTTTATAGTGAATCTATCTACCATAACATATTGTATAAAACTCTAATGGGGGTATCAGAAGATTTTTTATGCTGAATTTTTTTTTGTCAATTGTGGGAAAAAGTTAAATCTTGATGTTGAATTTATTTCTAATAGATATACATTATATCTATTATAAGAGGATTAACACTCCTAATGTTGTTGTCAAACCTCCTATTGTCAGTTGTAATATAAGTTATTGTATTTTATTTTCATATAATTTCCTCTTATGGGTTCTTAATTATAATGTTGGCATTGGATTTCTTACAACTATATGTATTATAAAGCTAAAGTATAATTTTTTGCAAAAAAATTAGTTGGGATCCATTAATACTATAATAATATTATTGTTAAATTTTGGATACCATATCATGTGTTCTTGAAGACTCCTGCATAATATTGTCATTGATATCTTCTTCTTGTTTTCAACACAATGATCTTATGGTGGTTCTAGCCCATAGTGTTGACATTGAATCTATTTTAGCTGCTTGAGGTATAATTGTCTAAAAAATATTTTCACCCATAATATCCACATTCAGTCTCTTATTGACAATTGTAAAATAGTTCTCTTATAATTGATATCACTCCTAATGTTGGCATGGATTAATTTAGTATCAATTATGGTATGATGTGATGGTTATCATGTTCATAATGTTGAATTTTAATTCCTTGTTACTGGTTGCTCATAATGTTGACACTAATTTTTCTTACCATTGATTGCACTATAACTTTAATATAATGGTTTTTCCTTGTAATGTTGAAATTGAATTTCTTAGTACTTGTTTCAATAAAATGCATCATTTTCCCTCATAATGTTGCAATTGCATTTTTTTATCCCAATATAATGGAATTTAAAAGTCTTTTTTATGTAATATTGATGTTGAAGCACTTATTGTTGGTTGAATTATAGTGCTCTTATGGTGGTTATGCTATAATCCTTTTTTGACTATTTTCACTTGTTCTTGGTTGTTATTTCTCTCACTATTGCTTAAAGTATAAAGCTCTTTCATGTTGATGTTGAATATTCTAACATAGATACTCTTATAGTGGATCAGGATCATGTCTTTGATGTTAAATCATTAATTATTAGTGCTTGCAATATTAGTATGGCTAATTTGATCCAGATTGGATTAGTAATTTGATAGACAACACATGTATACTATTGAAATGTACATGTTATAGAATGTAGTGCTTGGTCACAACAATTTTACCACATAGATAATTGCATAATTTTAGCTAAATAAACTATGAATTTTCAAAAAAAAATATACATAAACAACAACCCGTGAAAAAAAAATTTCTAATTCCTTAATTTTAGGTTAATATGAACATCTATGAGATGATATGTAAGCTATGTCTCCACTATTATTATAAGTTAAATAAGGTAGAAATCTCATAGAAAACATGTGAAGTTATGACCATACACTATTTGTTATGTTCTATATATTATTACAAATAGGCAATAATATCTAAGAAGATATGTTCTACTTTGAAGACTACTCTTGTCCTCTCTTTTAGTTTTTCATCCAAATGACAATTTCTTTATAAATATATTTAGTTGGAAATGAAGAGACAAAAAAGGTGAATAAATAAATTCTAACTTGGAATCTAAAAATCCATCTAATAAGTGTCCCCCAAGAATTTGAGAGGACATTTTATGGCTTGAAACTCATCCAAACATGGGATTTTGGTTTTTTTTAAATATCACAATTTCCAACAATTTTTATCTAGTGATTTCAAAGTGCTTCAAAAAGTTTAAGGAAGTCAAATGTTTTTTCTAAAAGTATGCTCAAGCAGCCATTTTAGTTGGTTTAGGGCATCATCCAAGCTTTTCAAATTATTACCATTTCTAATTCTAATCAACAATGAATTAGTTGCACCCCTAACAAGATGACCCACTAGTTTTCTATTATTATATCAAAATATTGTCCTAAACAAGCAACTAGATAGATCTAGAATCTATTATTCTTGGTTGTGGTATAATGTAGTACAATGTTGACATTAGATCATTTATTTTTGGTTTAAACATATTTATCTCATAATGTCACCATAGAATTTCCTTTGTTTGGTTATTTTATAATACTCTTATAAGTGTTCCCACTTTTAATATTGATGTTGAGTATCTTATTTAATGTATTAGTGATCACATTTAATATTATTATTGTTTGTGCTCTAATGAGCTTACAAGTTTTTTTTTATATTATATTTTTTTAGGAATATAGTCCTCTTAATTAAGTTCTCACTCATAATATTGCTTTTAATTCTCTTACTACTACTCACTATCATGGGAGTTTTTGATCATAATTTAGAAATTGAATCTCTCATTTCTAGTTAAGTATAATGCTCATATATGGGTTTGCTCAATATATGTCACTTTTAAACCCTTAATATTACTTGCAGTCAAATCCTCTTTCACCTTTTCCTAAATGAAATGTTCAACATCATCGTATGTTTTATGGTCACAATAAAACATCTCATAGAATTTCACACTCATAATTTTGATATTGATAATTTTGGGTTGCAGTAAAATCTCTTATTATTGGTGGTAATATAATGCACTTTCAAATGATACCTCCCATGTAAAATCTCCCAATGTCAATTATGTAACATCACACCCATAGGGATTCTCTCATTATGTTGATGTATACTCTCTAATTTATATTTGAAATATGATTCTCTTATGGTGGATAACACTCATAATGTGTGTTATTCAACATGTTGCAACATTGAAGCTCATACTGCTTGTGGTGATATGTTGTCATGAAGGTCCACACTCAAAATGTTGATAATGAACCTATTAATTATGGTTTCTATTTAAATATTTTCAAGTGTTCACACAAAAAATATTAAATTTTATTCTATTATTTCCAATCATGGTATATTGCCCTCATATGCATTCTCAATGGTAATGTATCTTTTCACTGACAATGTGATAAAGAGTCTTTTAGGATTACTACTTGAGATAAAATACTTTACAAATATTTCCATTGAAAATGTCTACAATGAACCCCTTATTGATGTCTTTAATTTAATTCTTTTATAGGTGTTCCCACCCATGATGTTACAATATAATGCTTCTTATAAGTTTTCATAATCACAATATTGGCATTCATACTAACATTCTTTGGTATTTGGTTGTAATATCAAATGCTTTTGGTTGTAATATCATGTGACCTTGAAGTATTTTCTTTCTAATATTGAATTTTAATTTCTTATAGTTTGTTACAGTATGATGCTCTTATAGTGGTTATAAGAACAAATTGTTCACAACATATATCTTTTAGTAGTTTGTTGTTTTTGAAAGATTTTCAATCATAATTTAAAGTTTAATCTCTTATTGATCATTACAATAAATATCTCTTATAATGGGTATCTCTCCTCATGTTGGAATGACTGACAGAGTACTATTATTGGTAATATTTGATCTTACACATAATGTTGACTTTAAATTATTTACAATGGGTTACTTCAAATCTTGAGAATAAATTTCTCACCATTGGTTGTAGAATGACAATGTTATGTGGGTTCTCCCTTGTAATGTTGGCATTGAATATATTTTTATTTGTTGTGGTGAAATGTTCCTATGGTAGTTGACACTCATAATGTTGACGTTGAATCTCTTACTATTTGTTTCAATTAATGTTTCTATGGGAGTTAGGTCTTTATTTTTATTGCAACTCAATGAGGTTCCAAAGGTGATCTTACATAATACTAATGTTGATTATTTTCTTGCTTGTTCTAATTAACTAAAATTATCTTATAAGGTGGTTTTGGTATAATGTATAATGTTCTTATGAGGATTATTACTTGTAATTTCATCTTATATCTCTAAATATTGGTTAGGATATATTGCTCTAAAGCAAATCACATTTGTAAACTAGCACTGTTGAAGGCATTATTCTAAAATGTTGACATTATATACTTTATTTTTGGTTAAAATATATTACTCTCATATTGTCAACACAAAACTTCTTATGTTTGGTCATTGTATAATGCACCTATAAGTGTTCTCACTTTGTAATATTTACGTTGGGCATATTATTTTTAATTCTGATATAATGTTCTTAGGGATGTGTTTGTTCTTAGAGATCACATTTAATGTTATTTTTGAACTTATAATGAACTTACAATTATTGTCTATATTATATTTTGTAGGAATACAGTCCTCATACCAAAGTTGTCAATTGCAATATTGATTTTAATTATTTTACTAGTGTTGGCTCTTGTGAGAGTTTTCACTCATAATTTGGTAATTGAATCTCTTAATGCAAGTTAAGCATAATGCCCAGTTATGAGTTCCTTCTAAAATGTTGCTTTTAATCCCTAGATATGGATTGAAATCAATTTCTCTTTAAGAATTTCTTAAACAAAATCTTTGAGATCAACCTATTTTTGATGGTAAAAATATAACACGGTCTCATAGAAATTCACACTCATAATGCTAAAATTGACCAAGATAAAATTGAGGTAAAATATCTTGTTGTCAGTGGAAATTTAACACACTTTTAAAGGCTCACTTTGGTAATTTTATTATTTCATCTCTCCTTGTTTATTACAATATAGTATTCTTATGGGGGATTCTCCCTCATAACATCAATGTAAAATCTCCCAATGTTGGTTATGGAGGATAATGCTCATGAAGTATATTCCTCTAGGCATTGCAACATTGAATCTAATACTACCTACAATAATATGTGAGTATGGATGTCCGCACTCAAACTATTGAGGATGGACCTCTTAATGATGGTTATGATTTGAAGGATTTATGAGGATTCCAAACATAACTATTAAATTTTATTCTATTATTTCCATTCATGGTATAATGATTTCATCTACGTTCTCGATGGTAATGTATCTTTTCACTAGCAATGTGAGAAAGAATCTCTTACTATTAGTACCTGAGGTAAAATACTTTATAAAGGTTTACATTTAAAACTTTGATGATAAACATCTTATTCATGGTCATTATATGCAATTGAAATTATATGGTGTGCATGAATCAATATTGAATCAAATAAGATAGATCACACCTACACTTCTAATTGGGGCACACACTTGTTAAGCTATAGCATGAACAATATGAGGATCCATTAGACCCAGGGTATCACTTGTATCATCTATCACAACACACCATGCTAGGTAGGTTTCCAAAGCCTACAATCTAGCATGATATTAAAACAACCCTAAAAGAGTATTATGGTTTCTATATTCACTTATGATAATAAACAAGAAAGTAAACTAATCTAATAACAAGAAAAGTAAACTAAACTAGTGCTCATCAAATCTTGTGGCACAAAGTAGGGGTTAGAACAAAACAAGTAAATAAAAACTAAACTAAACATGTAAAGGAGATATATACTCATGTTAATGTATATGGATTCCTAATACATGGGAGAGAAGAATACATATTGCATTATTTATCTACTCTTACAAAGGAGAAATAAATTTAGGAATACTTACCTTTTAAGATGAACATGTCGAGTCTCGACCTCTCCCTTGGCCAATGGTGCTTCACAAGAGATTGTTGTGGCTTGTAAGGAAAACAAATATAAATCAGCTATAAGCTACACAACCTACCTAATCATCCAAAATATTTCTCCATAAGATAAGATCAGAGCTCCAAAATAAATTATTGAACCTTAAATCTTTATTCCTCAAGTACAATGGTCAATAAGTAGATGTTCATTTGCACTTATTCACTTAATTCAACTCTCTTATGAAATAGTAAGGAATGACCTTGTATATATAGTAGTATCTCACCCTAAAGACTTTTAGACATGTCAGTTATGTTAGGTTGATTGGGCTAACCTATCACATTATTGAGCTAATACCTAAAGTTTGTGCTAAATCGGCCAGGATGTAAAGCAACAAGGAAAAGAAAAGTATCCCCAAAATAAGCTAGGTCAACCAGGTCGACCTAGCTTACTGAATAGGTCAAAAGGGAAACAAGGTAATAAATGAGGGATAAAGCATGAAAAATAGTCGGAATAGATAGGAAAGAGAGAAATAAACTTAGGATCCAAGGTTTTAGGAGGAAAGAGTGTAGATATCAAGTGGTAAAAGGAACAACAATATTATGAAGCACCAAAGGTCTACCCACCCCTTTCTTTGTGTAACCCTCAAGGCATGCACTCAGAGAGATTGAGATTTGATAGGTTCCTACGAGATATAAAGTGTCAGTAATCAATAAAAGTGTGAAAATATTATGTGTATATATATGCCCCAACCTAATCTTATGATGTGTCACATATGTGCAACATAGGATGGTGCTTCAGGATAAAACATGATGAAACATAATGATGATGATAATTAAAGTGTAGTAAGAATAAAATAAGATAAATGAAAGGATAGAATTGAAAAACACATACCTTTAACTTACCTTAGTGCTGGAGAAGAATACTAGAAGAAAGTGAAAGTGTCCAATGTAAAGCACACTAGGTGAACCTGTAGAAGTTAGCACAAAAATAGTAAAAAATCAAAATTTTTGGAAGATAGGCATTTAATAGTGTAAAATAATCTCTATGTCATCATGAATCTAATACATTTTATGGTTTTCAAAATGGATGAATAGAAACAAAGATATGAGAAAAAGAAGGAATCTGAAGGAAAATAAATGAAGAATTTAAATGGCTAAAAAGTAGTTTTAAATATGAAAAAGAGAATTCATTTTTTTATTTTGCATTGTAAGAGAAGAGAAAAATATCTCTAGAGATAAAATAAGTTATAATGGTGAGGGAATGTCATGCTAGATGAGAGGGAACTCCAAAAGTGAGAATGGGTGCACTACAAGTATGCATCTAAGAATCTCAAACCAGATTTTGAAATTTAAAATGAATTAAATGAATTTTTATAAAATTTAATTTTAAGCATTTATATATGATAAAAATTAGATTATAAGAGAGGGAAATGGGAAGATGAGAAATGGGTTGGTAGGAATTAGGGAAAAAGGCAAGTTTTTGGCAAAATGTGCTAGGTCGGCACACTAAAACCTACTAAGTCAACCAGGTTGACCTAGTAGAGTAAATCAGGATGAAATCCATGTGGTTGAGCTAGAGGGTATAGGTATACCTAGCACATTTTTTAATCCAAAAACCTAGTGTAGGGTATCCAGTTGGTCTGTAAGGGCCAATATGTAAACTTAGCACCAAAGAAAAGAGAATAAGAAATGTGGAGAAAAATAGGATTGACCTAGCACATTATCAAGCCAATACCTAAATTTTGTGCTAGATCAGCTAGGATATAAAGAAAAAAAGGAAAGATGAAGTATCCCTAGAATAAGCTAGGTTGACTAGGTTGACCTAACTTACTAAACAGGTTAAAAGGGAAATAAGGTAAGAAATGAGGGATAAAGCATGACAAATGGTGAGAATAGATACGAAAGAGAGAAATAAGCTTAGGGTTTAATGTTTTAGGAGGAAAGAGTGTACATAGAAAGTGGCAAAAGGAACAACAATCTTACAAAGCACCAAGGGTTTTCCCACTCCTTTCTTGGTACACCCCTTAAGGCATACACTTAGAGAGATTGAGACTCGGTAGGCTCCTATAAGATATGAAGTGTTAGTAATAAATAAAAGTGTGAAAATATTATGTGTATACAGTCATAATTTAATTCTCATGGGAACTCTCAATTATATGGTTATGGTACATTGATTTTTACAAGTTTTCAATCTCGTAATGTTTCTATTGAAACTATTATTTTTTTGTATTTGGTGTTGGTTGTAATATCACATGCTTTTGGTTGTGATATCATGTGCTCTTGAGGCTCTCTTTTTTAATGTTTTGAATCTATTCTTATTTTTTTTTAATATGATGTTCTTATGATGGTTCTATGGTCATAGTGTTAACAATGAATCTCTTCTAGTTCTTGAGATATAGTTGTTTTAGAATTATTTTCCCTCATAATTTAACATTAATGCTCTTACTGATAATTATAAGATATTATTCTAACAATGTGTATTAAACCTCATGTTGGCAATATTGCGATAGTACTATTTTTTACTTAATTTTGGGGTGTTTGATCTTGGATGTAATGCTGATTTTGAATTATTTACAATTGCTTACTTATAATGTTGATAATAAATTTCTCACTGATGGTTGCACCATAGCATGGATATGTGTGTTCTCCCTCATAATATTGGCATTGATTCTCTTACTGTTTGTTAGTGGTAGCATGTTCCTATGGGACTTAACCCTCTTAATGTGGATGTTAAATCTCTTAGTTTTTGTTGAGGTAAAATGTTTCTATGGGATTTAACCCTCATAATATCATGAATGAGTCTTTATTTTTAATTCCAACTTAATACACTTCCAAATATGCTCGTATGTAATACTAATTTTGAATCATTTATTAATTATGGAAATGAACTATAATGCTCTTATTGTGGTTTTGGTATAGAGTATAATGTTCCTATCATGATTCTTACTTGTAATTTCATCTTATATCTCTATCTATTGGTTGAGGTATAATGCTCTTAAGGAAACCACACTTATAAATAAGCATGAAACATCTTGTTGTTGATTGTAGTATAATACACTTTTGAAAGCATTATTCTATAATGTTTACATTGTAACCTTTAATTTTGGCTGAAACACATTACTCTCATAGGGAAAACATGTAATTTCTTACATTTCATGGTTGTATATTGCTCTTATAAGTGTTATCACTCATAATATGTGCATTGGTTATCTTATTTTTATTCCCAATATAATGTGCTCAAAGGGGTTGTTTATGTTCTTAGTGATCACATGTAATCTTATTCTTGGTTGTTTTCTAAATAACTTAAAAGTTTTGTCAATGTCATATATTGTAGTAATATCATCATCTTACTAAAGTTGTCAATCATAATATTGATTTTATTTCTCTTACCAGTGCTCATTCCCATGGGAATCTTTGCTCATAATTTAAAAATTGAATCTCTTATTACTAGTTAAGTATAATGCTTAGTTATGGGTTTGCTCAATGAATGTCACTTTAAATCCATTTATATTTCTTGTAGTCAAAAGTTCTTCAAGTGGTTCCTATAGGAAATTATCAAGGTCAACCCCTTTTTTATAGTCACAATATAATATGGTATCATGGAAGTTCTCACTAATAACATTGATACTAGAAAAAAAATTGTTGTGGTGAAGACTCTTGTTGTCGGTGGAAATATAATTAACCTTAAAAATCTATTTTAGGTAATATAGTCATTGAATATCTCCTTCATTATGATTTAGGCTTCTTACGGGGGCTTCTCCCTAGTGATGTTGATGTAAGATCTACTAATGTCAATAATAACATAATACTCCCATGTGGATTCTCTCATAATGTTGATGTCAACTCTATAATTTTTATTTGAAATATGATTCTCTTTTGGAGGATAGTGCTCGAATGTGTGTTCTCTTAGGTTTTATAACATTGAATCTCATGCTACTTGTAGGAATATGTTGTTGTGGAGGTCCAAACTTACAATGTCAATGATGAACCTCTTTTTGATGGTTTTTATTTAATCCTTTTGTGAGGGTTCACACAAAATCTATTCAATTTTATTCTATTATTTCTAATCATGGTATAATTCTTTCATTTGTATTCTCAATGGTACTGTCTATTTTCACTTACAATGTGAGAAAGAGTCTATTAATATTACTTTTTAAATCAAAATACTTTACAAAGGTTTACATTCAAAATATCGATGATGAACCTCTTATTGACAGTTGTAAATTAATTATCTTATGGGTGTTCACCCTTAAATGGGTATAGTATAATGCTTCTACAAATGTTTCACAAGCACAATGTTTGCATTTAAACTATTATTCATTGTTGTTTGTCTTTAATATCACATGCTTTTAGTTGTAATATCGTTCACTCTTAGAGGTCTCCCTTCATAATATGGACTTTGAATCTCTTCTTATTTTTTGTAATGTGATGCTCTTATGATGGTTCAAAGTTATAGTGTTAACAATGAATCTCTTTAAATTGTTTGATGTACATTTGTTTTAAAAGGATTGTCATTCATAATTTAACATTTAAGCTATTAATGACAATTAAAATATATTACTCTTACAATCGGTGTTAATCTTCATGTTCACAAGATTGATATAGTACTATTTATGGCATAACTTTGTGATCATTAATCTTGCATGTTATGTTTACATTAATTTCTTTAAAATTATTTTCATATAATGTTGAGATAAATTTCACACCATTGGTTGTAGTATAACATTGTTATGTGGGTCTCCCCCATAATATTGGCATTGAATCTCTTACTATTTGTTGTGGTAAAATGATCTTATGGGAGTTAACCCTCATGATTTTAATGTTGATGGTAATTATCTTAAAGTTTATTCTATTACTCCATTCATAGTATAATTCCCTCATATGGGTTCTCAATGGTAATGCATCTTTTCACTAATAGTATGAGAAAGAGTCTCTTAGGATTACTACTTGAGGTAAAATACTTTCCAAAGCTTTCCATTGAAAATGTATATGATGAACCCCTTATTGATGGTTTTAATTTAATTCTTTTATGAGTGTTCCCGCTTGTGAGGTTACAATATAATTCTTCTTATAATTTTTCATAATCGTAATATTGGCATTCATACTAATACTCTTTGGTATTTGGTTGTAATATCAAATGATTTTACAAGATTCGATAATATATTGAACGCCAACATTACAAGGGAGAAGCCACATAACATTTTCATTTTAAAACCAATGGTGAGAAATTTATTCCCAAGATTTGATGGCTTTGATTTAATTCTTTTATGAGTGTTCCCACTTGTGAGGTTACAATATAATGCTTCTTATAAGTTTTCATAATCGCAATATTGGCATTCATACTAATACTCTTTGGTATTTGGTTGTAATATCAAATGATTTTGGTTGTAATATTATGTGATCTTGAAGGCTTTCCTTTTTAATATTGAAGCTTAATCTCTTATAGTTTGTTACAATATGATGCTCTTACGGTGGTTCTAAGATCAAATTGTCAACAACAGATCTTTTTCAGTAGTTTGAGGTATTGTTGTTTCTAAAATATTGTCACTCATAATTTAAAGTTTAATCTCTTATCGATCATTACAATATATATCTCTTATAATGGGTATCACTCCTCATGTTGGAATGACTGGCACAATACTATTTTTGGTGATATTTGATCTTGCACATAATGTTGACTTTAAATTATTTTCAATGGGTTACTTCAAATCTTGAGAATAAATTTCTCACCATTGGTTTTAAAATGAAAATGTTATGTGGGTTCTCCCTTGTAATGTTGGCGTTCAATCTATTATTGTTTGTTGTGGTGAAATGCTCCTATGGTAGTTAACCCTCATAATTTTGATGTTGAATCTCTTACTATTTGTTGCAATTAATGTTTCTATGGGAGTTGGGTCTTTATTTTTCTTGCAACTCAATGAGCTTCTAAAGGTGTTATTACATAGTAATAATGTTAAATATTCTCTTGCTTGTTTCAATAAACTACAGTTCTCTTATAAGGTGGTTTTGGTATAATGTATTATGTTATTATGAGGATTATTACTTGTAATTTCATATTATATGTCTAAATATTGGTTGGGGTATAATTCTCTAAAGAAAATCACACTTGTAAATTGACACTCTTGTTGTTGGTTGTAGTATAATGCACTTTTGAAGGCATTCTTATAAAATGTTGACATTAGATCCTTTACTTTTGGTAAAAATATATGGATTTCATACTATCAACATAGAACTTATTATTTTTGGTCATTGTATAATGCACTTATAAGTGTTCTCATTTTTTAATATTTACGTTGGGCATCTTATTTTTAATTATGATATAATGCTCTTAGGGATGTGTTTGTTCTTAGAGATCGCATTTAGTGTTATTATTGAACTTATAATGAACGTACAAGCATTGTCTATATTATATTTTATAGGAATATAGTCTTATAAAAGTTGTCAATTGCAATATTTATTCTAATTCTCTTACTAGTGTTGGCTCTTAGGAGAGTTTTCGCTCATAATTTGGTAATTGAATCTCTTGTTACTAGTTAAGCATAATGTTTAGCTATGAGTTCTCTCTAAAATTCCTGCATTGAATCCCTTGATATGGATTGAATTCAAATTCTCTTCAAGAAGTTCCTAAACAACATGTTCGAGATCAACTTCTTTTTTATGGTCACAATATAACATGGTCTCATGGAATTTCACACTCATAATGTTAAAATTGACCAAAAAAATTAAGGTAAAATATCTTCTTGATAGTGGTAATTTAATACACTTTCCAAGGCTCCCTTCGGTAATGTTATCATTTAATCTCTCCTTGTTCATTATAATATAGGATTCTTATGGGGGCTTCTCCCTCATAACATCAATGTAAAATCTCCCAATGTCAGTTATGGAGGATAACACTCATGAAGTACATTATTCTAGGCATTGCAACTTTTATTCTAATACTACTTATATAATTCCCTTAATTTTGATGTTGATTATAATTCTCTTAAATTTTATTCTATTATTTTCATTCATGGTATAATGCCCTCGTATGGGTTCTCAATGGTAATGTATCTTTTCACTGACAATGTGAGAAAGAGTCTCTTAGGATTACTACTTGAGGTAAAATACTTTACAAAGATTTCCATTGAAAATGTATATGATGACCCCCTTATTGATGGATTTAATTTAATTCTTTTATGGGTGGTCCCACTCATGAAGTTACAATATAATGCTTCTTATAATTTTTCGTAATCATAATATTGGCATTCATACTAATACTCTTTGGTATTTGGTTGTAATATCAAATGCTTTTGGTTGTAATATCAAATGCTTTTAGTTGTAATATCATATGCTCTTGAAGGCTTTCCTTCACAATATTGAAGTTTAATCTCTTGTATTTTGTTGCAATATGATGCTCTTATGGTGGTTTTAAGATCAAAGTGTTCGTAATAGATCTCTTTCAGAGTTTGAGGTATAGTTGTTTCTGAAATATTGTCACTCCTAATTTAAAGTTTAATCTCTTATTGATCATTACAATATATATCTCTTATAATGGGTATCGCTCCTCATGTTGGAATGACTAACAAAGTACTATTTTTGGTAAAATTTGCTCTTGTACATAATGTTGACTTTAACTTATTTACAATGGGTTACTTCAAATCTTGAGAATAAATTTCTCGCCATTGCTTTTAGAATGTTAGTGTTATGTGGGTTCTCCCTTTTAATATTGGCATTCAATCTATTATTATTTGTTGTGGTGAAATGCTCCTATGGTAGTTAACCCTCATAATGTTGACATTGAATCTATTACTATTTTTTGAAATTAATGTTTCTATGGGAGTTGGGTCTTTATTTTTATTGTAACTCAATGAGCTTCCAAACATGCTCTTATATAATACTAATGTTGAATATTTCTTGCTTGTTCCAATGAACTATAATTCTCTTATAAGGTGGTTTTGGTATAATGTATAATTCTCTTATGAGGATTATTACTTTTAATTTCATCTTATATCTCTAAATATTGGTTGGGGTATAATGCTCTAAAACAAATCACACTTGTAAACTACCACTCTTGTTGTTAGTTGTAGTATAATGCACTTTTGAAGCTATTCTTATACAATGTTGACATTAGATCCTTTACTTTTGGTTAAAACATATTTCTCTCATAATGTCAACATATAACTTCTTATGTTCGGTCATTGTATAATGCACTTATAAGTGTTCTCACTTTTTAATATTTACATTGGGAATCTTATTTTTAATTCTGATATAATGCTCTTAGGGATGTGTTTGTTCTTAGAGATCACATTTAATGTTATTTTTAAACTTATAATGAACTTACAAGTATTGTCTTTATTATATTTTGTTGGAATATAGTGCTCTTACCAAAATTTTCAATTGCAATATTGATTTTAATTCTCTTACTAGAGTTGACTCTTGGGACAGTTTTTACTCATAATTTGGTAACTGAATCTCTTATTGCTAGTTAAGCATAATGATCACATATGAGTTCCCTCTAAAAATGTCACTTTGAATCCCTTGATATGGCTTGAAGTAAAATTATCTTCAAGTAGTTGTTAAACAAAATATTTGAGATCAACCTTTTTTTGTTGGTCATAATAAAACACGATCTCATGGAAGTTAACACTCATAATGTTAAAATTGATTGAAAAAATTGAGGTAAAATATCTAGTTTTTGATAAGGAAGGCAAAAAACTAGTGGCCAAACTCTTCACAGAACTAAAAAGACAAGAAGGCAATTAAACAAAATATGCCTTCAGAGAGACGACAACACTAGCTGAGAACCAACAGACACAGAAACAAAATAACAAAAAATAGAAGGACCAGAGTCAGAGGGGACTCTCCTTACATAACCATTGATTTGAGAAGATCATTAAGTTTCTTAGTATTCTCTACATTCTTAGCATGCCCAGTATTACCCACTTCTTTCAGCATAGACGTGTTCAGGAGAATTGTATTCCAGAGTCCCTTGGTGAAATTCTGCTCCAGCTTCTGAATACGATCCTTTAGAGCCCCAATTTTAGATTTCCAATCAATCTCATTCTCTATTTCCTCACCAGATTCCTCGACATACATTTTCCCCTTATTTTTAGTAGTTTCCATAGTGTCAACACCATGCTCCTCAGTAACCTCAAAATCCCTAGTCTCCTGCTTCCCTCCAGTGTCTTCAAAAATTTCTTAGATTTCCAGCTCCTTAGACTCTTCCTCCTAGGTTGCTTCCTCCAAATAAATTTTTGAATAATCAATCAATTTGGCCTTTGGGGTGGGTTTACCAGAAATCCACCCTAACCTTTGAACTCTAGAGGAGAAGCCTTCCTTATTAATTTTTGAAGACTTATAAGATTTACCACCTTGTCCCCCCCGTGACCCTACCTAGATTTTTGTGGGTCCCCTCTGTGGTCTCCCTAATAATATATTCCTCCTCATCAACCTTCCTCTTCTTACCCTTCTTACTGGCAAAGGAGCTGGGGGTGTCAATAGGGGTCTCTTCTAGGGTGGAGAAAGAAACATCTTTTGTTTTGGTAGGAGCAAGGGAAAAATAGGACTTTTCAATAGCATCACCAGACACTGGATTGGAAGGAATGTTTCCACTATCGATTCTAATAGTCTTGGATGGTTCAAGGGCTTGATGGAAGTTATATAAGTAGAAAATGAGGCCCTGGTGTAGGGGAATAGGGCTCATATCTAGACTTTTATCCATTTTAGCTCTCACCCTAAGGATAGAGTGTTCTAAAGAGGAGAGCAGGTAAAAAGGAAAGATAATAATAGCATTACACCTGAAGTGATTTAACAAAGGGAGATGGTAATTTTAAAACTTGGTAAATCAAACTTAGAGCATGAAGTACTTCATGAGAATGAAGCACACTCCATCCCATGGCTCTAGTAGTTTAACACACTTGAATTCTCCCTGATACGGGATGAGTTCTTCTCCCTCTCCCAAGAACAATTTGTGGCTTGCAAGATCCATAATTTTGATTTTCCTTTGCAACTTTATCCCTTACATGGTCATTCTAGTGGCCATAACAATTACCTTTTCAGTGATTTCAAAATTGATTCTGCCCGTCGTGACCCACCTATTTAACCAAGATCTTGCAAATTGCTCAGACAAATTTTCATCGTACCCATTAAGCCTTTCTAGATATGGGTTGATTCCCCCTTCTTTACAATAATGCCAAACTAGTGGATTATCCTTGAATTCACAATAGGAGACTGGTTCTATTCGAATTCAATATCCTCCCATTTTGTATTTGTAGACCCAAACTATGGAGTTCCTAAATTCAACCTTCAGCTTTGAAATGGTTGCTAACCCTTGTTTCTGCTTATGCATAATGAAGATGTGATGGCTCATTATTTGAAATACCTTATAGATATGACATTGTATATTCCCATGCTTGGAAATCATTTCCCATTGATTTCCATAATGAGGCCTGCATGCCTTAATCTCATGATATAATAAATCATGAATGGTTTTCAAAAGAGTACCAAAGTTATCAAGTTCTAAAATCCATGATGGCCCTCTCCAACTAAACTACATCTGAAAGCTATCCTTGTCATAAATATGCCTCATCCTTGACAAGTCATCTCCTTTTGAATAATATCCCTAATATTTAAAGGAATATGAAAACCTTGTCACCACACCCTCCAACCTAAAAATTTCTGACCAAGATTGCAACAATCATCAACAACACTATTTCCCTCTCTGTAAATATGGGAAATCTCTACTTTGGAGAACTTCTGCAAAAGAAATTGAATATCTATAATGATGTCTTTTAGCTTAATTCCCACATTTTATGCTTTGTTAATGGCATCTATGACATTTTAGAGTCTCCTTGTATACTCAAGTTACTTATTCTTAGGGATATAGCCAACGTTAATCCCCATAGGAGAGCCATTGCTTCAACATAGTTATTGCTCTGGCATCCTATTCCACTAGCATAGATAGTAGTCATCCATCCTTTATCATTCCTTATAATTCCTCCTCCACTAGCTTTACCATCCGACTTGGATGCCCCATCAAAGTTGAGTTTCATCCAGTTAGGCTTTGGGGGGATCCATTTAGTATTTAGTCTCTGTAAAATTTTGGAGTTGTTATACCCAGGGATCTAGTTTAAAACCTTCCATTTGGCTACAATTTGGTTTTCAATTTGAGATAGGGGTTTCTCCACAGCACGAATATGGGCTATTATGACACTTTCCATAAGGGTCTTAACAAAGGAGTGAAACACCTGAGATGCATTTCTAGCAGTGTCCCTAAAAATTATGTGGTTGCACTCTTTCCAAAAAATCTAACTCATACATGGTAGAGTTTGCTTCCATAATTCCATAAGCTAGGGATGTGTGAAGGTTGGATTCTAGCTAAGGATTACTTCTTTAAGGTCAAAATTATAGACCCATTCAATACCAAAGTTATTAAATATTGTGCCCCATAATTCTTGGGCAAAATCACAGTGGATGAAGAGGTGTGAAACTGATTCATCTTTTGAGCCACACAAAAAACATTTGTTAACCAGGTTAAACCCTCTCTTTTGAAGATTATCCTGAGTTTGGATCTTGTTATGAGCAAAAACCCACCAGAACATATTAATTTTTGGAATAAGTTTATAATTCCACACCTTATTCCATACACATTTATTCTGAGCTTTAGGAATGAGCAGATGGTAAGGAGACTTGACAGAGAATATTCCATTCTTATCTGGCCACTAATACTATTCATCTTCATAGGGGAAGAGAGGAATTTTGATTTCCTAAATGCACTGCTGAATCTCCCACACTCTAAGGAAAAGCTCAGGCTGGTGATCATAATAGTCCAATAGATTTTTCTAGCTCTGCATCCCATTATTATTTTTCATATAATCACTGACCTTGTCTCCAAAAGACTGAGTAGCCAAGTCAACAATCTCTCTATAGCTTCCTTGTGTGATGAGAGCCTTGTCCTTTAACTAGATATTATTCCAGATTTAATATGCCAACCATTTCCAAGTTTCCATCTAATTCCATGCTTAAGAAGGCTTCTACCCTTTAGCATTTTATTCCATATCACATATCCATGGGGTAATCCCATCTAATGAAGAAAATTGGAATCATCAATGCTATTCATGTATTTGGCATACATTATTTCCCCCCAATCATTATTTTTATGGATTAGGTTCTAAATAATTTTTGAGAGAAGGGCTTTGTTCATTTTCCTAATAGACCTAATATTGAGTCCACCATGAGATTTTGGAAGACACACTTTTTACCATCTGACTAAAGACATTCTCTATTTGTCTTCCACCCTAGTCCATAAAATTTTTCTTTGAAAATCTATTCCAGTTTGTTAGCAAAATACGTAGGAATTTTAAAAAGAGACAAGAAATATGTAGGAATAACTTGTAGTGAGGCCTAAAGAAGTTGCAATTTACCAGCACTGCTGAGGAGTTTCCATTTCCAACCAAGAAGTTTCCTCTGTGTTCTTTCCACAACTCCATTCCAAAAAATAGGAGATGCCTCTTTGACTGTGAGTGGGAGACCCAGGTAGGTAGCTGGTAAATCAGCTTCAACACATTTTAATATATCAATGATTATATGTCTAAGGTCATTAGGAGTGTTAAAGAAATACACATTGCTTTTTTGGAAATTTATCCTTTGTCCAGACTCTATGTCATAATTATTTAAGATATTCTTCCATCTTCTAGCTATAATCACCGATGAGATGCCAAAAAAGATGGTAGCATCAACAAACTGCTGCACCACCATAAGATAAAGGGAGGAGGCAGGTTTGATGCTCACTAGCTTTTTTGAGGCTATATTTGCTTGTATGTATCTTGCCAGTGCCTCTACCATAATGATGAATAAGTACAAGGAGAGAGCGTCTCCCTAACAAATTCCTCTTGAAGATGAGAAAAACCCTCTAGGTACACCATTTACCAGCACCAAAAATTTTGCAGAAGAGACAGTGTTCCATATCAAGTGAGATATTTTATCATTAAACCCAAATTTTATGATCACTTAGAATAGAAAAGTCCATGAGACTCTATCATATGATTTAAAAATATCTAGCTTGAGAGCCATACCAGGGATTTTGCTCTTATCCATGGAATGAATAATCTCATGTGTGGTGATCACAGCATCCAAAAGCTGCCTGCCCAGGATGAAACCTTTTTGTGCAGGAGAAATAATTTTGTATAATAAAGGTTGAATCCTCATAACCAGCACTTTAGTACATAACTTATAAACAGTGTTGCATAGACTAATGGGCCTGAAATCAGTAAAATATCTTGTTGTTAGTGGCAATTTAATGCACTTTTCAAGGTTCCCTTTGGTAATGTTCTTGTTTTATCTCTCCTTATTTATTATAATATAATATTATTATGGGGGCTTCTCCCTCATAACGTAAATGTAAAATCTCCAAATGTCAATTATGGAAGATAGAGCTCATGAAGTATATTCTTCTAGGCATTACAACATTGTATCTAATACTACTTACTATAATATGCTAGTGTGGAGGTCTATACTCAAACTATTGAGGGTGAACCTCTTAATGATGGTTATGATTTAAAGGTTTTATGATGATTCCAAACATAAATATGAAATTTTATTCTATTATTTCTATTCATGGTATAATGGTTTCATGTAGGTTCTCGATGATAATGTATCTATTCACTAGTAATGTGAGAAAAAATCTCTTACTATTAGTACATGAGGTAAAATACTTTACAAAGGTTTACATTTAAATTTTTGATGATAAACATCTTAGTTATGGTATTCTAACTTATATGGTTACAATATATTCCTTCTTATAGGTTTTCAAGCTCACAATGTTGGCATTGAAACTATTATTCTTTGGTGTTGGTTACAATATCATGTGCTTTTGGTTATGATATCATGTGTTCTTGATGGCTCTCTTGTTTAATATTGATGTTGAATCTATTCTTAGTTGTTTCAATATGATTCTCTTATGATGGTTCTAAGGTCATAGTGTTGCCAACAAATCTCTTTTAGTTCTTTGAGATATAGTTGTTTTAGAAGGATTTTTCCTCATAATTTAACATTGAAGCTCTTACTAATAACTATAAGATATTATTCTAACAATGTGTATTAAATATCATGTTGGAAATATTGAGACAGTACTATTTTTTATATAATTTTGGGATGATTGATCTTTGACGTAATGTTGATTTTAAATTCTTTATAATTTCTTGCTTATAATATTGACAATAAATATCTCACCATTGGTGGCACCATAGAATTGATATGTGTGTTCTCCCTCATAATATTGGCATTGATTCTCTTATTGTTTGCTAGTGGTAGAATGATCCTATGGGACTTAATCCTCATAATGTTGATGTTGTATCTCTTACTATTTGTTGAGGTAAAATGTTATTATGGGAGTTAACCCTAATAATATTGTTATCGAGTCTTTATTTTTAATTGCAACTCAATACACTTACAAGGATGCTCTTATGTAATAATAATATTGAATCATTTATTGCTTGTGGCAATAGACTATAATCTCTTATTGTGGTTTTGGTATAGTGTATAATGTTCATATCATGATTCTTACTTGTAATTTCTTCTTATATCTCTAACTATTATTTGAGGTATAATGTTATTAAGGAAATCACACTTATAAATTGGCATGAAACCTCTTGTTATTGGTTGTAGTATAATGCACTTTTGAAATCACTCTTCTATAACGTTGACATTAAATCCTTTATATTTGGCTGAAACACATTGCTATCCTAATGAAACCATAGAAGTTCTTACATTTTGTGGTTGTATAATGTTCTTAGAAGTGTTCTCACTCGTAATATGTGAATTAGTTATCTTATTTTTATTCCCTATATAATGTGGTCTTCAGGGTTGTTTATGTTCTTAGTGATCACATGTAATCTTATTCTTAGTTGTTTTCTAAATAACTTACAAGTTTTTTCAACATCATATATTGTATGAATATCATCATCTTACTAAAGTTGTCACTCACAATATAGATTTTATTTCTCTTACTAGTGCTTGCTCCCATGGGAGTCTTTGCTGATAATTTGTAAACTGAATCTCTTATTTCTAGTTAAGTATAATGCTTAGCTATGGGTTCACTCAATGAATTCAATTTAAATACCTTGATATTGATTGGAGTCAAAATTTCTTCAAGCGGTTCCTATAGGAAATGATCAAGATCAACCTCTTTTTTATAGTCGTAATATAACATACTATCATGGAATTTCACACTAATAATGTTGATACTGATAAAAAATTGTTTTGGTGAAGACTCTTATTATCGATGGCAATATAATTCACCTTCGAAGGCTCCCTTAGGTAATGTAGTCATTGAATATCTCCTTCATTTTGATTTAGGCTTCTTATGGGGGCCTCTCCCTAGTGATGTTGATGTAAAATTTACTAATGTCAATAATAGAATAATAATCCCATGGGAATTATCTCATAATTTTGATGTCAAATCTATAATTTTTATTTGAAATACAATTCTTGTTTGGAGGATAGTGCTTGAATGTGTGTTATCCCAGGGTTTACTTCATTGAATCTCATATTGTTTGTAGAAATATGTTGTTGTGGAGGTCCACACTTACAATGTCAATGATGAACCTCTTTATGATGGTTTTTATTTAATCCTTTTGTGAGGGTTCACACAAAAGCTATTAAAGTTTATTCTATTATTTTTAGTCATGGTATAATGCTTTCATCTGGCTTCTCAATCGTAATGTATCTTTTCACTAGCAATGTGAGAAAGAGTCTCTTATTATTACTTTTTCAAGCAAGCTACTTTACAAAAATTTACATTCAAAATTTCAATGATGAAACTCTTATTGATGGTTGTAAATTAATTCTCTTATGGGTGTTCACACTTAAATAGGTCTAGTATAATGCTTCTACAAACTTTTCACACTCACAATGTTTGCATTTAAACTATTATTCTTTATTGTTTGTCTACAATATTAAATGTTTTTAGTTGTAATATCATGTGCTCTCAAAGGTCTCCCTATGTAATATTGAATTTGAATCTCTTCTTCTTTGTTGCAATGTGATGCTCTTATGATGGTTCTAAGGTCATAGTGTTAACAATAAATCTCTTTCAATTGTTTGACATACAGTCATTTAAGAAGGATTGCCACTCATAATTTAACATTTAATCTATTAATTATTATTATAATATATTACTCTTACAGTGGTGTCACTCCTCATGTTCATGGGATTGATATAATACTATTTATGGTATAACTTTATGATCATTGATCTTACACATTATGTTTACTTTGAATTCTTTAAAAAAAATTGTTATAATGTTGACGATAAATTTCACATTGTTGGTTGTAGTATAACATTGTTATGTGGGTCTCCCTCATAATGTTGGCATTGAATATCTTACTATTTTTTGTGGCAAAATGATCCTATGGGAGTTAACCCTCATAATTTTGATGTTGATGGTAATATGCTAGTATGGAGGTCCACACTCAAACTATTGAGGATGAAACTCTTAATGATGGTTATGATTTGAAGGTTTTATGAGTATTTCGAACATAACTATTAAAATTTATTTTATTATTTCCATTCATGGTAAAATGATTTCATCTAGGTTCTCAATGGTAATTAATCTTTTCACTAGAAATGTGAGAAAGAATCTCTTACTATTATTACTTTAGGTAAAATATTTTACAAAGGTTTACATTTAAAATATTGATGATAAACATCTTATTGATGGTATTACTTTTATTCTCATTAGAATTCTCACTTATATGGTTATATTATATTCCTTCTTATAGGTTTTCAAGCTCACAATGTTGGCATTAAAACTATTATTCTTTGGTGTTTGGTGTTGGTTGCAATATCATGTGCTTTTGGTTGTGATATCATGTGCTCTTGATGGCTCTCTTCTTTAATATTGGCATTGAATATATTCTTAGTTATTGCAATATGATTCTCTTATGATGGTTTCAAGGTCATCATGTTGCCAACAAATCTCTTTTAGTTCTTTGAGATATTGCTTTTTTAGAAGGATTTTCCCTCATAATTTAACATTGAAGCTCTTACTGATAATTATAAGATAGTATTCTAACAATGTGTATTAAATCTCATGTTGGAAATATTTAGATAGTACTATTTTTAATATAATTTTGGGATGATTGATCTTGGATGTACTGTTGACTTTGAGTTATTTATAATTTCTTGCTTATAATGTTGACAATAAATATCTCACCATCGGTGGCACCATAACATTGATATGTGTGTTCTCCCTCATAATATTGGCATTGATTCTCTTACTATTTGTTAGTGGTAGAATTATCCTATGGGACTTAATCCTCATAATGTTGATGTTTAATTTATTACTATTTGTTGAGGTAAAATGTTATTATGGGAGTTAACCCTCATAATATTGTTACTGAGTCTTTATTTTTAATGGCAACTCAATACACTTACAAATATGCTCTTATGTAATACTAATGCTGAATCATTTATTGCTTGTGGAAGTGGACTATAATATCTTATTGTGGTTTTGGTATAGCGTATAATGTTCATATCATGATTATTACTTTTAATTTCATCTTATATTTCTAACTATTGGTTGAGGTATAATGTTATTAAGGAAACCACACTTATAAATCAGCATGAAACATCTTGTTGTTGATTGTAGTATAATACACTTTTGAAAGTATTATTCTATAATGTTTACATTATAACCTTTAATTTTGGCTGAAACACATTACTCTCATAAGGAAAACATCTAATTTCTTACATTTCATGGTTGTATAATGCTCTTATAAGTGTTATCACTCATAATATGTGCATTGGTTATCTTATTTTTATTCCCGATATAATGTGCTCTTTGAGGTTGTTTATGTTATTAGTGATCACATGTAATCTTAATCTTGGTTGTTTTCTAAATAACTTACAAGTTTTTTCAATGTCATAAATTGTAATAATATAATCATCATACCAAAGTTGCCACTCACAATATTGATTTTAGCACCGAAAGTTTTGTCAATGTCATATATTGTAGGAATATAATCATATTACTAAAGTTGCCACTCACAATATTGAACCCATAGCTAAGAATTATACTTTAAGTTTCCACTCAATGAATGTCACTTTGAATCCCTTTATATTGCTTGGAGTGAAAAGTTCTTCAAGCGGTTCTTAGATGAAATGATCAAGATCAACCTCTTTTTTATAGTCACAATATAACATGATATCATGGAATTTCACACTAATAATGTTGATATTGATAAAAAAATGTTGTTGTGAAGACTCTTATTGTCGGTGGAAATATAATGCATGTTTGAAGGTTCTCTTAGGTAATGTATTCTTTGAATATCTCCTTCATTGTGACTTAGGCTTCTTACGGGAGCCTCTCCCTAGTGATGTTGATGTAAAATTTACTAATGTCAATAATAGCATAATACTCCAATGGGAATCCTCTCATAATGTTGATGTCAACTCTATAATTTTTATTTGAAATATGATTCTCTTTTGGAGAATAGTGCTGGAATGTGTGTTCTCCTAGTGTTTATAACATTGAATCTCATGTTTCTTGTAGAAATATGTTGTTGTGGAGGTCCACACTTATAATGTCAATGATTAACCTCTTTATGATGGTTTTTATTTAATCCTTTTGTGAGGTTTCATGAAAAAGATATTAAAGTTTATTCTATTATTTTTAGTTATGGTATAATGCTTTCATTTGGCTTTTCAATGGTAATGTATCTTTTCACTAGAAATGTGAGAAAGAGTCTCTTATTATTTTTTCAAGCAAACTACTTTACAAAAATTTACATTCAAAATGTCAATGGAGAACCTCTTATTGATGGTTGTGTTGACGTTGGAGATTTGCACCCGGTGGTAGGAAAATAGGTTCCTTCCCTCTCCCCACAACATGGAAACTCCTCTCTCACCTGTGGGATGGTGAAGCAGGAGATGAGAGTCTCTAGATAAGGGCTAGCTCCCTTTGATGCATCATGTTTGTTTCAAGTAGTGCAAAATACAAGTATAGATATATAGATATAAAGGGGGATGAAAAGGGAGAAGAAATGCATGGAAAATAAACTACCTACTCTAAAGGAGGTGATGCACCAAAATAAAGGTTGACCTTCACACATCCACTCTTTGAATCAAGAAAATACAAACATACACTATGCATTTGGCAGAAGGACTAGGCTGCTAAGACTGGCAGGGAGGCTTCAATGAAAAGTCCAAAATAGAGATCACCCAAGGTGCTGTGAAACACACACTTATGAAGTAATTTCTTCTACTCCTTCACTCCCAAATACTGCTCTTCTCTTGATAGCTGCAGCAATGGCACCTTATAGACAACAGGTCTACTAGTGTCAGACCTGTGAGAGCATCAAAAGACAATGACTGGACACAAGCAAACATTCAATGCATACATAGAAATGTCTATCCAAATGGAGGTAAAGAAAAATGCATTTGTATTGATCCAGGTGAAATTTTGTAGAGTTGCGCTCTTTACAAAATGTGGAAGATCTCTCACAATAATGAGAAGTTTTCAATATATAGGAGAAAACAAGGAAAAGAGGGAACTTGGCACTTCTTTCACAAGTTACATACGTGTCTCTTCATGGAAGGAAAAAGTCGCTCAAGGAATTAAGTGGACTATTCCTTTTGCCTGTTCGAGACTTACATTTCCTACCAATTCCTGCAGTTTGTCCCCTTTCTAAATGATTGGGCCATGCCTTTTGTTGTTCACGCCATCATGCAATAAATTTGCCTTGTCTATGCCACTTGGATTACTTTTGGTGATTTTGTCTTCTTTTTGGCTTCTCATCCCTTTGGGAAAACTTTCTTGGTGGGTCACTTACATTTAGGCCCCTTTCCTCCACGTTTTGGCACTTTTCTCATTTTTGAAAACCCAACAGCTAAACCATTTCATTAAATTTGACGTGCCCTAGGACGTCCCCGTGTCCTTCACTTTATCTTTTGGGTCCACATTGGCAATCAGGTCCTTTACTGGCAATCAGGTCCCCATGGCTTTGTCTTTCTATGGCTTATATTTCTTTGTGGCCTACTCTTCTACTTTGTTTTCCTCTTGGGCACTCTTTTCTTGTTATTTCAGCGGGTCCATGCTGGCATCCTACGGCTTCTACACCTTAGCACCTAGTTGGGTACTTTTCCTTTGTTAACTTGATGGCCACACAGCCATCGTCAATCCTTAGCTAGCCTCAGACCTTCATAATTCCCTTATGGCCTACTGCAGTCTCTTTGCGCTTGCCTGGATGGTTTGCGCATACCTATAAATGTTCTGTGAGCTTTGTATGTCCTGTGGCCTTTTCCCCATGGACTTTTGTCTGTGGATGTTTTCCCACAGACAAAAGGTCTGCAAAAATGCCGCTTGCCTTATGTCTTTGCCTTTGTATTAAGCCACGGGATTTTGCATTCATGCCCAAATTCCTTTGGACTTTTTGTCCAAAGGAATTCCTTCGGGAAAAAATTCTAAAGGAATTCAGGACTGTTACTTAAAAAACAAAAGCTTTGAACTGAACCTTTTTTTTTTGAACTAAAATGTTTCCCGAGTCCCTTTGTATGTTGCGCCTACCTTTTGAAAGGGCTCTTTGACTATTGACCGCTCTTTGGCCAAGGGTAGGCCCTTGAACCAAACCCATTGAACCAAAATTTGGTTCAATGGTTCAAGGTTCAAAAGAGTGCGCTGATTGAGCCAAAAGGCTGATGAACCACTATTGAACCAGACCCATTAAACTATTGACTTGAACTTAGGCCGTTTGAACTATTGACTGTACCACCCATTGAACTTGAATAGAACCAATGAACCAGGCCCGAACTAAGCATGAACCTGAAGATGGAATTGCAACCTGAAATTGACTAGTTTTAAAATGTAGGGGAAAGAAGTTGAGCACAATTTTTCTTGTGGGCAAAAATTGGTCAACAGATGGCGACTCACAGGGGAAGCATGCGTACTATGATTAGAACCCAATTGCCTTTGAATATCCATTGGGTGCGGAGTCAGATGGTAACTTTGAAGAGAGCTCACAACAGCCTTGAGAGATCCTAGAATCACACCTAAAGCTTTCACCCCCACACGCAAAGGGAAACACACAAGGCTAAAAACAACTAACTGTGCAAACTGTACTTAGGGAAAGTAGGAGAAGAAACTGAAATAAACTATTATGTACAGCTAACCAGGCATTTTTGATTCCCTCCTGGATTAAATGGAAAACTTCTTAAGTCCCCTCCTTGGTAAGAAGACTTATGGCACTAGGTAAGTAGCTAAATGGAAAAGAGAATTGGTGACTTGCTCTTTTTACCTGTCACCTGAGTTGGCCAGTACCCGAGTGGATCAAAAATGAACATGCTTCTGACATATACATACTTTGTTTGCTCTTGGAAGCTCACCTCTTGCTGGTCCTTCAAGCTAGTGTTTCCCATCAAGAAAATGATTGCTACTAGCTCATCACCATAAGCCCCCTGATATGCACCCTTGACTAGCCCATTCTCCTTTGCCTCATGCTCGAGTTCCACTGTATGACCATCCTCCTTGATGAATTTAGAGAAAGTGCCCTCAGATTCACCAACCTCTTGAAGGGATAAATCTAAAGAACTACCACCTCCTTGCATGCTTGTTTGAACCCTAATGCTACCTTATTCATTTTTAACCAGCTCACAACCTATCTGGAGGGTAGCACACCCTGCCTTAATGCCTTCAAATGAATTATTTGAAACATGAACAAGAGATTGCCCATGCTCCTCCACATCACTTTGCTTGATTTCCTCCTTAGTTGCAATCATGAAGTCTCCCTGGTCAGTCATAAACTAAGCATAATCCATATCAGTCAAGGCCTGATAGATTTCTTGGAGGTGTATGGATGGAATGCATTTAGACACAAAATCTATCATTTGATCTAAAAAATCCATCACACATTCACTGAGGAGACCTGCTCTAGACTCTAATTCTACAATTCACCTATCTAAATCTTCCTAGAAAAGCCTTTCTCAGAAGTCACAATCATTATCAGGGGCAGGAGCAACATCTTCTTCTTCAAGAGTTAGACTGAAACCTTCCTCCTCCTCCTCCTTGCTGGTCCAAGATTCAACTATTTGCTTCTAGCTCGTGGTCCCAAGATTGGACTCTTGCTTTTGTGAGCATGCAGCAACTTTATCATTTTGAAGGTCCTAGGCTAGTTTATGATGCTCTTCCTTCTAGCTTGGAATTTGGAGATCATGTTTAAAGACCTGAGGAGGCTGGGGAATAATTGGGAGGGTCTGCTCATGCATAGGGAAAGCTGTCTGAAGAGAGGCGTGCTAAAAGCTAGGTGCACGGGATTGAGGGCAGGTTTGATTGATGCATTGGAGGAGCCAAAATGAGTAAGCACCATCTAGTAGAAAGGATTTGGCACACAAGGGAGAGATTTTTCTAAAATAGGAGAGGGCAGACCCTAGGCTAAAACTTCTTGATTTTTGTCCCTCCACTTTACCAGCACTTCATCAATATTGAAATTAGCTTGTGGATTGGTGAAAGGGATACCTTTTGGCATTCGCTGGTCTACAGCGTCTAAAAGCTCCATCTCTTTTTTGCCCAACATTCTCATCTTCTTCTCTAGTTCCTCAATCCACTTGGCCAGGTCATCCTCATTTTACATTTCTTCATTTTAGACGACGTCTTTCTCCTCTTTCCTGTTCCATGACTCGACCACTCTATTCCAGCTCAAGTAATTTGGGCTGGGCATTTCCTTTGGGGCTGATGGTGCCTCAATGTGAGAGGATAGTGAAGATTTTGATTCCACTTCCCCTACTTCCAAAATGGACTACTGCATCTGAAGGTTTGCCAATTTGATTTATCTATCAAGATTAGCCTTAAACACAAAATTCACTATTTCAAAATTCTCCTCAACATGATTGGGAATGGACTTTGATAGGCTTGACTTGGCTCAAGAGTAGGGGCTGTATATGACTGATATGATGATTTGGGTAGTGAGTATGTAGGTTGATAAACTTGATAAGGCTGCCTCTCATGCACACTCAGCTTCTCCTCCATAGATGCAATTAAACCGCTCACATCTAACATCTCATTTGAAAGCCTATGCCAATTAGCTCTTTCAATAGGAGCCCATTCTTTCTTAACCTGATCCAGTGCATTCCTCACTTGATAGACAACATGATCAAGAATTTATTGGCTGCATCCCCTTCTAGTGTTAAGATCAATTACATATTTGTCATATGCCAACAGTGCTTGCTTGAAGGCAGAAATTGGTTGATTGGCAAAAAGATTGGGTTGAGTGGGAGAAGTGACATACTGAGAAGACTGAGCACAAGGGTGATATAGCTCATAGAAGGGTTGAGACTGGCCATATTGGGTGTGATAAGGATCGCCATAAGGCTGGTAAGGATCATAACCATGTTGGCCAAAAAAAATAGAGTCCATAGCTTAAAATGATGGAATTTACACATACCAAAAAATGCACTTCCTAATGGTAAGGTACCAGAGCTGCTTAACCAGTGGATATAACTCAGAGTCACTAGATGCTGAAGAAATCAATTTACTATAATAAGACCAACATCAATCCTAAAACTTTACTGTGTTGAAAACTTGTGGTCCCACCGGGCGTGCCAGAACTATTGACGTTGGAGATTTGCACCCGGTGGTAGGAAAATAGGTTCTTGTCCTCTCCCTAAAACATGGAAACTCCTCTCTCACCTGTGGGATGGTGAAGCAGGAGAGGAGAGTCTCTAGATAAGGGCTAGCTCCCTTTGATGCATCATGTTTGTTTTAGGCAGTGTAAAATACAAGTATAGATATATAGATATAAAGGGGGATGAAAAGGGAGAAGAAATGCATGGAAAACAAACTACCTACTCTAAAGGAGGTGAAACCAAAATAAAGGTTGGCCTTCACACATCCACTCTTAGAATCAAGAAAATACAAACATACACTATGCATTTGGCAGAAGGACCAGGCTACTAAGACTGGCAGGGAGGCTTCAATGAAAAGTCTAGAACAGAGATCACCCAAGGTGCTATGAAACACACACTTATGAAGTAATTTCTTCTACTCCTTCACTCCCAAATACTGCTCTTCTCCTGACAGCTGCAACAATGGCACCTTGTATACAGAAGGTCTATTGGTGTCAGCCCTGTGAGAGCATCAAAAGACAATGATTGGACACAAGCAAACATTCAATGCATACACAAAAATGTCTATCCAAATGGAGGTAAAGAAAAATGCATTTGTATTGATCTAGGTGAAATTTTTTAGAGCTGCGCTCTTTACAAAATGTGGAAGATCTCTCACAATAATGAGAATTTTTCAATATATAGGAGAAAACAAGGAAAAGAGGGAACTTGGCACTTCTTTCACAAGTTACATACATGTCTCTTCATGGAAGGAACAAGTTGCTCAAGGAATTAAATGGACTATTCCTTTTGCCTATTCGAGACTTACATTTCCTGCCAATTCCTGCAGTTTGTCCCCTTTCTAAATGCTTGGGCCATGCCTTTTGTTGTTCACGCCATCATGCAATAAATTTGCCTTGTCTATGCCACTTGGATTACTTTTGGTGATTTTGTATTCTTTCCGGCTTCTCAGCCCTTTGGGTAAACTTTCTTGGCAGGTCGCTTACATTCAGGCCCCTTTCCTCCATGTTTTGGTGCTTTTCCCATTTTTGAAAACCCAATGGCTAAACCATTTCATTAAATTTGACGTGCCCTGGGACGTCCCCGTGTCCTTCGCTTTGTCTTTTGGGTCCATGTTGGCAATCTTGTCCTTTACTACCAATCAAGTCCATGTAACTTTGTCTTTTTGTGGCTTATATTTCTTTGTGGCCTGCTCTTCTACTTTGTTTTCCTCCCGAGCACTCTTTTCTTGTTATTTTGATGGGTCCATGCTAGCATCCTGTGGCTTCTACACCTTAGTGCCTAGTTGGGCACTTTTCCTTTGTTAACTTGACGGCCATGCAACTATCGTCAGTCCTTAGCTGGCCTCGAACCTTCATAATTCCCTCACGTCCTGCTGTAGTCTCTTCGCACTTGCCTAGATGGTCTGCGTGGACCTTTAAATGTTCTGTGAGCTTTGTATGTCCCATGGACCTTTCCCCATGGACTTTTGTCTGCAGATGTTTTCCCACAGACAAAAAGTCCGTGAAAATGCCGCCTACCTTATGTCTTTTCCTTTGTATTAAGCCGCGGGCTTTTGCATATGCACCCGAATTCCTTTGGACTTTTTGTCTGAAGGAATTCCTTCGAGTAAAAATTCTGAAGGAATTCAGGACTGTTATTTTTAAAAAAAAGCTTTGAATCAAACCTTTTTTTTTGAACTAAAATGTTTCCCAGGTCCCTTTGTATGTTGCACCTACCTTTCGAAAGGGCTCTTTGACTGTTGACTTCTCTTTGGCCAAGGGCAGGCCCTTGAACCAAACCCGTTGAACCAAAATTTGGTTCAATGGTTTAAGGTTCAAAGGAGCGCACCGATTGAGCCAAAAGGTTGATGAACCACTATTAAATCAGACCCATTGAACCATTGACTTGAACTTAGGCCATTTGAACTGTTGACTGTACCACCCGCTGAACTTGAACTGAACCAATGAACCAGGTCCGAACTAAGCATGAACCTGAAGATGGACTTGCAACCCAAAATTGACTGGTTTTAAAACGTAGGGGAAAGAAGTTGACCACAATTTTGCCTGTGGGCAAAAATTGGTCAATAGGTTATAAATTAATTCTATTATGGGTTTTCACACTTAAATAGGTATAGGATAATGCTTCTACAAACTTTTCACACTCACAATGTTTGCATTTAAACTATTATTCCTTGTTATTTATCTACAATATCACACACTTTTATTTATAATATCATGTGCTCTCAAAGGTCTCCTTGTGTAATATTGACTTTGAATCTCTTCTTTTTTGTAATGTGATGCTCTTATGATGGTTCTAAGTTCATAGTGTTAACAATGAATTTCTTTTCTATGTTTGACATATAGTCATTTTAGAATTATTGTCACTCATAATTTAACATTTAAGGTATTAATGATAATTATAATATATTACTCTTACATTGGGTGTCACTCCTCATGTTCATGAGATTGATATAGTACTATTTGTGGTATAACTCTATGATCATTGATCTTGCATGTTATGTTTACTTTGAATTATTTAAAATTGGTTTCTTATAATGGTGATGATAAATTTCACACCATTGGTTGTAGTATAGCATTGTTATATGAGTCTCCCTCATAATGATGGCATTGAATCTCTTACTATTTGTTGTGTTAAAATTCTCCTATGGGAGTTAACCTCATAATTTTGATGTTGATGGTAATATGCTAGTATGGAGGCCCACACTCGAACTATTGAGGATGAACCTCTTAATGATGGTTATGATTTTAAGGTTGTATGAGGATTCCAAAAATAAATATTAAATTTTATTTTATTATTTCTATTCATGGTAAAATGATTTCATCTAGGTTCTCAAAATATATCTTTTCAGTAGCAATATGAGAAAGAATCTCTTACTATTAGTACTTGAGGTAAAATACTTTACAAAGGTTGACATTTAAAATGTTGATGATAAACATCTTATTTATGGTCCCAATTTAATTCTCATGGGAATTCTCACTTATATGGTTATGGTATATTGCTTCTTAGAATTTTTCAAGCTCACAATGTTGGCATTGAAACTATTATTCTTTGGTGTTTGGTGTTGGTTGAAATATCACATGTTTTTAGTTGTGATATCATGTGTTCTCAATGGCTCTCTTGTTTAATATTGATGTTTAATCTATTATTAGTTGTTGCAAGATGATTCTCTTATGATGGTTCTAAGTTCATAGTGTTGACAATTAATCTCTTTCAGTTCTTTGAGATATAGTTGTTTTATAAGGTTTTCCCTATTAATTTAACATTTAAGCTCTTACTAACAATTATAACATATTATTCTAACAATGTGTATTAAACCTCATGTTGGTAATATTGAGATAGTATAATTTTTTACATAATTTTGGGATTCTTGATCTTGGACGTAATGTTTATTTTAAATTCTTTACAATTGTTTGCTTATAATGCTGATAATATATTTCTCACCATTGGTTGTAGCATAGCATTGATATGTGTGTTTTCCCTCATAATATTGGCATTGATTCTCCTATTATTTGTTAGTGGTAGAATGATCTTATGAGACTTAACCCTCATAATGTTGATGTTATATTGCTTATTGTTTGTTGAGGTAAAAGGCTAATATGGGAAATAACCCTAATAGGATTGTTAGTAATTCTTTATTTTTAATTGTAACTCAATACACTTCCTAAGATGCTCTTCTATAATACTAATGTTGAATCATTTATTGCTTGCAGAAGTGGACTATAATGCTGTTATTATGGTTTTGGTATAATGTATAATGTTACTATCATGATTCTTACTTGTAATTTCATCTTATATCTCTAACTATTGGTTGAGGTATAATGCTCTTAAGGAAATCACACTTATACATGAAACCTCATGTTGTTGATTGTGGTATAATGCACTATTGAAAGCACTCTTCTATAATGTTTACAGTACATCCTTTAATTTTGGCTGAAACATATTGATCTCATAATGAAAACATATAATTTATTATGTTTGGTGGTTGTATAATACTCTTCTAAGTGTTCTTGCTCGTAATATGTACATTGGTTATCTTATTTTTATTCTTGATATAATTTTCTCTTAGGGGTTGTTTATATTCTTAATGATCACATGTAATCTTATTCTTGGTTGTTTTATAATGAACTTACAAGTTTTGTCTATTTCCATTTATTTTAGAAATGTCATTGTCTTACTGAAGTTATCACTTGCAATATTGATTTTATTTCTTGTACTAGTGCTTGCTCCCATGGGAGTCTTTGCTCATAATTTAGAAATTAAATCTATGATTACTAGTTAAGTATAAATCTCAGCTATGGGTTTGCTCAATGAATTCCATTTTAAATCCATTTATATTGCTTGTAGTCAAAATTTATTCAAATGGTTCTTAGAGGAAATGATCAAGATAAACCTCTTTTTTATAGTCACAATATAACATGGTATCATAGAAGTTCACACTAATAATGTTTATACTTGAAAAAAAGTGTTTTTGTGAAGACTCTTATTGTTGGTGGAAATATAATGCACCTTTGAAGGCACCATTAGGTAATTTAGTCATTGAATATCTCCTTCATTGCAATTTAGGATTCTTATGGGGGCTTCTCCTAGTGGTGTTGAAGTAAAATATACTAATATCAATAATAGAATAATACTCCCATGGGGATTATCTCATAATGTTGATGTCAACTCTATTATTTTTATTTGAAATATGATTCTCTTTTGGAGGATAGTGCTCTAATGTGTGTTCTCTCAGGGTTTACATCATTGAATCTCGTGCTACTTGCAAAAATATGTTGTTGTGGAGGTCCACACTTATAATTTCAATGATGAACCTCTTTATGATGGTTTTTATTTAATACTTTTGTGAGGGTTCACACAAAAGCTATTAAAGTTTAATCTATTATTTCTAGTCATGGTATCATGCTTTCATCTGGCTTAACAATGGTAATGTATCTTTTCACTAGCAATGTCAGAAAGAGTCTCTTATTATTAGTTTTTCAATAAAAATACTTTACAAAGGTTTACATTCAAATTGTCGATGATGAACCTCTTATTGATGGTTGTAAATTGATTTTATAATGGGTTTTCACACTTAAATGGGTATAGTATAATGCTTCTACAAAATTTTCACCCTCATAATGTTTGCATTTAAACTATTATTACTTCTTGTTTGTTGAAAATATCACATGCTTTTAGTACAAATATCATGCACTCTCAAAGGGCTCCCTGTGTAATATTGAATTTGAATCTCTTTTTCTTTATTATAATGTGATGTTCTTATGATGGTTTTGATTTAAATTTTTTGGGAATATTGGTGTATTATTCCTAATTTAGTTAAGGTTTTGAAATAATAAAATCAATAAATAAATTTACAATAATTAAGCTAGTAATTTATATAATTTGACTGTAATTTAATTCTTTTTAAAAATAGTAATAAGATAGAAAATAAAACTTATCTGTAAACTGACTGAGACGGTTGTTACAGGGTTTGAAATTCACTATGTAGGACTGGGACACTATCAAAAATTAGGATCTAGAGTTCATTTTATGATTGCATAGGAGCATCAAAATAGGACACCCTAAGGTTCAATGCTATAGTCCTCTTCTGATGTTGTTATCCAAGAGACCTAAGCTTTATGGGTTTTTTTCATTGTGTCTATGTGAGATTGCCTATGAAATTTTGAATGCTGGATGTCCACGAAACTCCTTGTAGAGATAATTTAGTCTTCAAACACTAGACTTCATGATGCTTTGACAAACTTTAAGAAAGAGGTGGGGGGGGGGGGTAGTGTGTGTAATATGTACTAAACATGTATCCACACCCTTTATGTGGGCACATTGCCTACATACCAATACTTTGAAGAGGGATCAATCCATGTGTAGTTCTCCCACTTGATGTGCTTTGTGAAATTGTGTATGAAGATGAAAATGCTAAAAATGGGTGTGCTTGAGGTGGATAGGAACTAGTGTAAGGATTTGGATAAGCTTGTAGTAGTGTTAGCTAGCTGTATGCAGAGAATAAAGAAGATTACCTTAGTAGTCTTGATTATATTCTTGCTTGATTTATGATATTTACAAACCCTTTCCAAATGAACTTTGAATGGGATTTTATAGGGATCTGTTAGTGATGGGTTTAATGTGCTCGCATTAGGTCAACAAGAAGAGGAATAAGAACCAGAAGGAACTGATCATTGGAGGCAAAAATGCATTTGGATAAGAGTGTTGAAAGCAGACACTAGAGGGCTTGATGCTATAGTCTAAGTTGGGCACTATAGTTCTAAGCTAATGGGACCTAGGGGATAGATTTGTCATGGAAAGAGTAGTCTAGTTGAGCTAGGATTAGGTTTAAAAGGCTATAGATGACTAAAAATTAGTGAAAAGAAGCCTATGAGGGTCATGAGAGAAATCAAAAGGGACCTATGGGTTGGGTGTCATTAACCACACTCAAGTTACCAATTTTTACATTTTATATGACTATATTTGCCCCGCCTTTATGCTAATGATGCAACAAAGTGAAATACTAGGATAAAGGAAAAAAGAAACCATATCTAAAATTACCTACAAAGGTGAAGCTCATGAAGCTGTGTGATGTTGGGTGTGAATAGAGAGAGCATGTTGTAAAGTGTAAATCTAAAAAAAAAAAAAAAGAGTAGATCAATTCTTAATAGATATGCTATATCTAAAATAAGAATGTACAAATTTGGGTAAGATAGAGAGGAAGAAAAATGAATGAATACACCTCAATAGGTATGCAAACTAATACAAAAGCTATTGTGATGCTGAGTGATGTTGGATGATGTTGTACCAAGAGTAATATCACTAACAGAGCTAAGTGCTCAATTACCTAAGAGAGGCTCAAGAATGCAAAGGTTGGCCCTTTATCTCCATCATCACCCACTAAGTGAAGCTAGATGATCATGCATATAATAATTAATGCTGGATTGTGTGTCCAATCCCTCTGAATAGGTGGCTCAATAATACAAAGGCTAGCTAGTCCTTTGGCTCCATCATTATCCCATGAAGTGAAGCTATGAAATGATACCAATATGAAATGTGTGTTGTATGATATGGATCTTGAAGCCCATGAATGTTTTGTAATTTTATAATGTGGTTTGGATATCTAAATGTGTATTGAAAACTAGGCCACTCTTGGCTAACTCAAAAAAGGTGGAGATTAGGCTTGTATGAAAGCCACTCTGAAACTAGGCTATAGGATTGTAAGGAAGCCACTCAAAAATGTGGAGGTTAGGTTTGTATGAAAGCCACTCCAAAATGATGCCAACCACTTGCAGATGAAATAAGGCATGCAACTATTGAGAATACTGGGGTAATATGATGAGCTCAAAAAGAAAATAAAATAAATGTGCCACTAACATTACCCCCAATCACTAGTGTCTAAAACATGGATTGTGATCTTAAAGTTATAACAACTACCATATCTAAAACTAGAAATGAGAGCCATCATTCCATGCATGATGCCCCTTATATCTAGATTACCTAAGCAAAAGTGTACTGAAACTATTGTATCTGAATTGGTCTAAATGTGAAAAACTATAGTTGAACCTAATTTTTTTCTAGTGTCTAGAAAATATAATTTTTTTATTATTTGGATATGAGAAATGGAAATGGACACCCTATTATCTAACATTGTATTCCAATCTTGGTGTGATTGTCTAAGGGTAATTCTGATGACTGTTCTATAATTGTCACTGTTTGCCTAATCTAGTCTGCTTGGTTTGAAGTCTAGTTGTTGTTTTGGGTGTTCTAAAAGTTGATTTTTTTACTGTTAAGAGATTTGATCTCTATGATAAAATCCCTATTTTTTTCCCCCTCTTCTAAGGGTAGGAATGAAGACCATACAGTGACTATCCTTAGAAGAAAATATTCTTGCAAGTGTATTATGTTGCAAATATATATGATATAGTAATGATAATCAATAAGATATCTCAAGATATATCATGATTTGTAATGAGAGATTGATAGATCAATAGGGGTATGCCTAGATAGATATAAAAATGTAATAGCATATGAAATGTACTGAATTAGAACTAGAAGTCTAGTTAGTTTTTAGTTGACAAGGAGGGATGGAGCATGATGTCCATCATGGCATCCAAGAAAGAAAGATAATGCATGATGTGGATCATGACATTGAAAACAATCGAAAATCAATCAAGAAACAATCATATAAGGCAAGAAACAAGAAGGATACAAGAGTAGCCAAGGGTCTAAGAAAACAAGGGACATAGACACATGTCACTCAAACTGAAAATCAAGCATACAAGGCATGTTCAAATGCCACATACATATACAATTGAAACATGCAAGGTTGGTATGAAAGCCACAATCACATAGAAGAGTACAAGCAAACAACATTGGAAAATGTCCTAAGGCTCACACAAGAATAGAAATAAAGGACATTGGAAAATTTCCTAAGGTACATATTAGAGATAAAAAATAAGTAAGAAATGAAAATAATGTAGACACACTAAGCAAGAAAGAAAAGCATGTAACTACTAGAAATACAATCGCATATAACTAATTAAAGCAAGAAGTAAAAGTATGCAAGACATGGAGTATAAGACTAGGTATATGCTAAGAAATACATAAGTTATATATACTAGTTAGTGTCAATAGAATAATATTTGTAAGCTAGTAAATAATGTACATCAACATGATAACTAGAGTGTGTGGTGTAAGAATGACATCACCTGGATGGTGTAGTCATGTAAAATATGCCCCCATTGGGTATGTATATTGATGTGTCTCAAAGTATAATTAGGATTCCCCCTCAATGGGTAGAGTGAAGTATATCAAGGATTTGGATGTAACTACACACACTCAAAGAAGATCAAGTGAAGCATGGTAATGTATATAAATTGACAAACAATAGCATATAACAAAAAATGTAAGTCTAGCGTAGTAGTAGAAATGTAAAGCATAGATAATGCATATAATTGAAATGTTTTTGTGTTTTTGAATTATTTGAATGTTTTTATATTTTTAAATGTTATATTGTTTTTATATTTTTACATATGTGAATGTTTTTGATATTTTTGAATAAGCTATGTACAACCAATCATCAGAAGACTATGTACATGAAATACTAAGAAACTATGTACAAACAAGTAAAAGGAAACTATGTACAAGTAAGGCTGAGAAGAAATGATACTAACCAATGAGTCTCATGGGATACTCCCTATCATGGTGTCCTATATCAAATAAATGAATCGTGCATGATTTTGAAGCATGAGGAAATGGTTGTGAATATGACTCTAAATATTTGTATTCATTGTCAATATTTTGGAAATTATAATAACCTATATTGTTTCGTTCGTCATTATCATCTTGATCTTGAACCAATGGAATGATAGTATTGAATTTTGTTGTATTTGAATATTTTTCTTTGATAAATTATGTCTATGAATGATTTACCTTAGGATGTTCAATAAATCATAAACCTTGGTGACAAGCATTACAACTACTAGAATAAGAGTAGTGATGCCTTGAGCATGCTTGTCTAACCCTTGACCTTGATATTCAAACTATTGTATATATTTTTGACCAAACCCATACTACTTTGAAAGTTAAGCCTTATTTTAGAGAGTTATATTTGCATCTTTTTCATACTTTACATTTGCTTGTGCTACTGTTGGTTGCTATGATTTTGATTTTTGATCCGTTTGTTGTTCTAAGTTATGATTTAGTAATCACTTTTGTACTATTTCTAAATTTGACTCTTTATGAATGTGTTCCTATGTCATTGTAGATTGCTTTCTTGATTTACCTTGTAGAGGGTCCTCAGTAGTAATTATATATTGTATATGTTTTTTCAATGTCAAACATGAATCTGTGTGATACCCATGCATTATATGATATGCATAATAATATCTAGATCTTTTCACTAGATGTAGAGGAGGTAGTTTGATCAACTTAGATTTAATCGTTTCTCTTAGTACCTCACTTGAGCTGTTATTTTATCTTTGAATATTTTTTGAATCACTAGTTCTATATTTACTTTATTATGATTTATTGTTTTGATATGTAATGTTACTTGCAGCCAATTGACTAGGTGAAGGTGCATATACATTATTGTCACTAAGGTACCTTTGAGGCTTTTGTAATATAATATGATTTTCCAATGTTATGATATTTTAATGTAATAGCTAATTCTAAGTTTGTAAATCTGAAATTAACTTGCTCATACTAGTGATTTGGTCCCTTAGAGTCTCACAAGTGCAAACCCTAGTTTCTTCTGATAGAACATGTAAGCACATATGTTGAAGAGGATTTAAATAAGATATAGGCTAAATGTATGAATTAGAAATAAAAGTATAGACTGCCTCACCTTTTGGAGGGGTGATAACATGGACCTGATTAGAGGGAAAGTCACTATCACCCTCTTGGGGGAGAGGAGAAGAAGGAAATTATTTCTTGTGCATAGGATATACCATTTAACCTTGACAAGTGGTTGTTAGATTATGCAATGGATCCTCTAGGTATGTAAGGATTTTATTATTGATTGAATTATACATATTAGAGAGATAACATGTTAAATAAGTAATTAGAGTTATAATTTTTTCAGAAATATGATTATAAATAATATTTCACATGAGAGATAGTAAACAAGGGATAGAGAACATGGAATTTTGTGTTAATTCATAAATAAATTTGACATGTGATACTATATTTCTAAAATTTTTAGCAAGATAACTTGAAAATTTTTCCATATGAGAGATACAAAACAAGGGGTAGAGAGCATGAAATTATTCATGAATGCATAAAAATCTTTGACATGTGATATGACATTTTTAATGTGTTTATTATGATAAACTTGAAAATTTTCCATATGAGAGATAGAAAGCAAGAAAGGAAACCTCGTATTAAAGATAGGTAAACATTGATTTGAAGGAGAGGGATCGTATTATGTTTAACAATAACTTTATTAATATCATCCCATAGTATGAAAAGTAAGCATGCAACTCAAAGAATGAAGCTTTGTACTAACATATGGTAAACTTCATCATTAATGTACATGATAGGACCTAGTATGGTCTCCTTATTGTTTGCAAGAAATGTAAGGAAAATTTGTAAATAAGTGAGATTCATTTTTGCAATCTGATTTTAGATGTAAGGTAATACCTCAAGAAGAAAATAGGAGAGAGTACATGTAACTAGGGGTTTTGATTAAATTATTTTAAAATTACTACAAAATTTAAAAATTTAATGCTAATTTCTAATCTTATTATGAAGGTAAAAAATTAGAAAAATATAGAAAAAATACTATGAAGATACTAGGACCTAGTATGGGCAACTAGGGTTTGAAAGAAAATTATTTTAAAATTACTATGAAATTTTAAAATTTAATGCAAATTTTTTATTTTATTATGTAGATAAAAAATCAAAAAAATATAGGAAAAATACTATGAAAATACTAAGACCTAGTATTGGCAACTAGGGTTTGAAAGAAAATTATTTTAAAATTACTAAAAAATTTTAAAAATTAATGATAATTTATGATTTATTTAAGTAGGTAAAAAATCAAAAAAATATAGAAAAAATTAGTAGAAAATTTATCCTAGGGTTTCTAAGGTTTTTATGCGTAAATGAAGTAAGTCAGGTTCACCAAATGATTTAACAGTTTTAGGATTATTGGTGTATTATTCCTAATTTAGGTAAGGGTTTGGAATAATAAAATCATTAAATAAATATACAATAATTAAGATAATAATTTGTATAATTTGATTCTTTATAAAAATAGTAATAAGGGGAGAAAATAATACTTAGCTGGAAATTGATTGAGACAGTTATTATAGGGTCTAAAATTCACTGTGCAAAACTAAAACACTATCACAAATCAAGATCTGGCATTCATTTTATGATTGGATAGGACCATTTAAATAGGACACCCTAGGGTCTGGTGCTATAGTCCTTTTTTGCCCCTATTGTCTAGGAGACTTGAGATTTTTAAGTTTTGTTCATCGTGTCTACGTGACCTTGCCTATGAAATTTTGACTGCTAGATGTCTGTGGAACCCCCTATAGAGCTGATTTATTCTTCAAACTCTAGACTTCGTGATGCTTTGAAAAACTTTGAGAAAGAGGTGGGGGGGGGGGGTTAGTATATGTAATATACATTGAAAGTGTATCCACACCCCTTATGTGGGCATGATGCCCACATACCAATACTCCAAAGAGGGATCAAGCCATATGTATTTTTCTTATTTGATGTGCTTTGTGAAATTATGTCTATGAAGATGCAAATGCTAAAATTGGGTGTGCTTGAGGTGGCTAGGGACTGGTGCAAGGATTTGGATAAGCTTTTAGTGTGTTGGTTGGTTATATGTAGAGAATAAGGAAGATTGCCTTAGTGGTCTTGCTTGTATTCTTGCTTGCTTTGTGATATTTTCCAACCCTTTTCAAATGAAATTTGAATGGGATTTTATAGGAATTTATTGGTAATGGGTCGAATGTGTTCACATTAGGATGACAAGAAGAGGGATAAGAACAAGAAGGAACTGACCATTGGATTCAAAAATGTACTTGGATAGGAGCACTGAAAGTGGACACTAAAGGGTCTAATGTTATATTCCAAGTTGGGCACTATAGTTCTGAGCTAACAGGACCTAGGGGATAGATTTGTCATGGAAAGAATAGTCTGGCTAAGCTAAGATTAGGTATGGAAGGCTATGGATGATTGGGAATCAATGAAAAGAAGCCTATGAGGGTCATGAGAGTAAGCAAAAGGGACCTATGGGTTGGGTGTCATTAGCCACTCTCAAGTTACCAATTTTCACATTTTATATGATTACAGGTTCTAAGGTCATAATGTTAATAATGAATCTCTTTCAATTATTTGACATATAGTCATTTTAAAAGGATTGTCACTCATAATTTAACATTCAAGATATTAATGATAATTACAATATATTACTTTTACAATGGCATGCTCATGAGATTGATATAGTACTATTTGTGGTATAACTTTGTGATCATTGATCTTACATGTTATGTTTACTTTCAATTCTTTAAAATTGGTTTCTTCTAATTTTGACATTAAATTTCACAACATTGGTTGTAGTATAACATTATTATATGGGTCTCCCTCATAATGTTGGCATTAAATCTCTTACTATTTGTTGTGGTAAAATGCTCCTATGGAATTTAACCCTCATAATTTTGATGTTGATGGCAATTCTTAGTGTTGTAGGGAGACGCATCCCCTAACCCTGAGATGCATCTACCTAAACCCCCCGTACCCATCTTCTCATACCCCTGTGCTCCCATCAATATACTATATTTTTTGGTTATTATTATTATTTTCATAATATATATATATATATATATATATATATATATATATATATATATATATATATATATATATATATATATATATATATATATATATATATATATATATATATATATATATATCCCCACACCCTCGTATCCTATTTTAAAAAAAAAGGCATACCTGTACCCATACTCATACCCATACCTATACCCATCTTCTAGCAATTATGGTAATTCTCTTACTATTTGTTGCAAAAAAATTATGCTATGGAAGTTAAACCTCATAATGTTTTCATTGAGTATTAATTTTTACTCTGCCTCAATGTACTACCAAATATGCTTTTACATAAATTAATGTTGAATCTTGTATTGCTTGTTGCAATGGACCATAATGCTCTTATGGTAAATTCATATAATGTATAATGTTTCTCTGATGATTCATACATGACATTAAATCCTTTATTTTTGGTTGCGACATATTGCTCTCCTAATGTCAACAAAGAATTTCTTACGTTTGTTTGTTGTATGATACTCTTATAAGTGTTCATGCTTATAATATTACATTGGGTATCTTTATTATTATTATTGATATAATGCTCTTATGGGTGGTGTTTGTTCATGGTGATCATATTTAATCTTATTTTTGTTTGTTTTATAATGAGCTGACAATTTTTCTCTATATTTTACTTTGTAAAAATGTGGTTCACTAATCAAAATTGAACTTACAATAGTGATTTTGTATCTCTTACTAGTACTCACTCTCATGGGAGTTTTTTCTCATAATTTTGATGATGAACATCTTAACGATGCTCATAATTTAAAGCTTTTATAAATGTTTACACAAAAAATAATGAATTTTATTTTATTAATTCCATTCATGGTAAAATGCTTTCATCTAGGTTCTCGATGTTAATTTATCTTTTCACTAGCAATGTGAGAAAGAATCTGAAATGTATTATGGGTATTATATTCTCTGAGACCTTTGTTAGTTATATAGAAGTGGTTGGAAATATCTGTTGGAGGCATGGCTGAGGTAGAGGCTAAGCTATCTAGGTTAATGTAATTAACTTCTAGCCTGATTCAATGGTTTTTACCTTTTCATATATTTATCTATCTTATTTGGGCATAATATTCATGACAAATTGGTAGTTATAGATTTTAAATTCAGCCTCAAGGTGTTTATAATATTGATATTACCGAAGACCAGTTGGTATAGTAACTTCCATTCTTGAATGTAGAAATTTGGTAACTGTTATAATTCAAAAGGTAGAACCCTGATTACATGGATCCAAGGTTGGCCTATTAATAGGTTATAAGATAGTTCTAGGTAAAAAACATTGCATACTATTTCATGGGTTAAAGTCCCAATGACCACTAGTAAGATAATAATACCTTGAGATTATCATTCTTCATTATCATATGCCTTGATAATGATAGTATCTAGTTACAAGTTAGTTGTTGTATATCTAATATGTTTGAACAAATTCAAACACATATGTTGAGGCCTAAACCATTGTCTACAAAGATACGTTTAACTCTATTTTTCATTATACTGACCTCAATGTATAATGGGTTATTATGTAGAGGGCCAGGGATGACATATCACTTTGGTCAAATGTAAGACATTGGCTAGGGGCCAAGTGTCCTACCATGGATTGGAATTTGTATGGAGTGATATAATTTTACACAAGGGATTAGTTTAAATACTCATTTATGATGTTTTTTTGGATGGTAGATGTATGCAGTAAATCCATAATGGATATGTGCACATGTGTCTTCTTCATTTGTTCCATAATATCATAGGTCTTCCCCTCAGTTTTATCAGTTGGTTTATTTATAATAGGCATGTAAGGTTGATTAGACTCATTTGTAGTATTTGGCTATGATCCTTTGATAATGACCTTGGATTATTGAGTCATGATTGTAAAATCTTGATCTAGAACTTGGCTTTGGTATTTTGATAAGTAGGTAATAAGGCTTGGGATGATAACTCTAGTATGGAATGGAGCATAGTTATTAACACAATCTATAGAAGAATCACCAAAATAAGGGGTTTATAGGCATTTTAGATGCTCAAAAAACATACAACATGGTTCTAGTCATCATCCATCTATCCCTTTGGCCCCTTTTGTCCCCTTGGGTTAGGATTAATTATCAAAACCCTTAAACATAATCATTTGCCCCCTTTAGATAAATTAATTAAGTTAATTAATTAAATAATTCCTATTTCCATCTCACCTACCCAAACCAATAGTTATTTGATCGATACCTCACCTACTCAAACCAATGGCTAGTTGTTCAACACCTCACCCAAGGACCATTTCTACCTTAGAATTTAATGCCCTAACTTCCTAGACTTGTTCCTCATGTATCCCAATAAACCCTTTATTAACCTCAAACCATTTCTTAGCATCTTAACCACTAGTCATTAATGAAATTGGTTGATTTTAGCCATTTCTTATTATTTCCCCCTAATCACCAGTGGTCACTCCTCGACTAGTGGTGGTTGACTAGGATTGTTGATGATTACTTAATGTAACTCAAAATCCTTCCTTAAGTAGGTTGAAAATAATATTTTGTGTGAGGCTCTCTTACTCTCAGGTGAATCAAAGCTACCATATGAAATAGGAACTAAACCAAAGACATCATCTGCTTTAATACTTCACTATCAAGAATCCAAATACCATTACTCTGCTAACATTTCTCTAAGATCTCTTATAACTTACCACCCAACTTCAACACTCTTCTAGACTATCAAACTTAAATCTAAGTATATGTACTCTTTATCAAGTTTAGTAACTTATTTTATTGGTTTAATTGCTTGTATCCATTCCCATTTCCCTTCATCTCATTTCTTGTGTAGGATTTCTTAAACTCCAGTCACTTCACCTCCTACCCCAAACCACCCATAAACCATTCTTGCTCACCTGACCACCCAAATCCTAAGCTTGATATTTCTAAGAATTCATTTTTCTTTCATGACCAATATTTAACCTAGAAACCACCTTCATAACCCTTCTACAACTCACCCTAATAACCATTCTTATCCAAACTAGGTCTTATAGTAACCATCAACGGTCATACCTTGACCATAGATGGTTGGCCATAATCATTGATGGTCACTATGTGTTTAATTTTACAATAATAAGCAAATTTCAACTACCACTATGTATCCAAATTCTAATTTTTGAATTTTTGTTGCATCACAGAGGTTCAGCTTATTTTCTAAATAGTTTTGATTAATTTAGCATTAGTCTTTATCAAGTTATTGATATTTTTAAGAAAAATCACTACATTTATCTCTTGATTTTGATTTCAGTACCTTTTGTTATTTCATGTAAGCATCTACTTTTAGTTTTTATAACTTAATTATTTTAAGGTGTGAATTGATAGCCTTGAAGGAAGCTTAGTGCTTCTTGGATCTATCTCACACTAGGCAATCCACCTCACTATCTCACTAATCAACCATTCTTCTATTTGATTTCTTATCTTTATGTCATCCTCCCTAGACAAAGAGGAGTATCTACAACCATATAGATTCAAACATGCACAATTAAACTAGGTTTTTCTACCCCACCTTTCTTATAGTTTCTTCTTGATTTCCCTACAAATAAAATAAATGGAAAAAATAGTGAAATATTTTAGCATGCCTGGTGGGACCCTAGGGTTTTTTCTTGGGTTTGTAGTTAGGAAATTTATTTGCATTATAGAATTCATCCATTGCATTTTTTTATAAAATTAAAACATTCCTTATTTCCTTTCTTATTTTCCAAAAAGCAAGTTTTATTTTCTTTTGATTCTTAGAAAAAAAAGTAAAAAAGATCATTTTTGCCTTCATTTCTGAAAATCAAAATTACTCATCCTAGGCTTAATATTTACACCATCATATTGCATTTAGTTATTTTTGTATTCATTTGAAAAGTTTCAATTTTTCCTTTGAATATAAAATTAACTTGCATGTATAGTTTGCTTGTAATGTTTAGCTCACACAGCTTAATTAAATCAAGTAAATCAATCATAGTCTCACTTCTTATCACACACATAAAGAACAAACCACATATTCAATCAAACATCAAAACACTAACATAAGGCACAACTAGGATTTCATCACCTAGTGATAAACCTTTCCGTTTGGATATCCCACTTGGAATTCACCACCAAGGGGAGAAACCAACACTCAGTTTGTTGGCTGAATATAATCTCTATTATTTAATATATTTTGGCTAAGAACTTGACACCCTTATCACTGTAGTGTGTGAAGTGAGGGGGTAGGCCCCAATATCAATCCATATACCAAAACTAACATAGATTCTTGAGAGCCTTTAATAACCTAAAACCATCTCTATACATCCTCTTCTAGTACCTACTCTACAAGCCCAAGTTGGTCCTCATAATTTATTTAAAATTGAGGCATAATCCCAAAGAGAGATAAAAAATATTCTAAGATCTAAACATACTCTAGTGTATGATTATTTTTATTGAAATTTTTATTTTGATTGCTTCTCTTTTGAATTTTTGAGATCACGTTCATCTATCCTTCCTTTTTCTTTACATGGTTTTGAAAAGACAACTAAGAAACCAAGAAAATGAAAATACACCTCCCAACCACTCATCTTCCTCTTCTTCCTGATCTATGGAGTATGTTCAGATGTATAATGTTTCCCCCATCATTATATAAGTCCTAGTATACCTCAAACAATTGCCCAAGGAGATACACATTTCACCACCTTTTTGAATAATAATATTATATCCTTCCAACACTAACTTAATACCATGTCTCACTATACCCCAACTTTAGTTCCATCCATTAAACCACACTATGGCATGCCACCTCATCTTATGGGTAACACTTCCATAGCCACAATTTCCACCCAACCTTTGGTCACCAAAGACTCTTCTTCCACAAACAATCCCTCCAACACCACTATCCAAAACCAATCCAATCCACTCACCAACACACAAACACCTTCTACCCCAACCAACAACCCTTCCAATCTAGGATCAACCCAATATTTGGTAACCTATACTCCACTTACCATTAGAGTACCTTCCACTAGTGTTACTAATCTTCCACTTGTCATTTCCAACCCATCAACCTTCACCCCATTCCAAAATTTGGTAGTTCTCATACCCTCTACCCTTCCACCTATTATCAATAAGGTCACCACCCACCTTCAACCTATTAACCCAAACATTCCTCCAACCCAACCAATGTCTATTCCCCAACAAGTGACCATTGTACCAAACCTAAGCTATGTTATAAACCCATAAGGGTACATGCCTCCACATTTTTCCCAACCTCCTATGTCCACTCACTCATATGTGGCATCTTCCCAACCTCCCATGTCCATGTACCAATACATGGCATCCTCCCACCCTTCTAATAACTACCCATATGTTGAACCTACCCAACATTAATATAATATGCCTTATTACTTTGGAGGTGCACAATCAAAAAATTACTTATTCAATATGTTAATGCATAACATGAATAATCTAGAGTCATCCATTTTTGGTGCACATAACCTCTTTTCATACGATCAAATTTTCAATGATCCAATTCATCCATCCATCAAAATCTGACCCTACCCTCCTTAATGGGAACTTCTAAAATTTTCAATATTTTAGTGTAAGTAATATCCCCAACAACATCTTAGATCATTTAGGTGCTCTTGTTGTTTGATTTCTTATGATGATGTTCTCCTCCTTCGTACCTTACCCATGTCCTTAAGTGCTCTGATGTTAGATTGGGATAGTGTTATTACCAAGCCCTCCCTATTCTCCTTTACTCAATTAGTCAAAATTTTCTTGAAATGATTTCTCTATAAATATCTCTAAGAAGGTTTCTATCACTGACTTCTACACCATTAAGTAATTTGAGGATGAGTCAATTGCCAACTTTATGTCCCATTTGAGAGGTTTGATTAACCAAATCTCTTTCTCTTTGCCCCAACCTGAGTTGATTAAGCTTTTCTCTCAGACTTGTGCCAAGCAGATTTCCTCCACCTTATAGGTTCAAACTTTTAGGACCTTTGATGAGGCTTTGACCATGGCATGAAATTTGGATCTTAGATCCATTAATGAGGGGAAGCTTAAATTGAGAAATAAGAACTCTAGTTTCAAGTCAAATGAAGCTTCTTCTTACAAAACCAACAATCCATATATCACAAACACCAAAATTAAGGGAATAAAAAATGTATTAGTACCTAAAACAACTCCTCCACTAGTTTTTAACCAACCCACTTCTTCCAATTCTTCCAACCAAAATACTAAAAATCAAAACATCTATAACCAAAATCAATACACTCTATTAGGGGAGTCAAATGGATGTCATATGCATCCATTTTGGAATTTTTAAAAAAATCTAACATCATACAACTTCCTCCAATCAAACCCCCATAACAATTTGGTTCCTCTCATCCTATACCTAGTTTCTATAAGGAAAATTATTTTTTTTGCCTTCCACCATGTCATTGGACATGATGTTAGTAGATGTAATACATTCAAAAACATTGTCCAAGGGTTGTTTGACAAGGGGGAACTTGCACTGGATAATCCTAATGCATCTCCAAATTAGTCATTTGACATTTTTAGACAATAATTCCCCAACCATTCACCATCTATAAATAAAAAAAGTAATAATGTGGAATAATCTCATGAAAATGAGGTTCATACAATCAATGTAATTCCTAATGAACTCATAGTTAAGGAAACCATAGCCAAAAACACTTCTTCCTCTCCACTTATTGATGTAGTGGAGCCACCTATCATTCCTTTGGAAACTAAAATAAAGGAAGACATTATTGTTCCACCTCCACTTATTGAAGTAGTGTAGACCACCATACCTTATCCTTTTGAAAGCATTATAGAGGAGGTAATCATCACTTCCCTTCCCTTTTATTCCATGATAGAACTCTCCACTCTTCCTTTAGAAAGCATTCCTAAAGAAGAGGTTATCTCACTTACTCTTCCCATGGAAGAATCATCTTCCAAAACCTTGGAACCTTTGATTGAGGAAAATGAAAAGAAAGCTATTCCCTTTTCTCAAACCCTTAGCATATCATTTGAGACAAATAACGAAGGAACCAAGAAAATCTATAAGACATTCTCTAGGTTGGTTTAAAACTTAGAGTTTTTATCCCAACCCAACCTTTATCTAGCCACATTTTGGCACCATCTTGGTCTCCCTTATCTGACTAAGGAGACATCAACCTCACCATTTTCTACCAAACCTTCAATTTTCATTAATAAATGTCCATCACTCCAACCAAGCCAATAGAATCCTCAACCTCCCAAACCATAGATTAACCTTCCAACCCAACTCCACCCAAAGTAACCAAAAAAATTTCCACCATCCCAACTAAACCCATAAAAAACCTAGGTGTTCTTCCCACTAAAATCCTTACCCATACCCCATTAAAATTAGACCTCAAACTACCAAACCCGCTAAATAAACCAAAATTTAAACTAAGCAAGGAATTTTAACCACTTAGGATCACAAAATCTAAAGCCTTGCCTCCCATTTCTACTTTGACTTACAATTTAGGACCACATCCTTCTTCCATCCTATGACGTCATCCTTCCACATCAATTAAGAAAAAAATTCTCCAAAAGACATCCCAAACCCAACTTTCTCTTTTAGCTACACATCTACCTATCCTTTCCATGCCTTCTACCTACAAACCATCCACTACCAAGCCTTATACTTCTAAACCTTATAATTCTAAACCATCTACCTCCAAGCCATTAAATTTCAAACCATCTACCCCAATGCTACCCACCATAAAAATTTCATCACTCAAAGCTCCTAATAAGGCTTCCACCCAAAATGTCAAATCAAAAACCACCACTCCCTTTCCACCTTTGCTAGAGTCATATTTTACCATATTACAAAGGTTGTTCCAAGCTTATTACTTGAATTTGACTCATATAAAATCATTTGGTCCCCTTATTCTTAATCCATATTAGTTTAGTGATAATTTGGTTTTCTCATACCATAAGATGCTAGGACATGATATAGAGAATTGCAAATATATCAAAGTCATATTCCAAAAATTATGTGATGAGGATGACTTATTGACAAAATAACCTCCCATGAGCTCACCACCAAGTCAAGAAATAAAAAAACTACCCAACCATTACCTACCCCCACATTCTCATTTAAGAGTGAGGAAGAACCAAAGTAGTCCATTAGAATAACTCCTTCCCAAATTCATATTATTCATGTGGTCACTCGATCAGCCCAAAAAAAAATAAAGGGAAGGCAAAGGTGTCCATTCCATGGACATACCCTTCTTCCACCACCAAATCACCCAAACAAGCCAAAACACCTTCACCTAAACCCAAGGTTTCTATATTGGGTGCCTCCTAAACCAACCCTTTTAAGTTATTATAAAGAGTAGTTATAAATCAACTTCACTAAACACCAGTGAAAATAATGTTATATGAGCTAATCAATACCTCGCCCCATCACTACCAGGCAATGATGGAGGCATTGTAGTCCATAGAGGTTCAACTAGAAGATCTATAACCTCTAGTATCCATTTTTATATCCCTTAAACTTTCCATCCTTGTCATGTTTAAGGATTTAGAGACACCCCCTATTCATTTATATGACTTGAATCCTCCCTTTTTCATTAATGCCTACATCAACCAAACCTACATCAAGAGGGTTATGATTGATGGGGGAGACAACATTAACATTATTTATTCCCATGAATATGACCAATTGATATTTATAGAGAACATCATATTAAAATCTATAGCAATGCTCTGATCCTTAAATGATACAATGGATACAACCTTAGGGATAGTCATCCTTCATATTCATTTAGGACCTCACACTCTTCCTAAACTCTTATACATGGTAGAGGGTGAGTTCTAATATAAAAATTTTCTTGGACACTCATGGATCTATTTCATGGGTTGTGTGCCATTTACCTTACATTAGTGCGTCAAGTTTGAGCATGAGGGTCAATTCATTACCATACAAGCTGACCCAAATAATTTTACATCATGTAACAGGACTTATCAACCTAATGATGTTTTCCTCCTCCCATCAACCAAGATTTCACCAACTAAAGCTAAATCTTCTTCTTATTCCACCAACCAAGCTTCCACCAGATCATATATACCTTCCACCCAAATCCCCATGAAGGATCCATTAGAATCAACATTCCAACTTCTCTCACTTAGGGAGTATTGAATTTTGACCTTATATGCCTTCCATTATCCCCAAGAGTATGGGATCCTTGACCAAATCCCTAGCTATGATTCCAATATTATAACCATTATTCCCTTTAGGCCTCCTAATTACCAAACTAATCTTTTTTATGGGAGATTTGATAAATCAATTTCCCCCTCTGCTACCTCCTCTTCTCCTAAACCATTCACCTCTAATTTCTCCTACTTAGATAAACTAGAGTTTGCCAAGACATACCTCTATATTTGTGCTTGGAAGGGATTCAATCTAGGATGTTATGAGTATGAACCCCATGATTTGTTACATTTCAAGACCTAAAAACCCCTGAAAGATTTGGTATCAATTTCATTCCACCAAAATAACCAACCAACCCATCTCCCATCATTATCATTGAGGAAAAAATTCCATCCTCACCAACCCATTCCCCATCAAATTTTAAGGATATCAATATCATTCCTTGTAGCTTTTATTTTCATCAACATGATTATTTTAGGACCCCTGACTCATCAAAAAGATGGGGAGACTATTACCATTCCTCTAACTCATCCTAAGATGGTAGAAGAAGACTCTCTTACCATTAATATTGTTTAGTGTCACGATGGTGATTCCCTTCTCAGCTATCTTGGTGTAAAAGATTATTCTATCCACAATTATCTCCCTCTTAAGACTTTAACCATGTTCTAAAAATCCACCATGGATGTTAACTTGGGTACTCAAGATAACCCTCATATTCTCAAAATTGGCCAATCCTTAGATTCCTTGGAGCATCAAGAATTATCTTCCTTTTTGCAAGACTATAACATAGCATTCTATTGGTTGTATAGTGACATACCAATAATTTATTCCACCATATTCATCCATAAAATCATTGTCACCCTTGATGCTAAGCCTATTAGGCAAAAGATTTGTAGGATGTACCCTTGTATAGCCCTTCTTGTCAAAGAAGAGCTCTATTTCCTCTTATATATCAATTTCATCTAACCCATTGACTATCCCCAATTGGTCTCAAATGTCATCCCTATCACCAAAGCAACATGGTGACTTCACATTTTCATGGAATTTCATGATCTTAACCTTGCTTGCCTAAAATATGACTTCCCTTTACCAAGAATTAACCAACTTGTTGATCTTATGATTGGCCATGAGATGCTATCTCTTATGGATGGGTTCTCAGGCTATAATCAAATCTTGATTTCCCCTAAATATCAACATAAAACTACCTTTATCACCACATGGGGAATGTTCTACTATACGGTCATGCCTTTTGGTCTAAATTTTTTTGGTATAACCTACCAACATGCCATGACCTATATCTTACATGATCTTATCCATAAAACCATAGAGGATTACATCGATGACCTCCTTGGAAAATATAAATCTCATCAGGATAATTTGGTAATTCTTAAGGTTATCTTCAAGTGTCTTATCCATTTTCATGTCTACCTTAACCATAAAAAGTGCATCTTTGGGGTCTTATAAGGAAATATTCTTGGATTTATTATTTCTCTCTATGGAATCAAAGTCAATCTCACTAAAGTTAAGGAAATATTTTACATGCCTCTAATGACCAACCTAAAGCAACTCCACAGTCTATAGGAGAATCTCCAATTCATTCACCATTTCATCTCTCAGTTATTTAATAGATGCCAACCTTTCCACCACCTTATTAAGAAAGATGTCTCTTTTAAATAGAACAAAGACTATCAAAATGCATTTGAATCACTTAAAGAGTATTTTCTTCCCCATCTATTCTTGTTCCTCTAAATGAGGACCAACCCTTTTACCTCTATATTTCCACCACCATCCATTCCTTAGGGGCCATGCTTGCACATCAAGATGATCATCATAAAGAGCAATCTATATACTATATAAATTGAATGCTTATGGATTATGAAACTTAGTACACCCATATTGAGAAACTTTGCCTTGCCTTGGTCTTTGTGGCTTTCAAACTACATCATTACCTTCTTAGCCATAAAATTTATGTCATAACTATCACCAATCTACTGAAGTATATGCATTCAAATCCATATCACAATTAGTGTATGGCTAAGTGGCTTATGATTTTAGTTGAGTTTGATCTCAAGTTCATCCATTAGAATTCAATTAAAGTAAAAGTCATTGTCAATCAGTTGGCCAAAAAAACTTTAGCAAACAACTGACCTTATCCTCTTCAGTTTTGTGATGAGTAATTAAAACTCTTTCTTAAGAGGACATTACTTACTAGATGACCATATTATTTGATGATTTAAAGTGTCAACATAATAGGGGTTTTGGTATTTTTATTATTCCTTTGAGAGTGATCCCCTTACTTTATATTTTAACTTGTATTTTGATTGCACCAATAACATCACTGAGTATGAGGCCTTGGTTATAGGTCTCCAAACTGATTTACCCTTGAGAGTCAAAATGATTAAAATTTTTGGTGACTCCCAACTAGTGGTCAATCAAATCAATGGATATTACTAATGTAAAAATGACATTTTACAATAGTACAAACAACTAGGTGATGTACTCCTAGCATCATTTGATCACTTCCTTATTCAAACCATGCCATGTTCTATTAAAAAATTCAATGATACCATAGCCTCTCTTGTCTCCCAAATATTTTTTGTGCCTTATGAATCTAAAATCTTTGTCACCATCCACCACCTTCATGAGCCTTCTTACACCAAATTAGACCTTCTTTCTATTTTTCATGTGGAAGAGATCCATTCTGACATTTGGTATAAGCAAATCGAGATGACCAACAAATATATTCATTATTCCTTTCAATATTTATAAAAATGGTTGAAGATCATTTATATAGAGTACCTCTTGGTACACCATAATAGGTGGAATTCATTATAAAAATGGCTATGGTCTACTCTTTTTATGCTTACATAGCTATGAAATCTCTCATGATATCAAGGAAACACATGATGGGATTTGTTGGGGACACTTTAATGTTCTAGTTGTCACTATATGTATCCTTCACCTTGGCTATTATTATCCTACCCTTAACCAATACTATTATGATTACATAAATAAGTGTGTTAAATTTCAGCAACACAATAATTTTCACCATGCACCTAGTCATAATATTCAGGTCTCTAAAGATTTTTGGCCCTTCTCATAGTGGGGATTGGATCTCATTGGTGAAATTAACCCTCATTATTTAAAGTGACATCATTATATTATCATTGTGATATAATATTTAACCAAGTGGGTTGAGGTTATTCCCCTTGTTTCAACCATAGTCAAAAATATTTTCAAATTTATTAACCATCACATTATCTACCACTTCAATGTTACTCATAAGATCATCACCGATAATGGTAAATATTTTAAAAATAGAAAAGTGTAAGGTATTTATGATGCATTTGTATTAAGTTATTTTTTTCATTCCCTTATCATACAAAAGATAATGGATATGATAAAGCTTCCAAAAAAACCCTTAACAAAATGCTAACAAAAATGGTTAATACATCTAATTAGGATTGGAATTTATGCATTCCCTTCACCTTCTGGGCATATCATACTATAATTCAAACCCCTACAGGTGCTACCCATTACTCTCTTATCTTTGGAATTGAGTATATCTTAAATATTGAAGTACAAAATCCCTCTCTTTGTATATCCCTAAAAGATATCATTTTTGAAGATGATTATCATTAAAAATGTTTAACCCAACTTGAGCTACTTGATGAGTGTCATTTGTCTATGCTTAACCATCTTCATGTTTATCAAGAATGAATCAAGAATGATTATAAAAAACACATAAAATATTGGGAGTTTAACATTAGAGACCTCATCTTAAAGGAAATCAACATTTAACCATTATGGAAAAAATCAAGCAGGGCAAGTTTGATTTCAATTGGCTTGGACCTTATATCATAATGCATAAGTATAGATCAGGAACTTACTACTTATCATCTCTTGAATGTAAATAAGAACCTTAGCCTCTCAATGCTTCACATTTACGTCCTTTCTTTTATTAAACAAGATAAAACTCACCTTCTATCTAACTTAAGCTCATCTCTTATTTTATGAGATTATTACCTTCATACCCTCACTTTAAGGACAATAAATTTCAACATAAAATCATGTGATTATCTATCATAGTTATAGCCTTAATCCTAAATATGGGTACCATGGCTATACTAATGGCATGATTCTCATGGATACTTTTCTTCCCTAATAGGATGGAATCCCATGGTTGTTGTCTCTTAAAGCATCCTCTCACACACTATTCACCCTTCTTGTCCTATAATTTTACCTTTATAAAGGTAAGACCTTAAGCCTATATAATCAAGTCTATGTCTAAAATAAAAACAAGATCATGTATCTTATGGGTCATTCCTAACATTTGAAAATTTCTCCCTTGAAGGACAACTACCATAAGAATTCAAAAATTTCTTAATATAAGGTAGATTTTTCCCTTGAAGGATATTTATCACATGTTTAAAACAAATAATACATCTAAGACCACTCCCTTGAAGGATGGGTAAGCCAAATATGTATCAAAGAATTCAATTCTTTGGGAGTTTCTCACATTGATAAGCTTCCCTAACCTCTTAAAGAAACACCAAAACATCAATAAACCCATAGTAAAAAATCAATAGAAGTAAAAATTTTGGAAGCCACAATTGGCTTTCATAAGCTTCTCACATCGATCAATCTACACCATATCTAACATGTAATTATTTATAATAGCTACTTGACAACCTATAGAAGGGTCAAGTTAGCCCCACAATGAAGTTCCATTATTATCCATCTCCCATTTCACCCTCCAAGGAACAAAGGATTTTGAGCTTACTTGGCATTATGTGATCAATTAAATTTTTAACAAACCAAAGAATGCTAATGTGAAGCATATGAAGGGATTATGTTTATAAGAACAATATAACTTCCTTTTGTTTTGGTCCTTACCAATGAAAGAGAATCGTGTCTCCTTATTTTTCATACTTGCTTGATTGATACTTTCATTGAGATGCTTGTCTTTTGATTGTTTCACCTTTCATTTCTTTTCTTACATGTAGTTTTGTTATCAAAAACTTAATCTCTATGTTAATAATTATTCTTTAAATTAATATTCATCCAACTAAAAGAAAATAATTAAAACATTTAACAAATACTATGTGTTTTATTTAGTGATTTTACCTTAATTATTTAAGTGTTTTTAACGATGGAAACATTTTAAATAAGATTCACCATCTCATATATCCAAAATATCATCTTATCTATTTAAATAACAATCACATCTATCAAAATTAATCACATTTATTCCACTATAACCATTTAATCATTTTATTATATTAAATAAATGAGTCATCTACATATGTTATCTATCGCATATCAATCTAGACAATGGATCACATAGATTCATTAATTTAAAACATTTACAACATTTAAATAAGCATACATCTACTCATAAGAAAAATGCTACATAAACATCATGACCATGTCAAAAATGCATCATAAATAACATCATCACATCATGATCATAAACTAAATCACCAAATCATCAATAACCATAGACATAAACATCTATAAACCATAATCACATCATAAAACATAATCAAAATAACCATATATATAATCATAATGTCCATGTCACTCAAAATGGTATATAAATCTCACTGCATCGAATCATAGGCTAGTGTCAAAATCAGATAAATACAAAATAAGGAGTCTCATTAGATCTATAGTGCTGGGTCACTACTACCCCTAGATCCTATATATATGTCAGACTCATATGTGCACCTGTAGATGTTACCTATTATCTAGGTGTACCACTATTGACTCTCCTAACCACTCACTTGACCACATACTCATAAAATGGGGCTGATTTGGAAGGTGAGTGAAGACCATTGCCTCATAGTACCTAATCTCCTCTATAATGGTCACATATCTAGACATCAAGATCATCTTACCCATAATCTCTCTCTGTAGATATGAGGGTTACCTTTCCATGTGCCTGATCCCTCTCCTATGTGATGGAGGCTATATGATCTCATACTACATCTCTCTCTTGAGTAAGGATCACCACCTATTCTTAGAGACTAGTAACCTATCCATGGAGAGTGTCTCTCTCTTATGTCATCACTACCAACCCTAATTATTTTATGGCTAATGCCACTCTCACTTGGTCTTCCTCTATGATGAGTGCCTCTCTATCTAGAGCATCTACATCAATCTGATCCCCATCTCCCTCCACCATATCTACATCAAAAACCACCTTCTATACACCTCTAGCTAGTCATTTCCCACCATCTCTTCCAAACATTATAGCTATATAGCATCCCTAGAACCATATGATGTAATCTAGAGTAATACCAGCACAATCAATATCTATAACCACTAGTAACTCCTCATGATCAATCTCCACCTTGATTGGTTATGGAGGAGGTAGTGGTGCCTCCACATCCTCCCTCTTATATCTAGGTAAGGCCCCTAACACACTATGAACTAACCCAAACTACCTCTTGACCCTATCAAATGGGATTATCTCCACCTCTTGTTGATGCCTCCCAAAAATCCACCTATAGCTCTATAAAGAGAATGTCTACCTAATATAGCCTTTCAATGAAAGACATGTTATATAAGGTATCTAAATGAACTCCCCATCAACTATCACATCTAACCTATCTCTGAACCAATCCACATCTCAACCCTCTACCCCTATTATTAGGAGTGAATGATCACCTCTCCATCTCATGAATCCAACCTTGAATCCTTTATGATACCATGTATGCCACAATAGTGTAACTAGTCATAGTACCCTAATGTGCTCATATTCCCAATAATGTAGAAAAAATTGACACTCATCCCATACCTCTTGTGTACATTACAACCCCATAGCTCATGGTATATCTGCACCAATATTATTGGGGCCTATATGAATACTATTTGATCAACCTTCATGTATACCAGGATGCCAAGTATTACCCAAGGGAATATTCCCCAACTTGAGTCTAAAAATTCATAATATGTCATGGCTAGAATCATCATGGTAACCAATCATCTCCCTACCCTATCTATACAGTACATATCTCTAAAGTATAACCCTCTAGCATTCCACCTCACCTAGACAAAGTCCTCCCTAAATAACTAGTCTATGTAATCATCTCACTCCTTAAGGTGGATATGCTTTATCAATTTTCCCCATATCAATAACCATAGAATCTTGTGTATATCCTCCAAAAAAATAGTAATCTCCTCGATCAGCCAAATGAAAGTATTAGTAGCTAGGTCTTGTCTCTTAATGAGGGCTACCAACATCACGTCATATCTTAACACATGATGATAATAGTGCATACTACCTTATCCAACTATTGCTAGGTATTCTTACCCCTATGCAGTCATACCCATTCATATCTCTTCTAATAGTGGCATTACTTGATCCTACATTGTTAGCTACTCCCTCAACTACAAGGTTAGATAGTAGCTTCTTCTTAGTTAAATTTTCTTACACATACCACTCATTCTACTTATTATACTTAGCTATACCCACCTATTTCAAGCCTAATTATAAGTCCTTACTCATCCCCTTGAAAGACTTAACCCATTCCTATCTTGGGCCTAACTTAGAACCCCATCTTAATTGAGCTCCCTTCCAAAAACCTAGGGATTTTTTTACCAACCACTAATGGTTGAGTCTTAACTGATGATGGTTCCTTATGAAACTATTGTTGATCAACCCTTAACCGGTGATGGTCCACACCATGACCATTGAACATTCACTATCGACCATTGATAGTAACTAATACTCATCTAAGGTCACTATGTGTCTAACCATTGGTGACCCAAACCTAACACTTTACCCAAACCAAACCCTAACACCCTCTAACATCAATAAAAATGCAAAAATTCTTAAGAGACCCTACATATTTCCCAATCCACATTATGTTTTACCCATTTTCCCCCACCCATAACCCAATTTTATCCCCTAAAAATAACACCCCCCCCGATTTTCATTGCATACCCACCCAAATAACAATAAACAAAACCAAGAAAAAGTAAATACAAATCAAGGTAACCCTTACTTCATTAAATGTTCACCATCATGGTGGAGCCCTTAGTACCACTACTTCCATTTGATCCCACACTCTCCCTTTACCTTGATTCATCCTCACCTTCGATCTGACCTACCTAGTCCACCTTGATCTCCCTCCACCTTACAATCAACTCTTGGTCACACACACCCCACTCACTTAGCTCACAAGAGACAACCACTACCATTTTCACTCTAGACATTGGAAATGTAGCTATCAATAAAATACATAAATGACTAAGTGATAAACATTTTTCACCTTTTATGATCTCTTTTAGGGTTTTTTATGACTATCAATGGTCACCAATCAACTTCTATCGATCGACTATAACCACCACTGACTGACCCAATTAGGTTTTTTCATACCTTCCCCTTCCTTTTTTCCCACTAGGACCCCTTATCCACCTTAACCAACATCTAGCACCCAATTACCCTTGGGTCACCTAACCTTGACAATCATTACCTTTGACATCATTTTCACCACCACATCATGTTTTATGATGATACACTCATGCTTAACCCTTTTTGAATTTAAAAATTTTAGATGCCTCAAATTAATCCTATTGGTGATTTCAACACCTATGACCTATTCTATTTTCTTAGGCTCACCTAATTTTCAAACCCCTAATAACATAGTAACCTTTGCTATGATGATTTTAATTTACACATGCACCCATATCTATTATGCCTAAAAGGGCTGGCCTAGTTCACTTGTCATTTTTCCTCCTTTTAGCAACCTATTATTCCACTTCGTACCATCTTACCTATTTTACCACCCATAAACACTTATCAAACCTACACCTAACTCCATTTTCACCTCATCTTATCTAGGTTTGAGGGGGAACACCTCCTCTCATACTTGGGGCATCCATCCAACTTGCCACTACACTTGTTTTTATTTCATAGCTTGAGAATGTAAACTACACAACAAAAAGGGGTAAAATGTAGATGCTCAAAAACCATGCAACATGGTTCTAGCCATCACCCATGCACCCCCTTGGCCCTTTTCACCCCCTTGGGTTAGGATTAATTATCAAAACCCTTAAACATACCCATTTACCCCCTTTAGCTAAATTAATTAAGTTAATTAATTAAATAGTGCCTATTTCCACCTCACCTACCAAAACTAATGGTTAGTTGATTGACACCTCAGCTACTCAAACCAATAGCTAGTTATTTGACACCTTACCCAAGGACCATTTCTACCCTAGAATTTAATGTCCTAACTTCCTAGACTTATTCATCACACATCCTAATGAATAATTTATTAACCTTAGACCATTTTTTAGTATCTTAACTACTAGGCATTAATGAAATTGACTATTTTTAGCCATTTTTAACTATTTCACCTAACCACTAGTGGTCACTCCTTGAATGACAATGGTTGAATAAGATCATCGATGGTTACTTAATGTAACCCAAAACCCTTCCTTTAGTAGGTTAAATATCATATTTTATGTGAGTCTCTCTTACTCTTAGGTGAATCAATGCTACCAGATGAACTAGGAACCAGACCAAAGACATTAAGTGTTTTAACAATTTACTATCAAGAGTCCAAGTATTGTTACTCTACCAAGATTACTCTAGTGTATATTATCGCTTACCACCTAAATTTAACACTCTTCTAGACCAAAAAACTTAAAGCTAAGTATCTATACTCTTTATCAAGTTTAGTAACTAGTTTTATCAATTTGATTACTTGTATCCATTTTATTTCCCTTCATCTCATTTCTTATGTTGGATTTATGTAAATATAAAATCTTTACCTCTTACCCTTGACCACCCAAAAATCATTCTTTCTCACCTAACCATACAAATCCTAAGCTTGATACTTATAAGAATTCATTTCTCTTTTATAACCAACATCCAACCTAGAAACCACCTTTAGAACCCTTCTACAACTCACCCCAAAAACCATTCTTATCCAAACCAAGTCTTATAGTAACTAGCAAAAGTCATGCCTCAACTGAGAGAATCCTCCTATAACAAGTCAATAAAAATGCATGAAATAAAAGAATTATAAAATGAGGAGAAGCACTGAATGGATTATATTTATTGTAGACCACTTTGAGGGAGAAAACTCCTTTGAGTAATATTAATATAAATAATTTGTGGATGCCTTCATTGGCCTCAACACTTACTTATTTATGAATTCTAATCTAATTAGCTACTACTTTTCATGAATGTGGGATAAATAAAAACACTCATGGGATGACTTATAAAGCATATGCATCTATAGCAACTACTAAACTAATAGAGTAAAGAGAAGAGATATCATGGACATCCCCTCCCTCTTTTAAAAAGCTTTGTCCTCAAATATTCAAATGTGGGAATTGGCGTTGAGTCTAAAATAGTAGTTCCCATCTTGCATCCTCTGGTTTCATTCTATGCCATTGAATTAAAACCTCAAAGATGGATTAGGAGTAAAGTTAGCATGTGCACCTATATAGGATTTCCTCTGACGCAAGAAGAATGGATCCTTCATTATCAATTTATAGTAAAATAGTCTACACTCTGATGTTTGTGATAAGAATTTTATCTAGACAAGAGACATGAAATATTGGGTGAACTCAAGAAGGTGGGAGATCTAACTTATGTGCAATCTACCCAGTCTTTTAAAAAACCTTATAGGGTCCATATTACTTGGGAGCTAGCTTATGACACCCTTTGAGTTTTAGGTAGTATTTCTTATAGGGTTTTAGGTGAAGAAAAACCATATCACCTACTTGAAAGTGTGCTTAGAATGATGTTTATCTTCCTATTTTTTCATTCAATTTTGTGCCATATGAATATTTTATCATAGGGTATTGAGGATCTAATCTTAGGTTTAGACAATCATGTTGACCACTTAAACTAATGAACTATTGGGGGTGTATGAAAGGAGCATTGATAGTGATTGACCATAGACTACTTCATATAGAGTCATTTTCATTAAAGTGTGGTAGGAGGTATTGTACCACCATTCAGTGAGAGAAATCCAATTTGCCCACTAATGTTGTTGTTCTAAGGTGAAGCAATGAAGGAAAGTTTCTAAGTATTTGTTGAGAATTTTAGTCTGGCCATCTATTTTTGGATGATACCTAAAACTCATCTTTAGTTGGGTAATGGTGCATAAAAATAGTTCTATCCAAAAATTGATAGTGAAGGTTGCATCATGATCTGAGATAATGGATGAAAGAATGCCATGAAGACAAAAAATTTGGTCTAGGAAAATTTATGCGACTATAAAGATGGTATAGGGATGGTTGAGGGCATAAAAATGATTATGTTTGGAGAGGCAATCAACCACAACCAAGATCACTATTTTCCCTCCATATTTAGGGATACCCTAAATGAAATCCATAAGAATATCTATCCAAATCTTGGTAGGTATGGGCAAGGGTTCAAGTAACCTAAGGATGAGTGTTGTTTACCCTTGTTACATTGGTAGGTATCACATTTAACCACCATTTAATGAATTACCTTTTTCATTCCATTAAAAAATAATTTGCATCATTCCCACTCATAAGTTTTTAAAAACCCTAATTTCTCTACAAATGGAGAAGCATGAAGTTCATAAAATATAGCCTGATGAAGATCTGTGCTTTGGGGAAGCATGAGATGACCCTTATATCATAGAGAAGCACGATCCCAAGAATAATGTGATATATCTAAGGGGTTAGTGGCCAAATATTGAATTATTTGAGATAATAAGGAGTCATGGACATATCATTGATTTAAAATATCCAACCAATTTAAAATAGGCATGGAAATAGCTAAAAGGGAAGCTTGATCTACAAATGTGCAAGACAAAGCATCATCTAAAATATTGTCCTTACCCTTCTTGTAAGTTATATCATAGTCATAACCCATGAGTTTTCTAACACATTTATTTTGTGATTGGGTAAAGACCCATTGTTACAAGAAATATTTTATACTTTGGTGATCAATTTTGATACAAAAATGATTTCTTAGTAGGTATGGCCATCACTTCTATACTGCATGTAAAATGACCATCATTTCTTTCTCATAAGTAGAGATCACTAAATTATTGCCAAAAATGGCTTTGGTCATGAATTAAATGGGGAATCCTTATTTGATGATAACAACACCAAGTCCATTGCCACAAGCATCACTCTTGATAGTGAAGGTCTTGGCAAAATTTGGCATAGCTAGAATAGGTGTAGTACACATAACTTGTTTCACTTCTTCAAATGCACACTCAGTAGCTTATGCCCAAGTAAAATCATCCTTTTTCAACATATTTATTATTATAGATACAATATTCTCATAATCTTTGATAAACTTGTGATAGTATCCATTTAGCCCTAAAAAACCATGGAGGCTCTTGAGTGTCTGAGGATGTGGTGAATTTGTCATGGTAGCTATTATTTTAGGATCCACTTGAATCCCTTAGGCTGAAAAATATGCATAATATGCTCCACCTCATCTTTTACAAAGGTAAATTTAGACTATTTTTCACAAAGATGATGGTCAGAGAGAAGTAGTGTGAGCTCTAGATGTTGGAGATGCTCAGACCATGTTTTACTATAGATGAGAATATCATGGAAGAATACTATAATGAATTTTTGTAGGTTGAGTGAAAATATTTTATTCATCAATGCCTATAATTTTTAAGGAGGATTAGTGAATCCAAAGGGAATGACCAAGGATCATGCATGTGAAAATCTATTTTAGGGTTATCATCCTCATGAATCTAGATTTGGTGATATATAGAGTGGAGATCTAACTTGGAGAAAAAATGAGTACCATGAAGGTCATCAAGAAGATCTTAAATAATAAGGATCAAGAACTTATCCTTGATTATGAGGTGATTAAGTGCATAAAAATCAATGCAGAGGCACCATGACCCATATTTTTTCTAGACAAGGATAATTAGAGAAGAATATGGGTTGGTTCTGGGGTGAATAATGCCTTACTTAAATAAGTCTCAAATGAGCATCTCAATCTTGATCTTTTGTTAAAATGGGTAGTGATAAGGCTTGATGTTGGGAGAAACACTTCCAAGAAAGAGATGAATATGGTGGTCCTCTAGTTATGATGGTGGTCATGCCACTGGTTTGGCAAAGACACATGCATACCTCTGTAGAATGGTTTGTAGGTTAGGAGTAGTGGAGACTATTGATGATTACATTTGAATAAAATGGAGCTAGTTGATGATGCCATGTGAATTATTATTAATAAACTTTTCCATACGATGTGAAATTATGATGTTGAGATATCTTAATTGTAATCCTTTCAATGTGTGTTTATGCCCATTATCTAAAAACTAAATCCAAATTTTAGTAAAATACCATAAGATGGGTCTAAGTGTGCCTAATCATTGAGATCCCAAAACAAGATCACATCCACCTAAGGGAAAGTTAAACATGTTGGAGTACAAGTTATAATATCTAATAGATATGCACACATTATGGCACTTCCCTTTGCAAGGTAATGTTCCCCCATTGGTAATCATGACTTTAAATTTGGAGCAAGGATGGATAAAACAATCAGCCTATTTGGTAATTTGAGGGTCAATGAAGTTATGAGTGTTACCCAGATCAATGAGTATTATGAGAGGGATATTCTTGATGTAACCCCTAAGCCACATGGTTTATGGGGTAGTGACTCTTGATAAGGTATGGATAGAGATCTCTAGTTGGTCTTTCCAAGAAGAAGGTTCCATAATCGATTGAGCTTCTTCTAGATCATCTATTATATCCTAAACATCTTCCCCATCTTTAATTTTGGGTGGAGAGTTCACATCTAATAGGTAGATATTTTGATCAGCACATCAATGTCCCCAAGTGAATTTATCATCAAAGTTATAACATAGTATTTTTTCTCTAGGGCTTGCATCTCTACTTTAGTCAAATTCTTGGTAGGAGTGGTTGTGGGGGCTAGTGTTTTTTGAGATCATTGTGGAGCTATATTTTTGAATGGAACAAAATTAGATTTGAATCACTGTTGAGCTACGATCTTGTCCTCTATTAACTTATCCAACCCTAAGGGTTCCATCATCTTGTTGGGATAAAATGTTTTGACCTTAGATCAAATTACATCCTTTAATCCACTAAAAAAACAACTCTTGAAGAATTCATCAGACAATCCCTTGGTGTGATTATCAAGTTTTTCAAAATTTGTTTGATATTCTCTCACTATTCCTATTTAGTGAAGTTTAGTGAGTCCTCTAATGAATTCATCAAAAGTAGTAGGGCCCAATCATTACAAAATGAGGGTACAAAAATTGGTTCATATGGGTTCATCATGAGCCTTAGTATACCAATGATACCATTGAAGGGCTTCAAGTTCTAAGTGAAAGGATGCAAGCAAAAACTTATTGGCATCAAAATTATTATATAGATAAAAATAGTGTTATGCATAATAGATCCATCTAGTTGGATCTTCACCATTGAATCAAGGAAAATTAAGCTTCAACCCATGATAATTGTTGGAAGAAGAAAAATGTTATTTGAAGAAGACTTTGGATGTCATCTATTATTCATGGTGGTTTGTTGAAGACTAAGCCCAATAATTTTTTCATAAATATCTTTGATGTGGGTCTTGAGGGAGAAAATTTCACCCTCCATGTTTTTTGGTCATGTTCAGGTTACTATAATGATCCAAATAATATATTTTTTTTGGATAGAAAAACCAGATTTAAGACATGTTTAGTAAGGAAAGTTTTGAATTTAGACAAAAATAGAAGGGGTAAAGGGGATTTTAATAATTTTTTTACATAGTGGGAGTATGATTGATGAAGGCAAGGGAAATTTTAGGATTGAAAATGAAAAAACTATAAAATTTGTTAAAGAGGGACAAAGGAGTAGAAAGAGATGATGGACACAGTGAAAATTTTTTGAGGCAAATGGGTAGAAATAGAAGTTATGGCAAAACCTAAAAAAAAGGAAAATTGAGATTTGTGAGAATTAGGAGTGGAATTAGGATATGGGATCTCAAGGAAGAAAATGTAAGGAATGAAATTTTAGGTGTCTAGATAAATTTTGAGGAGCAACGAGGCTATAGATGGAGAGATATTGCAAAAATAACATTTTAATTTTTTTTCCTATTTTCTTTTTTTTGTTTTTGGTTATTGTGATCTATAAGACACGTCTATTGGGAATATGTTAAAATAAGTCTATAGATTTACTATGGATATTTTTTGATACTCTACTAAAGATAGGATATGGTAGTTTTTTGATACACTCCTGGTAATATGATAATTAATATAAATGGGCCACAAGTTTTAATGGTTGCCTAAGGGTTTAAAGATATCACTTTAGAAACCAATACCGTCTAAGTGAGTACCACTCTATAAAAAAATTTTGGCCATGGATTTATCTCTCAGTGACAACTCTTAGTTTTTCTCATGAATGGGAACTACTCAATCAAGAAGGGGACGTAGCCCATTTTGCTAGTAGGTCTTCTCAATGGGCCAACTACTTTTGGTTTCCTATGATACTCCTTAAAATGAGTTTTAGGGATTTTACCCAAGAACTTACCACATTTATGTGATCATGTTTTATCTTGATCTAAAAAATATTATTGTGATGTAAAACAAAGTGATGTAGTAGAATAGAGTTAGGAATTTCAAAGAAAAATAATGTAAAGAAATTATGTAGCAAAATTGAGTTTAAACTTTCTAGAAAAAAAATGGCCTTTGAAATCACTCTAATACTAGATAAGAGGATCCTCCTGCAACAAGTCAATAAAAATGCATAATAAAATTATAAAATGAGCAAAATTATTGAATGATTTATATTGATCATAGACCACTTCGATGGGGCAACCTTCTTTGAGCAAACTCAATACAAATAATTTGTGGATGCCTTCATTGGCCTCAAAACTTACAAAATAACTACTACTTTGAATGAATGTGGGATAAAACAAAATGCTCATGAGATGACTTATAAAGTATATGCATCCATAGCAACTACTAAACTAATAGAGTAAAGAGAAGAGATATCACGGGTTGATAATATTGAACACCAATGATTAGCCCTAATTGTCGATGGTCACTGTGTGTTATATTGTATAACAAGTAGATTTCACCTATCAGTTTGTATCCAAATTCTAATTTTTGAATTTTTGTTGTATCACATTTATTTTTTGAAATAATTTTGATTAAGTTATCATTAGTCTTTATCAAGTTATTGTTATTTTTAAGAAAAATCACTTCATTTATCTCTTACACTTGATTTCAGTACCTTTTGTTATTTCATGTAAGCATTTAATTTTAGTTTTCAGAACTTAATTATTTTAAAGTGTGGATTAATATCCTCCAAGGAAGCTTAGTTCTTAGATCTAGCTCACACTAGGTAATCCACTTTACTATCTAACTAATCAACCATTCTTATAGTTGTTTTCTTATCTGTAGGTCATCCTCCCTAGATAAAGAGGAGTGTCTACAACTATCTAGATTCATGTGTGCACAAAAAAAACATCTTTTTCTACCACATATTTATTATAGTTTCTTCTTGCTTTCCCTAAAAATAAAATAAATGAAAAAATAGTGAAATAGGAATTATTCAACATATAGGCATTGTTGGGTGAAGTTTTAGGTCTATTGGTAGTTAGTTAGGGATTTATAGTGATAGTGGCGACATTATCATCTAAAACATGTCATATAACATTCTTATAGGTATACATAATGGCATGATGGCCTTCTTGGCTAGTTTGGTCATTTTGCCCTTAGTTCTGACCATTTTTCTATTGTTATTATGGCTAGCATTGTTGTTATTTATTTTGAGGTGGATTTCTCTACCACTATTGTTGTTGTTGTTGGTACCACTACTAGTTATTTTTATTGTTATTATGTTAAGGAAATGCATTTTGGTAGATATCTAAGTTACGATCGGTCATAGGATAATGAGTATCTCTTTCTATCTCTTTATTTTTGAACATATTCTTAATCAAATACCTGAGTTAGGTACACCATATTATGGAATGTAATATGATGTGATCATACTCAAAAAATTAATATTATTTATACTAATTAGGAAAAATAACCCTTCAATAAATGGCTTTGGTATCAACCAACTAATGATATTTACTGGAACTAGCCTTCATAACATAAATTCAATAGGTTCACCAAGGTCACTGAATTATTTGGTAATGGGCAGTCTTCTATTTGGAAGAGGGCCTTGTAATTGATTTTGATTTATGGTGGTTGATTTTATGGAAGTCTTAGTTAAATGTATGGAGGAAGTGGTTGATAAGTGGGTGGAGGTAAATATACAACTGGTGTTTGCATCATCTAAACATGGTAGGATTTAGTAAACTTGTTGCCTAAAACATTATTATTTTGATTATAGGGTTTAAGTCTCTCCTTTTTATTGGTTTGAGGTGGTGATAAATCTAGTATATGAATTGGGTTCTAATTATGGTTCTGGCATTGGTTCTAGTTATATTGGTCTTGATGTTGATTATGGTTCTAATTAGAAGAAGATAGCTTGATTATCCATTTGTTGACAAGTGATTTCTCAATCTATATTCCTTTTTATACAACCTCTTCGAACGTATGAGCACATTGAAGCTTGATATGGTAATATATCTCATTGTGTAATCTCCTAGTAAATATCATAGCCAGCTATATATATGGTATATTGTGAATAAATTTGTTTGATAGTGCTCTATAATTGTGTAAATATACAATGAATCTTTCACGGGTATTTTATTTAGCTTGGCTAAAATATATAATAGTAATCTCATGCTCAAGATTATATGAAAAGTGTTATATAAAATTCTCTAAAATATCATCAAATTTAGGTACATAATTCTTTGGTAATTTAAACATCCATTCCAAGGCTTGTTTAACTAGACTCCTTTGAAAGAGTAGAAACAAGTATACATTGCTATATGCCACTATATTAAATGCAACAAAGGATTATTTTATATGTTCTTTAGGGTCACCTTTTCCTTTATATTTTTTGAATTTAGGTGGTTCATAACTTGCTAGAAATGTTATTTACAGATACTCCATGTAAAATGGATAAGAGCATATCTCACCTAATTTGAATTTCTTTGTTTGTTTTCCAATCTATATATCTTGAATTACATTATTCGTTTGTTTCAACTCTTGGGAAAGGAAACTAGATGGAGAAGCCTATTGTTTTTGAGATTATATGGTTAAAGTTGGATTACCTTGATTAGGATAAGCATATTTTGGCATGTTGGTTGAATTGGCTAGATGACTAGGTATGCATATTTGTGCATTTGGATTATACTATGGATAAGGAATACACTACTATTAAAGAAAATTTTGGTTTGGATTGGATACATAAATCTAGATTATGAATTATGATTATGTTAATGTGTTGGTATTATTGGGTTTGGGAGGGAACTTGTTTCTTACTTGTTGAACCTTATTTCATATAGGGAACACATTATTGACTAGAGCCATTCTATTGGAGGTGTTGATTGTTGGATCCTTATTTTATGTGAGATAACCATTAGGTGGAGGGAAATTATTGCCTAGCACTTGGTATCTATTATATGTAAAAACCTTTTTTTTGGTTGAACACCTATTATTGGATCAAATATTATTGCTAAATAGGCATTTGTTATTGAAAAGGCACTTGTTAGGAGTTTCGTATTTGTTGTTGTTGACTAACTAACACTTTCTAACCAATAAATACACATTTATGGTTTGGAAATGTTTGTGATTGATAGGTTATATTGGTATGTGCTTATTGTGGTATAACATTCATTGTCACCTATTGAGGTGGAGTAGTGTTCTAAAATTATTACAGTGCTAAGTTGGTATTTTATTGGTTTGTCTCCCCTATTACATGCTTGAAAAAGTAGATAGTTGAGGAGTGGAGGTTGCTTATTTATTTTGGAAACTAGGTTTACCTATCCCTTATTATTATAATCCACTCATGGCATTATTTGGAGGGATATGCTATGTATTGCTTAGCAATAAATTAGACCCACTTTAGTTTAAATTGGAATGCACTTGCATAATATACACAATTTTTTGGGTGAGGTATTTAATTTGAGTGGTAGTTTATTTAGTAAAAATAGAGACATTATACATGTCACCAAACAACATGCTTTGGCTAAATAAGTCTATTTTTTATCTTACATAACCTAAATCATCAATTTATTACCCTATTAATAGAGCTATACAAATAAGTGACATGTTAGAAAAAATCCTTAAATTAATATTATGAGCTAGGTTGAGATAGTTTTGGTACACTTGTTATACCTATTTTATTTATTCATCCATAGTGTCTTTCTCTTTTTCAAACATAATTTGGTTTTGTTGTGGCATTTGGACTAAATTTGACTATAACTAGTTGATGCTTGTTCAAATTATTGAATTCAAGGAACATTAATATGATTTCTAATAAAATTACTCATACTTTCATGTGGGAATTCTGGCATATAAACTTGGTTCCTACTTTAATAATTCTAACAATAACTTCATCTTCATTCTCTAACAAATGATGTTGAAACAAGTATCAATTGTAGCTTTTCTATGTAGGTGTCATAACATAGTAGGGATCTTTTTGTTGGTTTTGTTTAATGTTAGGCATCATTTGAGAAAGGTATTATGCATTTTTCTCTATTTCTTAGCCTAGATAAGGAGGGGAAATCACTAAATACTATACTAATGGTTTGCTTCTTTGTTCAAAGTATAGAATTCTATAAAATGGATAGGGATATGTATCATAAGCTACACCATCATAAGAGTATTGAAAAAAAGGTCACGAGTCACAAATTTATCATATTTCATATTATAAATGGTCCTAATACATGTGTAACATGCATGTTTAGATCTATAGATATGTCTCATGAAAAATAAATGGTCCAAAGATAAAAAAATGAGGTCTAAAAAAATGACCTTTGGTTCTATAAATGAAGCACAAAGGGTAAAAAAATAAACTAGGCAAAGGTAGAACAAATAAAACTTAAAACCAGTCTAAAAAATAATATTGATATACCTAAAGGCAATTATAATTAGTGGTAGGAGTAACACAAAATCCCAAAACTTGTCTATGGCTAAGGTATTAATTTACCCAAAGGTGGTTATAATCAATGATAAAAGTATCTTGATAAGATTATAACAATTGTGAACTAGAATCAAAGGATTAAAATGATTTCACCAAAGGTGGTTATAATCATTAGCATGAAAAATAAGATTAGATTAAAAAATAAAGAAATCAAACAAGGACTAAAAAAACTAAACTAAGATGATTGTCTTAGATGATACTCGATAATTGGCTTACTAAGACTCAATACTTAACTCAAAAAAGACTTTTGGAATAATGGAACTAGGACACTCGGAATTCAACACAATAAACTCCAAACAAGGCACATGGTAATAACATGGCTCAAAGGACTCTCTAAACAAGGTAAAAAATAAACAACAATTGCTAGGTTCTAGACAAAGGGATCCTTTAGATCAAATAGGGAATCAACCCGAGTAACATAATCCAAACACTAAATGTAGACAACCTAAGCCCAAATTAGATGAGGCTTTGACATGATCATGACTAGTTTAGTATTTTCACTTTGAAAGGTTTATTTTTAGATTTAATATGAAAGACTTGAATGTCCTAAGGAAAAATGGACTAGACCAAAATGCACAGTGTAATTATGTGTTTCAAACAAGAGAGGTATAATAATGGTTTGAAACTTGGTTTTAAAAGTGATAAGATATTTGGAATGATTTAGGTAGAATAATGACACTCATTCAAATAAATGACATAATAATGAATTTGGACTCAAAAGTCCAAGGCAAATGTTTGAGATAAAATGGGAAGCATAACAATGCCCTATTTAAACATGTGACACACAAACAATTTTAAAATAAATCTCTAAGGTAAAAAGTGTGACACAAAATGGGTAGAGTAACACCTCTTAGGATAAAGGGGTGTGAAAACAACGTGATAGTTTTGGACTTGTTTTGACGTGATAATACAAAATAAACTTTTTTAGTTTAAAAGCACACATATAAATCAACGAAAAATAGGAATAACATTAATGTCTTATCCTATCTCTAAAATTGATATGGGTGTGCATAGATTCTACCAAAGTTTCCACTAATATACCAATGCTTGTGAGTAATTTTAGTGTTAATCTAAAAATTAAAGTATAGGTGTAGGTAGAGTTTCTACATCCCCATCTCTAAAGCAATGATATGTGGTATGAACTTAGAGTGAAGAGCACTCAACATTTATAAATAAATTCTATGGAAAGTGGGATTGACTAAAAATATATAAATCTCAAATGCACTAAATAATCTCAAATATGGATAACACAAGGGTGCAATCACATTAATTGGGTTCATACCTACTAACTTACTATGTAATGGTCTATTATTTTGCATAAAAACTCCAACCATGTACTACTTAGTAGAGTCTGATGTTTAGTAAGACCTACCCTGGGTTTTCATTAGGATTGAAGAGGCTAGTGACTCAACCCCCTAGAAACCCTAGTATCACATGCCAAACTTATATACCCCACCATGGAGTGGGGTTGGTATAATGCTAGGAGATGAAACCCCACATCAATACACCCCTAAATAAATTATAAAGGAGAAACAAGCTCCCATCCATAATAAAAATTCAAGAAATAAAATTAAAAGACTTTAGAGGTCATTTTTGGGTCACTCAAGTCACTAAGAGCTTAGATAAAACATACAAAACATTATTTTTGATAGGAACAAATAAAAAATTCAATAAACTAAGTGACTTTAGTCATTTGAGTTCCTTAAAGGGGACACACAGAGAGCATACATGCAATAGTTCCTAATTTTCTACAAACATAAAAATATAACTATGAACTTTGAAATTTAACTAATAATAAAAAACAAACATAGATAAAAAAAATCTCTTAAGAGATCTAACTAAGATGTATGTTCCTTTTAATATCACCAAATCAATGTATGATTCAAATTTTGGCCCCTTAGCCTTGTCTTCACTTATAAAAAATTTAAAATCTAAAATACAAGTCTAATTAAGTGGATTTTAAGCACCAACAAAAAGTGTATGTGAGTTTTTATAAATGCTCAAGCTTCTCTCTCTCCACCTTAATTCTTAAAAAATGTTTGGGTTTTTTTTTTGTTTCTAATCCAAAAATCAAATGAGTAAACAAAAATACATTTTGAGATCTTAGGTTTTGGAAAAACAAATAGCAAAGTTGTTGTTTAGAAACATGAAGCTATTATTTTTCAATAAACATAGACATAGAGAGAAAATTTGGTGAAGCCTCCATTTAATAGGGAAAATATATCGGTTAGTTTAGGTGAAGCTACCAAAATCAATAGAAAAATAGACCAACACAGTGTAAGTTTACTTAGATAAGATACTATTTAGTAGGTCGAAGCCACTGATTCTATCAAATTCAATGATTAATAGGTCAAATTCATTATTTTAAATAACTTATTATGTAAACATAAAGACCACAAATAAACATGATACTGACAAAGCTACTATTACATAGGGTGAAGCTGCTCATTACTCAAAAATTAGAATGACATATATTTTAAGGATAACACTGTAAACTCGAAGAATTACATGAATTTATTAGATAAACTAGGGTTAGCATATCATTCTCCTTAGCCATATAATATATGTGGTCCCATCGAATGTGCCATTATGTATCATAGGTGTTTTAAGAGTTAAAAAATGTAGATTGGTCATTTGTTAGTCTAAATTAAAAAATCAAGCATAAAAATAGAATGGGACTAAACATTCTTGCCTAATAATTAAGGATAACATAACATAATAATCAAAATCACAAGATATAGATAAAATAATGCAATTAATTTACCTCATTTATCAAATTTGATGCTTAATTTTTGGCATAAAGATGTTCATGCTCAGCCTACGATGATTATAGTCTTCTATCAATGTTATTTCATGGTGGCAACATATCTCCAATAGTCACTTATGGCTTGGTGTGAAGCTTGGCATAAATTAAGAATTATATCACTACTCTCAAAGGCTTCTTGAAGGTATTCTAGCATAATAAACTTATACATAAAATCTTGTTGGCATATGGTGTGGGTAATTGTATTTATAGCTCAAAGAACTAACTCTAACTTTAGGGAGGTTAGGTTAAATTATAAATTTGGTTGAGTCTAAATTAACTTAGATTGAGTTAGGCTAACCCTAGGTTGGGTCAAAGCACTCATAAAATCTTGACACCTTAATTTCATATATTTGGGAGGCACAACTAACTTTAGATATTTGTGAGGTTGTGACTCATAATTTTTGAATATTTAGGAAATACTAAATCATTTTATTAGTTGATTTGACCTTTGACTTCATATTTAGCTAAAAATTTCTATTTTAGTAAAAGAAATTCACTAATTTGATTTGGAATTTTTGTCTAGGTAAGTTAATTATGATTTGTAATGTAATTAATCTTAGTGTTTTTTTAATTATGGTGATTGTTTTAAATGTTATGAATTAATAGATTGATAAGCCAAAAGTGTCAAATTACTAGGTCATAATTTTACTAGAGTTAAAACTGGGCTAGGTTATTGGTGTATATAGGGTAATATGCAAAATAAACTAGCATCATCACATTTTTGGGTAATTAAATCCCTTATGTGGATGACTTTAGGAAATTTAGGTAATTTATAATCTTAAATTGTGTCATTTTCTATAAATTGAATCGAATTCCTATTTATCCACAAAAGTGTCCAAAACTAAGTGTCTACAGTGTATAAAAAATTTAAGAAGTTGCAAAGCTAGTTTGGTTTGTTTGTGAACAAAGAAAAAAAGTGTTGTGTTGTTTCTATTTTAGATAAAATTTCTTGGTACATTGCTTGAATATTTATATTTAATTTTCATACTTGGTCTATTTGATACAAATCAAACAAAATCAAACAAAAACATCATCATCTAGTTTACATACAAACAAAGCTAGGAAAAATAAACATCTTGTATAGTAGTGTAGGTTTCTTCCTTTCTTCTTGCATGCATTATAAACCTTGGAAAAATATTTTGAAAAAAGAATTTTGATTTCATTTACTTCCAAATTTTTCATTCTTTTACTTTTAGCATTTCATTTTCAACAAATAAGAATTTATTCCCATAAAACCAAGAAAATCCAACAATAATAAAAATTTAACAAAAAAAATCTCAAAAAGAAGCCTTTATAACACACACAAGCCCTAGATCATACCAAAATCATTATCAACACATGATATTAAACACATTTATCCAAGCCTTGCCCATATGTTCAAGCATACTATACAAACCCTTGATTCAACATTACAGTAAGCACACATTACAAACCATTATCTAAACAAACTCATACACTTTTCCTTGGATTATGCCTAGCCTCATTTGGATGTCCTTTTTTGAGACACCAAGTTTTGTCTATCATGATTTATTACCTAGGGTTAGAGCACCTAGTCCTAGCATTGTTCCACAATCTAATATTAAAACTAAGTTAAGATGTGATTTGTTTCACTCCAGTTATATTCCTCATCTCATTATAGCCTCCTTGGATACATTATAATAATAAGAATGAATTCTTAATCCACTGATCATTATTCTCCCATAGAATAAAGGGTGTTAATATAATGTCATCCATGACTAGATTCCCAACCACATCTCCTTTTTATCCTTGGGTCTAGCCTCATCCTATATCTTTCACACTTAGTCTATGACATTGATCAAGTAGAGTCAACCCAATAGAGTGGAACTTTTTCCATGAGTAATCCAAACTGATCTACCTAATTTCCCTAGTCCTAGTATTGAATAAAAGCTTCACTTTATTGTGATATCAAAGACTAAAGGACTTGAAGATCTATTTCAACATATTTTGATGCTCTTAATGAGTATTGAGACATTGTTGAGATATTTTGGTTTGTCATGAGAACCAATTACCACCACCTATCTCAAATCCCATTCCACCAAAAAACCAACCAAACCCATAGCCCATCCATTATGTCAGTTTCCTTAGCTAGACGTCAAGGATTCAAGTACATAATTTAACATGTGTTATTCATGTGCATACAATTTCAAGTTCAATTATTTCTGCTAGAGGATCATTTTGCATTTTTTTAAAATTTCATGATTTTAGATTTAATGTCTAAGATAAAATTATATACACTGATAGTCATGAAAGTGTTTCCTAAGCCAATGAGAGCTCCAAAAAAATTAGGGGCACATAAGTCAAAGGTGGTGTCTATTGAGACATTACAATTACAATTTTCCTTGTTTAAAAGGACTTGACACAACCAATATTTAACTCCTTGGAAATCAATGTTTTATTTAATATTTTCATGGAAATTATCTAACCTATTCAATTCATCAGACATCACAATGAACAAAATTCACTTGTATTGTGTGCTAATGTGATGTTGAAAGTATGGTGTAATGAATGGAATTTATTAAAGGTGTATTATTACAATGTTAATATTGTAACCTAAATAAATATTATGAAATAACACTTGGGAAATATGCTAATATTTATATGATGAAATTCAGCAAAAGTTTATATTTATTATCATTATATATATTTTAGATTTTGTGATTCACTAAATAGAAAATAGATAATTGAAGAGTGACTCCAATAGTGTTGCCTTGGCAAGGACTAATAATGACCTTAAATAAGTTCATGTTCATGTTTTAATTCTACTTTGTATTTACATGGGTCCCTTTTCACCTTTACTTTGTGAAAAATATACAATCCAGTAAAATTAAAACAAGTGATAGCCTTTTTCTAGTCATAGGGTTCTATGTTCACATAGTTTATGGGGTTCTAACTTTTATTTTTATGTTCACTATGAAAAACATGCATGCATCAGAATATGGATTTGGAATTTTATGTGTATTAGGATACCCTTTCACCTTACATTTTTCCTTGCTATGTATAATAATATTTCATGGTGTGTCTTTTCTTGGATGTGATATTTATTGCCTTTCAATTATAGCATATGGATCTATTAGTTATATTAGTTCCAATTTTATACTTATAGTTTTTTTGGCATGTAACCTATTATGTATTCTAAAGTGTGGTGTGCAGAAATGGTTATACTATATTTCATTATGTATTTTATTTAATTTATAACCTATGATATACATATTTAATTTATGTCCCATGATATATTTAAGAGTGATCAGATAAATAAATATTATATATAAAATATGATTGAAATTTTGACTATGAATAATAAAATGAGATAAAATACAAGAGTTAAGTTATTGATCTATTTTTTGAGCCTCCACATTATTGCAATATTCTTATCTATGGCATTATAGTATGTAAATATTACTGACATTTTGATAATACAATATTGATCTCTTTCATCCACATGGAAAGGCCCCAAAGCGTAGTCCCCAAGGCCTCATTAAAATTAAAAGTGTGATAAATGGATTGTGGTGGACGTGATGAGATATAGGAAGTAGTGTATATATTTTTACATTTAATAATTAAATAATTCATATTTTACCTCAAGTTGCAATAACCAATAATAAATTTAAGTACTTATGCATAGTATTGGTGGCCATTAAAGTGCATAATGTTTGGGTGTGGGAGTGTAACTCATGGGATTATTAAGAGAAACATTATAATTATGATTTATTTTTATCTATGTGACTCTATTATATAAATATAATATATTTAATTATATATTTAAAGGTGTTGATAATAATTAAAGGTTGAAATAAATTAAATTAAGACTATATTAACTAATAATTTAGGAGTGCTTTAACCAACCAGTGCACTCATGCCACATCTGTGGCTACAAGGTGGGCCCTCACTTCAATCAAGTTTTTGTCTCCATTTGAATATATGTTTATTTCTCACTTTCATGAAATTTAAATTTTCACTCTAGTTAATTAGTTGTCTCCATTTCATGAAATTTAAATGGTACTTCAAGTAGGTAGTATTTTAATATGGCTCATAAATATAGTATTTCAAAAATTTAAGCATTTTATACAACATATAAAGCACTTACTCATTTTAAAAAATAAATAGATCTATAAAAACCAATAATTTTTACATTGTATTGAAAAATAGGCATCTACATATTTTTTTAATATATGTATCATTTATAGGGTTTTTATTTTTTATTAGTAAATAAAACCTTGGAATATCAAGCCCTTACAAGTTATTATGAAACCAACACTCATGTGTTCAAAGGTAATGGTATAGAATTATTCAATATGATTTTTATTATAAATAATAATTTTTTTTTAGCAATTTTAAACTATTTATATAGGACACATTATTTTACTTTATATTTTAAATAAAAAGCATAGCAAATAATAAGTGTTTCAACATTTTTAGATGAAGAAGTAAACTCTATATGATACTAAGGTATATATTGAACTATTAATTTAATTAGACTATTTGTGTTGAGTAATGAAAGCCTTTCATAAATTAAATAAGAATATTATTTTTTTGTAAGACTACCTAACACCATTTTTCTTCTTCATGTTTGTTTGGTAATAATTACAAGGCAAAGGCACCAACATAACATACAAGCACCATAATCATTTTTTAGTAAGGGAGATAGTTAATTTAATCTAATGCTTTGAGATTCTTTCCCTCTATCCTATATCTAGATTGACATAACATTTGAAGCATCTTTAATACCTTAAAATTCACCCTTGTCTTACAATTATTATTAATGTAGAGTAACCCAATTACAACCCAATCATGTAATTATTTTAAAATAAACTAAGATATATCATTTATATCTACTCCTTAATATAATAGATAAATATTAATTAGAGGAAGTTTTTAAATTATGTAAATACATTTTAAAAATAACATTGACTAAACTATAGAAAAATTTAAGGACTTTAGGACATATTTTGAAATGAATCGCTATAAGAGTATATGCAAGTTATATGTTTTGTTTGTTATATTTTAAACTAGTTTATTGCATAATGTATATCAAGATTATATCTTGTGTGTGTGTGTGTGTGTGTGTGTGTGTGTGTGTGTGTGTGTGTGTGTGTGTGTGTGTGTGTGTGTGTGTTTGTGTGTGTGTATTTCCACTATGGATAAAAAAAAGTAATTCAAAGGTGTATGCCTATAGGGGCATCATGTGTAGATAAAAAATTGAATATATTGAATTTAACATTATGTATATTGAAATTTCCATTGTATTCTTAGCATATAATTAACCCAATTACAACCCAATCATGTATTTGTATTGAGTAATGGAATCATTTTGGAAATTTAATTAGATTATTAATTTTTATAGGATTACCTAACACCATTATTATTCCTCATATATTTTTGATAATAATCATAAGGAAAAGGGAATAACTTAACATAATGTCATTATAATAATTTATTAGTACGAGAATAATTAATATAATCCACTAATTTATGATTCTCACCCTTTAGTTGCTATCTTACCATAGTCCAAAATAAGGTTAAAAAATAGTCAATATTTATTACAAAGGAAATTAACATCTTGATGATTAAATTACTACCTGAAATGTAGGTGCCTAAAGAAAGAACATATTTTCAACAAAAGGATCCATCCTTGAAGAGAGGGTAAGTCCTCGTATTTTTTCATTGAAATGCACAATATAAAATTAATATGTAATGTTTTAAATTGTTATATAAGTCATAGGTGCCACTGCATTGGAATCATATTGATGAGTATGTATCTGGGTTTAAATTACATAATAAAACTTGGCTTGCATCTTATTTTTAAGATCTTATAAATGAATATTATGATTAAGATATTTAATCCTCAATCTATTAGATACTAAAAGTGAAGCTTATGTGTTGATTATTGCTATGAGCATCTTTTAAACACTATTAAATTTTCAAAAATAATGATATAGTCACAATTAAGCATCTCAATTAAGAGATGCCTTAAACCATGAAGCCTTGGAAGTTACAGAATAGAATATATAATGTAATAAAAGTACAATAATAATAACTCAAGCCTTTATTTGATTTCAATTTTTATAAATTACAAGGTCCAAACATTGAAAACAATACAATAATCTCAAATATGATGTCTTATAATATCATATCCTCGAATCTTTGCTTTCTAATTTATGGTCTTTACAGGTTTAGCTATAGCTTCAAATATTCATTATGATCTATGATCATCCTCTTTATCCCATTACTTCACTAAATTTACTCTTCTTGTAAAAGTGTAAGGGGAATACTTATAAAGGCACAAAACCCACTTATTTACATTAAGTGCTTAAAATCCCACTAGAAACATTAAATGTTTTGATATGGTCTCAATACTAATACATCATAATAGAACATGTTACATGGTAACAAATCTCAATGAGATATAACATATCACAAGTAACATATGATCCCTATTTTTCCATTCCAATGCAACATACCCAACAACCAACAATCATATAGATGATAATTAGACCTTTTTGTAATCTATTAGATCATCAAAACCATTAAATGTCTCCATAAGCTATGTATTTCAACTAATAGGTATAAGAACCTCAAATGTATATATTTTCTTACCACGGTCGTCCTTTCTATCTTAAATCTTAACACACAGTATGACAAGGTTCTCAAACAGATTTGAAATGGGAAAAAATGTGATACCAAATCTAAAATATCTAAATTAATTATATTGATAATATACTAACTCTTGATATCAATTCCATGCTATAATATTACTATAATAGACCAACTCCTGATAAAAACTTTAGGAACACTCCTTTGCCTCTACAAAAAATAAATTGAATATGCAATGACTCTAATAAATATTTTGATGCTCTAAAAGATATTTTAGTCTTTAAAAATGCCTAAAAAATCTTTGCACTATTACATTTAATCAAAATACCCAAAGAATTCTCCTATGAAAATTTGCATTCTTACTATAGGAAGAATAGGAGATTTTGATGTGAAATCCTTGGACTATTCATCAAATAACACATCCCATTGGTAAATCATTTTAGTGGTGCCCAAAATAAGAAGATGATATGCCTTCACATATTATTGGTAGTTAATAAATATACAAGGACAACCCTTACTTTCCTTTCTTTGCACTTTCATCTAGAATGTTCACACATGCATTACATTCTAAAACTTGGAAATCAGAAACATCTAGATAACCATTTTTATTCAGGAGTCATATTTTTCACTATAGAGTGGCGAGTGAAATTTTGGATGTATGTTTCACATTGAATTAGCTCAACCTAATATTATGATTAAATTCTTTGGAATGTACCATGGAATTTTGCATTTCCTTTATTTTGTAGCTTTTACACTCAACTACACCATTTTCCTAAGGGGTGTAGGGTAAAATATACTAAAATGAATGAATGCATGTTGATAGAATATAATAATTTTAAAAAAAAAATAAAATTAACTCCTTTATATGTTATGAGATGCTAAATTTTTCTCTCTTATAGGTTTTCAAAAAGGGCCTTGAAAATTTTGAAGTGTTCAAAGACTTGACTTTTGTTTTTTAGAAAGTAGACCCAAGTTTTATGAGGGATATCATTGATTAATTTAAACAAATTTTTTTTATAGTATCAATCATGATTCTATACCTGTACATAATATAACAATCCTTGCATTCATCTCAGGGAGATGATAAAAAAATATAATACACTAGTAACATTTTTGGACCCCAAATCAATCCTAATGTTTTTGAACCCAAGAAGAATTAGATCACCCTACCTTGGAAAATGCCAATTGTTTTTAAATAATAATTTAAATATTAATAATTAAAATAAACTCTAATATATTACATGGAGGTATTATTTACCATAGCTAGAGTGTTTATTCCTCTACAGTGGTGATGGTGCATAGAAGGACGACCCCTAGAAAATGTGTCTAGATGATAGGGACCTAAAAAGATACACCATAAAAGATGAGTTACTAATTCTAAAAATTTATGACTTTCTACGAGTTACATGGTGTTTATATTTTATGAAACTTGATCTTCACTTAGGTTATCATCAAATCATAATAAGATAGGAGGATATACATAAAACATATTTCAAAACCCATGAGTGCCACTATAATTTTATGGTGAATTCTTTAGCAAAAAATTTAATTAGATTATTTTTTTTATTTTTCTAAGTAATTGAACTTCTAAAGTGTTCAAGACAATTACAAAACAAGGTTTTTAATTTCATATGGTTTATCTTTTCTACATATCATATAACACACTATGTTTTTCATTGACTATATAATTTTTTTAATGTATGGTCTACCTTGAAACATATGAAGTCATGAAAACAAATTCCACGCAAATTAATAAATACAACCTCACAATTACTAAAATAATGGAAAACAAATTAGAAAACACATTGTGTTATTTATTGACTCTAGAAAATTGTATTTTTTGATATACATACCATCATATTAAATTATTATACTCAACATATTGAATCATGATATTCAAGATATTAAATTATGATACTTGAAAAAAAATTAAGTTTGAAAATCCATGATACCAAAAACAAAATGTTCAAACTTTGAAATGATTGCACCAAAAAGGCATCAAACAATAAACTAAAATACATAGGTATTGTGTGTGTGTGTGTGTGTGTGTGTTAATTGGTATAAATTATAGTATATTAAAGCATAATATAAAAAAATAATAAAATTAAACTTGGAAAAATATGTAAATTAAATCTTATACATGAATAAGTATTGTTTTTCATTGTGTAAGTGAGTTTTATTTCTAAAAATTGGTAATATTGAGGAGTCGTATGCTTAGATTTTGATATCTGGGCAAAAATTAGCATAAGTCATGATTGACCAACTAAGGTTAGTATTGGAAGACATTATTGACCTAATTTTAACATTTTTGTCCTTATAATGAAATTTAATTTTATCAATACCAACTATGAAAAGTGAGATAAATGGTTGAATATGGTAGAATGGATCAATATATGTGATATGATTTTTTAATGATGTGATCCTTAAATTGAAATATTGATTTTGATTTTTTAACTCTTATTTAAACTTTATCATAGTGATTATTTGATCTTGAAAGTATTCACATGTACAAGTTTTAGGTAATTTTTATTGAATATGCATGCAAACACCATCAAAAGGAGATGTGGTAGGTGGTTTGGGTTGATGAAGGACATGTTGGTTACCTTCATTTATAACTATAGGGTGGGTCAAATTACCTTTTATAATAGTGATATCATTGACCTAGTTAGAGGGAAAGTATATATTTTGGTATGTATGTTTCACTAGTTTAGAATATTTTGTATGTGATTGTGTCTTTTATGAACTTGACACCTTGTTTTGATATGCTTGATTTTATATTGGTTGATTTTGATCCTTTTGAATTTTTTTTGAATTTATGAAATAGAAATATTTTATATAGATTCAATAAATATAGATCTTATTTAGTTTGAATATGTATATCAATGAATTATGGTGGTGAATAGGGAGGGGGAAGTATCATATATTACAGAGGGTACTCATATTTGATTCTTGAAATTGTAACCACTATGTTGTAATAAATATACTTTAGACATCTATATACTGTATAAGGTATAATATTAAGATTATATAACCAAGGGAGTAATAATATAATATAAAATACCCCATTCTATTGTATAATTATAAAAGGAGTAGATAGTATAGTAGGTCCCACTTGAAGAGGAAACATAATGTGTCCCAAAGTATTTTGTTATGTCCCATTAAATGTCTTGAAACTTTTATATGTTTCTATATGTCATGTTGTGTGTAACCTAGTGAATGGATTAATGTCATTTATAAAAAAAGGCATACTAATATCTTACCAAATACCCCACTCTATAGTATAATTATAAAAGTAGTAGATAATATAGTAGGGCACACTTGAAGAGGCAATATAATGTGTCCCAAAGTAGTGTGTTGTGTCCCATTAAATGTCTTGACACTTTTATATATTTCTTGTATGTCATGTTGAACCTAATGAAGGGATTAATGCCATTATAAATTAATTATGACTTGATACCTTATCAACTATTACACTATGAATGGGTTATTGATCAATAGACATTTACAATAGCTCATGTATGTAGTGAGTGTTTATACATATACCACCAACACAGATTCATAATTTTTAGGGTATATACCAATAAAATCAAATACCACCTCTCATTTGGTAAGTAACCCTATATATAATTCACATATACCAAAATATAAGTCAAAGCATCATAGTGAAGAAGTGTAGAAATCCTTACTAATTCAAAACATCATTTTCATCTTCTTTGTCCCATGTAGTACCAACATTTTTGTGTTTAGAACATGAATAACTTTAACTTTATTATCCTTCAAAGATTCATGACCAATAAAATATGTGATTATTGTATTCACCTTAATACATTTACCTTTGGTCACCTTTTAATATTATTGTATCCAATGCAAACATATAAATCACATCCTCCCAATTGAGAGCTCAATCATCATGTGAATTTAAATATCCCATACCTTATGCAATGATGTTTTATATGTGGTTAATTTTCTCATCCATGTCAACACATTATATATATATATATATATATATATATATATATATGTGGGACCATTATTATTTTACAATTGGATCACCACACACTATATTCCATTATCGAACCTCATATGATACATTTACATCCACATTATTTCATCGCACACACTATTACATTAATTACTCATACCATAATAACATTTGGATAATACCACTAAGATAATCAATGATGTAAGAGGGTTATGTGAATTTTAATTCATCATTTTTTACTTATGTTTCATGTATAAGTTATGGTACCATCGTGCATATTGATATTTACATTAGGGTTGTGTAGCAATATGTATTTACCCTCCTTGGGCATCCATCAATCTCCTAGTTGTGTTATCTAGATAATACTTGTACCTTTTTTATTTATTATTTTGAGTAATATTTGTATAAAGGTCAGATCATTATTAATTTTTATGCTTCCCCTAAGTATATCCATAACTAGGAATTTTTTTCAATCCCTTTGATAATTATATAGCAAGCCACACATATGTTGGTTGTGTAGGGGGAATTGTCATCCACCTCATCCTCAACCATGTCTTCCTCTATAGGATGGATTGCCACCATAACTACCTTACTGTTGGTTAGTAGGCATAACATTCTCTTATTAGGTCCATCATTCACATGCATTGGATTTCATTGATTACTCATAATATTTTTGTGTTGTGTGTAGATGATTCAAATGGCATAATTTATTTAGCATGGGTGTTAACTAATTGAACCAATTTTTATAGGTCATTGCATTATGGATTATTCTTTGTCTACCAAATATTATCTATAACATCTAAAGTATCCAAAAATGATGGAAATTAATGGTGTAATAGTTCTACTTTGAAGACTAAATGTAACCCAAAGTAAGAAATAATATCAAGCTCAAAATTTTTATCCCATATTTTTTTGGTGATGGTTTAAGGCTAATAAAAAAGTGGATGAATATTGTAATAAGGCCTTATCAAAATTTGCTCCCACAAACATATCTAAAATTGATCATCAACCTAAAATTTGTATGGTTTTTTATACTTACATGACACTACCTGTACTTAGCATTAGCATGATTTAGTTTGATCTATACTTGTTTTCAAATATGCTCAATGACACTTCAACATTTCATAGATTTAAAAATTCATACATGCTATAATGTGTATGCATTATAATGCATACACATTATATGTTCAACATTTACTGAGTTTAACTCAAATAACATGTACATGTTATTTTAATATTGTGTAAATGTTTCTAGTAAATTCATGAAAATTTCCACGAAATGGTCCATTAATTTGGTGCATTTACTTGTATAGAACTTAACATAATACAAATTTGTTGTTACAATTATACCATGGTTATAATTTATTATTTACTTTCACTGATAAATACTACATTACACTTCATATCCGTTATCATTCATAATTAATTTTGTATATATAACCTTATTAACTATCATTAAGTAGGTTTTCCACCAGGTCTCCTCTTGGGCCCTAGATCATTGGGTATTATTAACAAGTACTTGTTTAATCTAAATATTGTTGATTATAACTTGATTTTGAAAAGGTAAGAGTTGATAAATTATATATTTTGAAGTAATATCATTATTTTTAAGTGTTTTTATATATTCACTATATTTAAAATATTTAACAATAGAATAAAATTGAGAAGGTTGTGTTATAATGTATTTTAGCTTGGATATAAAAATACACATTAGAGTTTATAAGTAATTAAAGGATATATATATTAGTTTTATTATTTTATAATTGATCCATGATATCATAATATAATTAAACATGAAATTTAATTTTAGGAGCTTGCAATATATTATGAGGAATGCTTTGGATGCTTTCACCCTGATATTGATGAAGATTAAGAGAAGATATTTCAATATTTTTTATATAACACCTTTTAATAATATGACCAACCTCATGATAATTGAACATAAATTTGGAAACATTTAAATAAAAACAAGATATGTCTACATAAGGCATTGGCACTCTTTTGTGATTAGAAAGGGTACTAGGACATAAACATGACACAATATCACAATTACATGGAAACCTAAAATGTATTGAAATATATTATAACATCCTATGATTTTCCATTGGAAACATATATTTGAGCATAATTTCTAACAATTTATACAATCATAACATAAAAAATCATATATTCATTTATGAATATATCATGTAGATGTAAATGTTTCAAATTATGACATGGTATAATTGCATCTAAGGATATTAGTTTCTATAACAAGTTAAATATTAGACATAGGGATATAAAATGTAAAATAATGTATACAATCTAGGGTTATATTTGAGTATTATTAATCTAAAATAACCCTAAGAAGAGATATAAGATATCATAATTTTGGTAAGACACTATGGTTTGAAAAAAAAATCCCATAAATTGAGAATGAATTAGAGCTTGGAATGACAAAAAATTGAAACTAGAATAGTTTATTTAAGATTCCATGATAGAATAACCTATTGAATAATTAGATGGATTGAAATGTGAAAATATGTGAAAAATAATATAAATCTAGCGGGGTATAGCATATCAAAAAACCCTATGAAAATTTATATATATAAAAAGCAAGAAATAAGAACTAATCCTTGAAGGATAAGGAACATACAAGACAATGTAGTATCACCAAAAAATTGAAATCATAAATGGTGTAAGAGGGCCACATATAACCATATCAAAAAACTATTCATACATATTTAATTAAGTCTAATTAGATGTAAAATGATAAAATAATACTTGTTTTTAATATTCTAATCCTATAGTAATAAATGACTAGGATAGTAGTTAGAAAAGCACCTTAATTTGTGAGTAAACTAGAAATAGTATTCACATTCTGACAATAGAATTATATTTTTTTTGGCAAGATAGTGATAATCAAGAAAAATCATCATGAATTGAGCACCCCTAGAAACTTGCACTCAAATTTCTTTATTACTATAATTGTTTTTGATAAAGTAAGGTTGTAGATTAGGGGCTGAACCCTTTACAGAGAAAAAAAGACAAAAAGGCAATCAAACAAAATATGCCTTCTGAGAAGAGACGGCACTAGCAGAGTACTAATAGACACAGAAACAAAATAAACAAGAAATGGAAAGATGAGATTCAGAGAGGTATCTCTTTAAATAGCCATTGATTTGAGAAGATCATTCAATTTCTCAGTATTCTCTGCATTGACAGCAGGCCCAATATTACCCACTTCTTTCAGCATAGACATGTTCAGGAGAATTGTATTCTAGAGCCCATTGGTGAAGTTCTGCTCTAGCTTCTGAATATGATCCTTCAGGGCATCAATTTCATATTTCCAACCAATCTCATTCTCTATTTCCTCACCAGCTTCCTCGACATACATTTTCCCCTTTTTGTCAGTGGTTTCTATAATGTTAGCACCATCCTCCTCAGTAACCTCCAATTCCTTGGTCTCCTGCTTCCCTTCAGTGTCCTAAAAAATTTCCTAGATTTCCAATTCCTTAGACTCTTCCTCCTATGTTTCTTCCTCTGAAGTGCTCTCTAAATAATCAATAATTTTGGCCTTAGGGGCAAGTTTACCATAAATCCACCCCAACCTTCATAATCTAGAGGCGAAGCCCTCCTTATTAAACTTAGAAGACTTATAAGATTTACCACCTTGACCCCCCATGGCCCTACCAAGATTTTTGTGGGTACCCTCAGTGGTCCCCCAAATATTCTCTTCCTCTACATCAACCTTCCTCTTCTTGCCCTTCTTTCTCACAAAGGAGCCAAGGGTGTCAATAGGGGTCTCTCTCAGGGTGGAAAAAGATACATCTTTAGTTTTGGTAGGAGCAGGGGAAAAATAAGACTCGTCGATAACATCTCCAGACAATAGATTGGAAGGAATATCTCCACTATCAATTCTGATAGTCTTGGATAGCTCAAGGGCTCAATGAAAATTATACAAGCAGAAAATGAGGCCTTGGTGTAGGGGAATAGGGTTCACATCTGGCTTTTTAGACATTTTTGCTCTCATCCTAAGGATAGAATTTTCTAAAGAGGAGAGTAGGTAAAAAGGAAAATAATAGACAAGTAGAAATTCATTTGATGAAAAAATTACTTATGTATGGGCTCCAAAAACATATATCATTATTCTAAAACTTATCTCTAATTACTACAATATTAATCTTTTTAAAACCCTAAACAGTTAACTTACATTTCCAAAGATAAGGATTTTTTTATGGTATATTCTTAGGTTTGATAGGTGTTTAAAACACCGTATACTCATAAGGCACCTCAATGGTATAAAATATTGACAGTGTCATACTAAATAAAATGCAATTCAACTAGGTACTCTAGTGTGATGCAATGTGTCTTTATTATGATTTTTAGCACTAAAATTAATGCTCTCTAAATGATTGATTCTTATAGAATTATAAATATAATATATTACAATGATAAATTATTGATCCTCTTTCACATTTCCTTAGATTTTTGGAATCTATATCTACGTGCCTTGAATGTGTTAATTTCGCTAATGAAATTGTGCATTTGTAGACATCTTGAATTCAAATTATGATGATATAATCACAAAATCTGACTTAAAGTGGCTAAAAAATAAAACAAGATAGGATAAAAATTGTAAGGTCTCTAATGGGTGAAGATAATTCACAATGCTAAAAACATACATTATAGGTTTGTAGGCTTAGAAACATATATTATATGTTGTTTAGAAATACCCAAAAATAAAAGAGGATAAAGAGGAAGGAGAGAGGAGGTGGAGGAGAGAAAAAATGGGACATGACATAAAACTACCAAAATCACAAAATAATTATGCCAATAGAGCCTAATAATTGAAAACATATAGGTACCTTAAAATAATACATCTTTAGTGTTAATAACTGATAAAGAGTGAATGAATGAATATACTCAATTCATGACTTGTCTTAAATAAGTCATTATAAATGGCTAGATAATTTTATAAACATCACTATTTATCATCATTTGAAGCCCAAGTTTTTGCTACTATTAAGCTAGTAGAGGTTTCTTATTATTTATGATGACTCACATTGGATTTATTAGATGATTCATTAACATTTTTTTCAACTGAGGTAGCCTCACTAATGGATCTTCCTTGGATCGATCAAAAAACTATTGGCCATATTTAGCCCACATACCAAACATGTGTCTAGTTGCTAAAGGTCCTAATGTGGAAGAAGAGGTAGAGTTCCTAATTGAAAAAAATGGTCTGAACTAGCTCTAGATGGAATGAGTGGAATGGAAAAATCATGAAGCTCACAAGATTTTGAATAAATTTAGGTTCACTTAAAGTGTAATTCATCAAATTATAAAGACTGGTCCAAAGTTGTAAATACATTATGGAGTGCTCTGGATAATCATGGAAGCATGTGGAATTAATCCGGTCCACTTGTTCCATCCAGAGATTGTCTAAACATTTGGCTCTAGTGGTAGGAAAGTTGAGTGATCATTTTGATGATGTTATATATCACACATGTAGATGAGTCAAGGAGAGTTGGTCACATGGGTTTATTCACATTAGTCCTAGGTTGACATGTACCAATTTTTAGCTCATAAGCTATAGCACAATGAAATGTATGCATGTGCAAAGTTGGTTCCTAATGCAAAATTTACTAAGTTTCCATACTTAGCTATTTTAGACCAGACCATCATCAAGACATCATGAAGAAGTAAATGAATTAGTTGACTTATTATTTTTGTAAAATCATGTAGGACACTCAAATGGCTAGTGGATCGAAAGGGTTTGTTCCTTTCAACATTAGGTCCATTCTCTACATGTTTGGTATTCCCATTATTATTGTGATTTAAGCTATAAAGTTGGTTAAGAAATTATATATGTCTATGTGAAAATCATTTTTAAGGCCCAAAAAGTGATTATTTGGATCCAAAATCCTTGGTAAGAACTTGAGAAGCAATGTATAGTTGACAAGTGTCAAGCACATGGGATATCAAGCAAGTCAAATGGTTAATGAAATCCAAAAACCAATGAGAAATTGAGCTCAGGGTAGTGAGTCCCAAAGATCTACAGTCTACACTTATTCATATCTTAAAATGTGATGGAGTGAAATAAAGTCAAAGTGGTCAATAATCGAGGTCAATTACCTAAAACCAATAGTAAATAGACAAGCTGGGACATTTAATGAAAGTTGACAAAGTAAAACTGACCCAACTTGGCAAGCAAAATTAAAAGACCTAAACTTAGGCCTAACCTGAGTTGGTGAAAGAATTAAAGGAAAGGAGCTCAATGAGGACTCAAATAGGACTTGACATTAAAAAAAGTACCATCTATATGTGAAACTATAAGAAAACCAATATCCTTAGATTGGTTTTCACCTATAGTTGATCCACATCCCTTCTCAGGGACACGTCTCCCTATTGAGGTGATCATCGCACGCCACATGTCTGATCAAGAATCACCTTAGGTGATTCATGGCTGGCCATATAGGGATTTGGAAGAGGACCCAGATCACTCTAGAGCTTTTTGTGTGATAGCTAGTCCTTCTATTGGTATCAGAGTTAGGTCTCAAGGTTGAGACCCATAGAAGTTGGTGGGCATGATCTACATCCCTTCTCAGGGATACATCTCCCCACTGAGGTGATCATCACATGACACATGTCCAACTATGAATCACCTTAGGTTCTTTAGTCCCTAGGCCATATAGTGGTCTATAAGAGGACCCAGATGACTCTGGAGCTTTTGGCATGATGGCCAATCCTTTTGGTATCAGAGCTAGGTCTCAAGGTTAAGACCTGTAGAAGCTGGTGGGAATGATCCACATCCCTTCTCAAGGATACGTCTCCCCACTGAGGTGATCATTTCATGCCATGTGTCTGATTGGGAATCACCTTGACTGCTTTGTGGCTGGCCATATAGGGATCTAGAAGAGGACCCAGATCACTCCAGAGCTTTTGGCATGATGGCCAGTCCTTTTATTGGTATCAAAGCTAGGTCTCAAGGTCAAGACTCATGGAAGTTGGTGGGCATGATCCACATCCCTTCTCAAGGATACATCTCCCCACTGAGGTGATCATTGCATGCCATGTGTCTGATTGAGAATCACCTCAAGTGATTTGTGGCTAGCCATATAGGGATCTGGAAGAGGACCCACATCACTCCAGAGTTTTTGGTGTGACAACCAATCTTATATTGGTTTACCAATAAAAGGATTGGCTATCATGCCAAAAGCTCTAGAGTTATTTGGGTCCTCTTCTAGATCCTTATATGGTCAGCCACGAAGTACCTGAGGTGATTCTTGGTCAGACATGTGGTGTGCAATGATCACCTCAGTGGGGAGACATATCTTTGAGAAGGGATGTGGATCATGCCCACTAGCTTCCATGGCTCTAGACCTTGAGACCTAACTCTAATACTAATAAAAGGATTGGCCATCACACCAAAATCTCTAGAGTGATCTGTGTCCTCTTCAAACCACTATATGGCTTAGGGACTAAATCACACAAGGTGATTCCTAGTCAGACACGTGGCATGTGATGATCACCTTAGTAGGGAGACGTATCCCTGAGAAGGGATGTGGATCATGCCCACCAGCTTCTATAGGTCTCGACCTCAAGACCTAGCTCTGATACCAATAGAAGGATTGGCCATCATGCCAAAAGCTCTAGAGTGATCTGGGTCCTCTTCCAAATCCCTCTATGGCCAGCCATGAAGCACCTGAGGTAATTCCTAGTTGGACACATGGCATGCAATGATCACCTCAGCAGGGAGATGTATCCTTGAGAAGGGATGTGGATCAATAGTCTTTTTAGTCTAGGATCTAAGGCACATATAAGATATATGATTAATGAGAAGATCATCCCAAGTCATGTCCTTGATAAACCACCACTTAGAGAAGACATAATGTGTCCTTGGTAGTTTGAAGATATGAGGATTTTCTCCTCATAATAAAATCTAGTAAAACATCTAAATTAGTAGAACTTGGGGATTTGGAAAGAATTTAGAGCATTTCATTTTAGTATGATCATGACTTGCCAATTTTGGCAAACACTTGTCTTATAGTGTAGCTTGTTTAACCAATGGAATGATTTATAGGCTATCTAAGCAAATCATGAATATATTGATCATAATAACCTATTTTGATTAGACTAAAATCCTTATAAAATATCTCTTGAAGCTGACAACTCATTGATTATCATGAACAACGTGCTTCCCCTCTCTTTTCTTTCCATTTTCATATATTATCCCTTTCTCTCCATTTTGTAAAGGGTTCTAAAATGTTAGACTTTTTATATTTTTGAGAGATGGGACATTCCTTGAGATACTACAAAGTATGTTTAGCCTAATTAGGCTTGACCCTGTCAAGCATTTGTAAGAACTACCTCTCAATGTAATGAGACTTCTATACCTATCTTTTACCTTAGATCTATGTTTGTTAAACTATGCACTATAGCATTGTGTGAAGGATAATCTTCCTCATCCATGGTCCTTCTTTTTGACCTTATTTAGAAGGTTTTCAATGTTATTTTCAGGTGTAGATTAGTGTTTTATTCTAAAACTCTACTATGAAATACTTATGAAAATTAGCTTGATCTTAAGGTTGTGTAATCTAGTATTATCCTCTATTGATCTAGTGTGGGTTCAAGCTCATGGGAATTTCCTTCTAAGTTTGGTGCATTACCTAGTTAACTTTATTATAATCCCTTGATCACTTTATAACCCTTTCTCTATGAATCATTAGGCTTAGCTTTAGTTTTAGGTGAGAATCAAAGAGGAAGCTAGCTTACTCTAGAGGATCACCCCCAACATAGGTGAACCACAGCTTGGAGTTATCCCAATATTATAGATCAATTGAAGAGGGCATAGAAAACCCTCTTTAAGGGTGAAAATTGAGCCTATAATAGTTTTTGTAATGCCCAATGGGATAAATTCCAAAGTTGTGGAAGGATTTTTGGTGTTGTTCTTTTGCACATTATCTTTTGGAAGCATTTTTTCAAACATCAATGGTGACTCTGAACATTTATCAACTAGTTTAAGTAGCCTAGGTACCTAATCACCATCATTTGGTATGTAGAATCACCACCCATTTGATCAAAATGCATGTTCATTCTTTCCTTATCCTTCATATCAGGTTAATAATATTCATGGATTCAACACAAGTGGTCCTCAAAGTTTAGTGTTGAATCTATATAATCATTCCTATGAATCCTACAACAAGCTTATCTATCCTCCATATCAACCTAGTTCCCCCTCTAGTCAACCTTATTGAGCCTCACCTCTATCAACTAAGGAACATGAAGTCCTTCCATCTTAGATCCTCTCCTATGTTAATGAACCTAATAGTTTTATACCCTATATTTTGAAACCTCCCTCTCCCATGCCCATTAAAGAAAGGGAGGAGGTGGAAAAATCTTGAATCATGTTCCCCTCATGAAAATAAATCAAGGAGGGCACAAAATAGAAAAGGGAAATGCTAGCTGAGAAAGTCCAAGAACTAGTCCTGATAGAAGAAGGGTTAATTATGAAAGAGATGAATCAAAAAATTATATCTTAGCTTAATGAGATTGGTGTACAAGAATTTCAAGACTCTCCCTCCTTCCCTTAGAAACTACTTAAAAGAGATTCCAAAGTGTTTAGCTGGAGGGATACTCTCCTAATCTACAAACAAGGTAAACTTATTTTCCCTCCCACCATCTCCCTTATCAAGAAGGAGCCTATCTTAGAAGGGAAAGAGGATGAACTTGTAGTTAAACTGGAGCCTGAATAAGACAACACAAGTGTTTATGATAAATAAGTCATGATAGGCAGTCCACTTATTTCAAAAGGAAAAGAGTCAGGTTTTAATCTGACTTATTGGTATAGTTTTGATATTTTATAGCCTAAAGGCAGTATTGATGCCTTCACTTTTGAATATATGTATAGAAAATATGTGGCTGAGAGTAGGAAAGATTTTTTTTGGTCCTAAAATATTCTATTTAGTATGGCTACGGATGAAAATGAGTAAGATGCAAATATTGATATAGTCAATCAGTTAGTTGACTATGTTGGAGAGGTCATAAATGAGATTAAGGAAGAAATAAGGGAAAAAGATGATCCAGATGAAGTATGTCAACAACTATAATATGAATTCATAGATCAGGTATAGGTTATAAACCAACCTATACCTCCCATAGAACATGAAAAGTAACTTGCCCATCAGGATGAGGATGCTGACCAACCTCAAGATGAGATTTCCTTTGAAGGTAGTACTGATGCCTTAAAAAATGAAGGAGAATGGTCAAATTTAGATCCATATGGATATGACATGATAGGCCTTATGTGGATTGATGAAATACCATATGGTCCCCTTTAATCAAGAAAATCAAATATGGTGTCAAAATTGGCATCATCTCAGATGACCAAAAGGAGGTTACCTTTTGGGATGACTTAGAGTTTTTTTACCTAAGCCTAGACAATCAATGAAGCACTAGTTTAAAGGAGGATTTTTTAGGGGGTCTATAATTTAATTTGGAGAAAACCTTGAAGAAATGGACTAATATGTCTACATCAGATACATGTTTGCCCCTTTTCATCCACTTGAGAGTATGCTAAAAGGATCAACAACCAGGCATTTTAGCTCACATATCATGATCTCTCAAAGGTAAGCTATTTTCCAGCTTGGTCCATCACAAGTAAATGATGCCAAATCCTTTCCATTAAATCCAAGTGGGAAGTACTTGTAAATTATAGCCTTGTATATAGTTTAGAGTAGGTTTCATGATTTTTTTTAAGTTCCCTTATGCACATTTATTTAGTGGTTAGTTGTTCTTTCTTTCTTGCATTTGCCTACATGCATTTCCTTTATGGTTTTGTTTTAGTACTTGTTATTTCAAGAGGAAGGTCCAAAAAGAGGCATCCTTACATCATCTTCATGATCAACTCATTATAGATAAGTGACTCCATGCCTAATAGATTAGTTAAGACAAAATATACTAGGTTCTCAAGCATATCAAGCATGCTTCCCTATGAGTCACCAAAAATGTTGACCATATTTGGCCCACATACCAAACATGTGCTTAGTTACTAAATATCTTAATGCAAAGGAAGAGGTAGAGTTCTTAATTGATGAAAATGGTCTAAACTAGCTCTAGATAGAATGAGTGGAATAGAGAAATCATGAAGCTCACAAGATTTTGAATCACTTTAGGTTCACTTAAAATGTAATTCATCAAATTCTAAAGACTAGTCCAAAGTTGTAGAGACCCTATAGAGTGATATGGATAAGCATGGGAGCACATGGAATTCATCTAGTCTACTCATTCCATCTAGAGCTTGTTTAGACATTTGGATTGAGTGGTAGGAAAGCTAAGCGATCATTTTGATACTACTAGATCTCACATGTGTGGACAAGTCAAGGAGAGTTGGTCACATGGGTTTATTCACATTAGTCCTAGGATGACATGCACCAAGTTTTAGCTCATACACTATAACATAATAAAAGATATGAATGGGTAAAGTTGGATCCTAATGTATAATTTGATAAGTTTCCATACTAAGCCATTTTAAACTAGATCATCATCAAGACATCATGCAAAATCACTTGAACTAATTGACTTCAACATTTTGTAAAAGTATGTAATATGCTTGAATGACCCACAAATCAAAAGGGTTTATTCCTTCTAATATTATGTCCATTATTTATAAGTTTGGTGTTCCTATAATTTTTGTGCTTCAAGTTATAAAGCTACAAAGCTAGTTAATAAATGATAAAAATCTACACAAAAATCACTTTTAAAGCCTAAAAAGTGACCATTTAGATCCAAAATACTTGGTGCGAATGAAGAAGGAATGTGTAGCTAACAAGTGTCAAGTAGGTTAGATCTTGAGAAATAAAACGGTTAGTGAATCCCAAAAACCAATTTAAAACCAATCTCAGGGTAGTGGGTCCCAAAGATCTACAGTATTCACTTAATCGGATCTCAAAATCTAATGGAGAAAAATAAATTTAAATGGGTCAATAACCTAAGTCGATTACCTATATCCAATAATAAAGATATGAGTAGGGAAATTAAATGAAAGTTGATAAATCAAAACTAACCCGACTCGGTAAGTAAGATTAAAAGACCTAAACTTAGGCACAACCTGAGTTTTTGAAAGAAGTAAAGGAAAGGAGCTCGATTAGGACTCAGATAAGATGTGGCATTGAAAAAAGTGTCATCTATATGTGAAACTATAATAAAATGAATATACTTAGATTTTTTTTCACCTATAGTCTTTTTGATCTAGGATCCAAGACATACAGTAGATATATTATTAATGAAAAGATCATCCCAAGTCATGTCCTTGATAAACCATTGCTTAGAGTAGACATGATGTGTCCTTGGTAGTTTTAAGATATGAGGATTTTGTCCTCATAATGAAATATAGTGGAAGATCCAGTGAAATAGGACTTGGGGATTTGGAAACTAGTTGGAGCATTCAATTCCATCAAGATCACGACTTACCAATTTTGGAAAACTTTAATCTTCTAGTATATCTTGTTTAACTAATGGAATGATTTGGAGGCTATCTGGGCAAATCATGAATATATTGTTCATAATAAACTATTCTAATTAGACCAAAATATTGGTGAAACATCTCTTGAAGATAATAACTCATTGATTATCATGAACAATGTGCTCCCCCTCTCTCTCTCCTCTTCCCCTTTTCCTATGTTATCCCTTTCTCTCCATTTTTAAAGGGTTCTCAAATTTTAAAATTTCTATCTTTCTAAGAGATGGGCCATTCCTTCAAATACTGTTAAGTATGTTTGACTTGATTGGGCTCAACCATGTCAAGCATTTGTAAGAACTACCTCTTAATGCAATGATATTTTATTTACCTATCTTCTACCTTGAAGCTATGTTTAGCAAGTTGTGCACTATGGCATTATGTGAAGGAGAATATTCATAATCCATGGTCCTTATTTTTGACCTTATTAAGAGGGTTTTCAATGATATTTTCAAGTGTATATTATTTTTCTATTTTGAACCTCTTCTATGAAATACTTATGCAAATTAGCTTGATCTTAAGGTTATGTAAGCTAGTATTATCCTTTATTGATCTAGTGTGGGTTTGACCTCATGAGAGTTTCCCTCTTAATTTTGTTTCATCACCTAGATAAATTTATTAAGATCCCTTAATCTCTTTCTAACCGATTCCTTATGAATCATAAGGCTTAGCTTTAGTTTTAGGTGAGCATCAAAGAGGAAGATGACTTACTTTGGAGGTTCAACCCCAACATAGGTGACCCATATCCTGGGGTTATCTTAATATTATAGCTCAATTAGAGAGAGGATGAATAACCCTCTCTAAGGGTGTGAATTGAGCCTATAAGACCAAATACAAACACTCGTATGTAAACACATCAAACCTACTAGGTCTCCTGAAAAAGACATGTCTACCAAACTTCCTTGCAAATTACATGGTCAACAAAATTAAGACAACATTCATTGCTATCAATATTGAAGTTAGTGAAAAGAAATATTTTATATATAATTATTAAACAAATTTAGGGGTAAGATATTTTATATACCCAATAATAAATTTAGGGGATAACATTCCTATCCCCACCACATTCAACCTACCCCATACCCATTCCCATCCCGACCATATTCACCCTATTCCATCCAAATATTTATATGTGTGTATATTAAAAATATTATTTACTCCATTAATTAATTATGGTCTAGAGACAAGTGCCATTATAGGGAACCGCTAAATTTGTGAGTCATAATACCACTTAAATGTCAGGTAGGAACATACAAATTAATAACACTAGTGAGAACGGTTGCAATAGTAGCCACACCCTTACTGAGAACCATCATGTGGTCGTGAAGTTATTGAAATGTAAGACATACAATAAATAAAATTTTCCCAAATATAAAAAATTATAAAAATTTCCACCTACACAACCACTTTATTCTCTTCATTTGATAAAGATAAAATTTTAGTAAATATGTCATTAGTAAAGTTTAGTGTCTTAGTAATTGATAAAGAGAGAATGAATGCATATTCTTAATTTACGATTTGCCTTAGAAATATCATCATAAATGGTTGGATAATTTTTATATCTCACTAACTACCATCAGTTGGAGCCCAAGTATTTGCCTTTTTTAGGCTAATAGAAGTTTCCAATTATAGATGATGACTTAGATATCACTAATTTTTACCATTTAAAGCCTAAGTTTTTGCCTCTATTAGGTTAGTAGAGGTTTATAATTTAAGATGATGACTCAATTTAGATTTAGTAGATGAATCCTTTACATTTTATCTAACTAAGGTAGTCTTAGTAACAAATCTTCCTTATGTTGACTAGCCTAATATGAACACCTTTCTGTAAACACATCAACCATGCTTGATCTATTGAAAATGGCATAGCCATCAACATTCCTTAAAAATAACATGATCAACAAGATTAATATAGCTAACATTGCTATAAATATTAAAGTCAAGGAAAAAGTATTTCATATAAAATTCATTAATAAAAGTAGGGGAATGACGTTGTATGATCATTAATAAATTTAGGGTATGGCGTTATTCCCACCACATTCAGCCTACCTTATTCATACTCCCACGACATTCCCTCAACTCTGTCACAATATTTAGATAAATGTGTATATTAAAAATATCATTTTTCTCTATAATTAATTATGATAAGGGATAAATGTTACTAGTGGTAATCCCTAATTTTAGGAATTCACATTTCCACCTATGTACCACATAGAAACATAAAAATTAATATTACCATTGAATTTTTTGTGTGGAAATAACCATACCCTTATTGAGAACAATTAAAATGGTGGCCACATCCTTATTGAGAACCATCATATGGTGATAAAGTGATTGGAATATGAAACATACTTTAAATAACATTTTTCCAAATCTTTAAAATTATAAAAAAAATTCTACCTCCAAAGCCACTTTATTGTTACAATAAAGCTAAAATTTTGAGTAAGAATAACATACCACATAAACCTTAATAAAGCAAGCACCATGAAAAATGAGAACGTTTTGGGAGTAAAGAATAACATTCCATACTATATTAAAATTATTACTCCACATGTGTATAAAATATTGAAAATGTGTGGTTGATCTTTAAAAGTGGGGACATAAAAGTAATGCCTCTTTATATTATGAGATCACTTATAAATTTATGATAGCCCACTTGTAGAGGTTTTATGACATCATTGATAGTTTAGACATAACTGAAGCTACATCAAAATAAAATGTTTATTGTACTTGAATTTTAGTGGAACCATATGTTGGAGTAGATATTGAATCTCCTAAATATGAAGGAGGAATTGATCCATAACTAAGGCTAAATCACTAACCCCCACCTAAGTTCATGACTCAAAACATTAATTATTTCAATAATATTTGGCAATTACATATTAAGAAAGAACATCTAGTATAAACTATATCAAAATATTGAAGCATTTTACCTAAATATGGATAACTACCTCCAAAATGAAATAAAAGTAGTTAGTTAGCAAAATGTTTCCTTGTTGAATAGATATAACATGTGAATGGATATGAAATTCAAAATTTAAGCGGGATAATCATGTGGGATTTATTTAAGTAAGATATTCAAAATATGAATCACTCTTCACCCTGACATTCATGTTTTCATTCCCATTAGTGTTATTATTTAGTAGTCACAAAGTGGTGTTGATAGCATAACCAGCCAAACATTCACCTTGGATTGCCAACATGGTAGTCCATGCTAAACATACTAGTTGTTTACACTCAAAAAATAATATATATTATAATATATACTATATAAATCAAATTATAACTGAGTTAACTCCATGAATATTGAGATCACTGAGATAATGTGATTGTGAAAAGTGTCACTTATCCCTATCATCCCTCTATTACAAACTTAGAATCCCTTGTCAAATAATTGAGTAAGATTAATCTTTGTTAAGTAGTGAATATGTTAAGCTATAGACTAATTTTTTGTGTTTGAAATCTAAAGGATGTAGTTGGTCTTACTTGCCTTATTCAATATTTTAGAATTCAAAAGCCAATAGAATTGCTTTTCTAGTGGGAATTTTATTTTTTATTTTCATATTTTTGTGTTTTTTATATCTCTCTTGACTTGTAATAAATGTTTTATTAAGTTTTTTATTTCATTTTTTCTCTAATTTAATAGAAGGGGTCTTTAGTGTATTTATTATATATAACATTATTTTTAGGTTTACAAGAGATTTTTTATTTTCTTAATTTAATATATGATGTTCTTATTTATTATAGGTTGAAGGATCATAATGAAACAAGTGATTGCTTCCCAATTCTTGCTATGGAATTTGATGTTCTTTGCTTAATTCTTGGGTTTGAAAAGGGGATGAATTGTGAACTCTATTTTAGATAAATGATGATTGTGGATAACTCACTCCTATCCAAGAAAATCCTTACATAAACCTTGTCAGTAAAGGAATAAATTTCATAGCCATATATATTCAAAATTTATTGAATATTTTCACAGTAATGAAGGTGATATACATGGAAGTATTATATTGGTCATGAATTAATATATAAAGGAGTGATTTTTGTAACCATTACCATTGCATGAACAATGAGAATATTGAAACTCTATGATTGCAAGTAGTAGTGTGACATGATTATTTAGTGGTTTTGAAATATAATCTTCTCTCTAACGTCTGAATTTTATCAAAATATTATTATTTCTTACCCAAAGATGTAATTGTAATGTTCTATCTCCTATTTTTATATGAACATATACAAACATCAATTACATAGATAAGAGACTTAAAATTTATATATTTGTCTTTAATTATTTGTGTTTAGATCTTATATTTAATTGTATATTTTTGGATGGTAGTAGATTTGTTTTAAATCATATATTAGGTGTCTACAATCCCTCCCCCTCTCCCTCGCCCTTCCCTTTTTAAGTGACACATATTTAGGAATATTTTAAGTTTTCATGCTCTATGATATACACAATAGTTTTTTTTATAAAAAATGTGTAATATGAATATATAAACACCATTTTCCAATAGCAACTACATTACGTAAATAGGATTGGATGAAAATTAATTTTTAAATCAGAATTTGTAAAATAAAAATTATATAAAATATAAAACATAAGAGCTAAGTTATTGAAATATTTATTTTCACAACTCGTGACTATTGAGTGGACTAATGTAACTATTTTCACCTCCACATTTTAGGTTTAAGGAATGAGTATGAAGTTTAACGATAATACAAAGAGTCATGTTGATGACTCTAGAAGAGGTCATCTCTATTTTGAGTTATCTCTTTGATGTATAGAGATACCCACATTGTTCTAAATTTTATATCACATCCAATTTCAGATTTTTATTTTATTCCTCATTATGATAAAAATTTATATCACACAATTTTCCCTAAATAAAAAAAACTCTATTGCACAAATCTTTAATATTTTATTTGATTATAATTTTTTCGATGATGGTATAATTTTTTAAGTCATAACTAAGGTACCTTCAAACTCAATACACATTTATTACAACTTTAGGGTGTGTTACATTATTCCCTTCCTCTCTAATATCTTCCTTTCTTGGTTCAAGAAAGATATTGAAGCATGCACATAGCTAGTGCAGTATTGTTGCTATAACAACACTCTTGAGGCAAGATTAAAACTCTAGATGCTTTGAAATAGAGTATGAAATCATGAATATAATTTGAATTAGGTATTATTTTATAGTAGTGTATGTATTTCTTAATCCATATTTTAAACATTTGACAATACATGGGAACATTTTATGTGTTTTTACTACTATTGTTTCAATACTTCCATTTATGCTTTAAATGAATGTTGAATTAAAGTGTCATGTTTGACTATATATGGGCACCACCATTTATATTTGTTGGATAAATCTATTTTTTTCTGTAGGAGTGCTCTATTTTTGGATTCATTTGAGGTCTTGGGATGACTTCAATAAAAGTAAAATTTCAAAAAAAATAATCTAATTTTATGATAGTAACTAAAAATAATAATAATCTAATTTTAATATTATGAAATTATATTTAATTTATTATCTAATTTTAAGTGGATTAGAATTTCAACACCTATGTCCTTACGCTTTTGGGCCCACTTATCTCCTTAATATCTAACATGTAATATTTTATTTTAATTTAATAAAATGAATCAACATCAACATCATTTTCTATATATTGGGATTATTTTAATTAGGTATGGGTTATCAAACATCCACTCAAGGTTTATAAATATTTATAAAATTAAAATTATATCTTAATTTAAATTTAATATTTTAAATATAAATATGTTTGAAATTAAAACTTTGAAACACACTCACTATTTTGAAAACACATTAAAATACATTTAAAATTAAAATTCAAAACATAATCTCTATCTAGGAAACACCCAATTAGAATACACTTTAAATCATTCCATGGAGCTAATAATTTTTTATTAACATATAAAAATTATTCATTATGAACATGAGAAAGGTAAAAAAAAATATTAGAACTCAACATCATATTTATTATTTATATCAAAAATATATTGTAAAGGTGGTTATAATAAAAATTTGCTTAGTTGATATCCAAGGCTCTTTATCCATACCAATGCAAAAAATGACTCAACATAACACATTAATATATACTAAACACAAATATACAAAAGTATGATCAAAATAGTATAACACTAAGGCAAGTGAGAAATTCAATTACAAAGAGCATAATAGAGGGAGATGGAGGTATATCATCTTTGAGAAGTTGATTAACCAAATAAAATAACTTTCTTAAATAAGGATAAGGTGACACCCACCCATCCTACATGGTTTCAAAAGGAGATAATTAAACCATAACTCCCCAACTAGGTGGTGCATGCATGTATAACCCTATCATCTCATCACTCTCCATAGGCAAGGTCCATCGAGATGTGAAAATAGAATAATTTACACATGGTGTCAACCTTAGTCACCCCTATTAAGGAGGGGTGGAGAAGTGGTTTTGAGATCAAATCTATTGTTGTCTAGGCATTAGTGAAGTGGTACCTTGATATAATTGGTTTAGAGGAGCTAGGTTCATAGTATAAGGAGTCTTCCCTTCTTGGTTGAGAACCTCTTAGAGATGCTAAAATTATAAAGTCAATTTATTTTACTAGTCCTAAATCTATTTAAACCCCAAAGAGATAAAAAAACACCTTATCATTAACAAAAAACTGAAGAGAGAGTTATTCATTGTTAAATATGGTTGAATTTCTAGACTTCCATATCTAAAATATAATTATAGATATAAAAAACTCCATAGACTTTCATAGTTGAAATATAATTATAGATATGAAAAAAACATATTAAATCAATGTTTTTAGGACACCGATAGTTTTTCCCAAATAAATTCATTATCCAATTAGTAGCCTATGGGTGATAAAGATAAAACAAGCTATGAATCCATTGCCAATCTTTCTGATCTCTTTGGTAGGTCTATAACAAGTGAAAAAAAGTCTTAGTTTTGTAAAAAGTAGGGAATTTTGGATTAATAATCCCATAATGTTTGAGACATTCCCTAAGTAAAATACTTTGATAGATGAAACAAAAGAGAAAGTGGACAAGTTTGGGCTCAAGCTTAGAATTCCATATCCTATTGAGTAAGGCAAACCAAGTTATACCAAAGGAATTTAAAATCCATTTCATATTAAGCTTATCCAAAACTAATAAAAATGGACTCAAAATATTATAGGGGAGACTAGAAGAATAGGTTTTGAAGGAATCTTTGAAATTTCACTACCAATCCTTACACCAGGCAACTAAAGGTTACAGGTCAATATTTTGGAGCATGACATCTAAAGTAAACTATTGAATACATAAATTATAAGTTAGGTATGATTTTAAAATCTTAAACATCATTTGTGAGATATTCCATGGGATCCAATCTCTATATGAAACAAGATCTCTAATATTGGAAATACCTTTTCTTATAAGCCAAAGGGCATTTATACCTAACATATTTATAACAAGAAGGTTGGTAATTTTCATGGTAGGGGACCATCAAATATTATGATCATTATAATAAATACTAGTTTTTAATCCATCAGTAACCCAATTGATTTTAGGCTTAACAACTTTGAATGCCTTTTAAATTCTCTTGGAAGTAAAAGATCATTCAATTTTGATAGGAAAAAAGGTAATCAAAAGAGTTTGGAAACCTATGTTTTGACAACAATTCTTTCCATATGTATAACCTACATAAATGTAGTTTATTAGAAGGATTTTACAAGATTTATTACCATTAATATCCCTCACAATTTACTTATCACAAATATCATTTCTTTATCTATCAAAATCAATAAATCTTATGTCTCCTTTGTCATGAGGAAGACAATGAATATCCAAGGAAAATTTGTGAAATCCTCAAGTTTTCTTAGCATTTACCTAGATAGAATCTCTTATAAATTTTGTTAGTTTTTCATATGAGGCATTTTCAAGAACACAATAAACACAAGTGACAACAATAATTTTCTATAAACCTAATTTTTTCCTACTAAATAAATAGGTTTTGTAATCTAGTTATAAAATATTTTTCTCCACTCTTTCAATAACATATTTACATAAATTGGAGGGAGATATTTCAAAGGAAAAGGTAATGCCAATTAAATTTAACTTATCCCCATTTTATCCATTTCCAATAAATTTATTTGAGCTAATCTAAAAAGGGAATCATAATCTATCTGTAGCATTGCATTTTTTCCCATTGGAAATTAGATCTAGAAGCTTTATTTAAAATTTTAAGGAAATAAAACACCTATTTGAAAGAGGCCATATGGTCTAAGAATATGAAAAAAGATATTTATTAAATACCCATTAATTAACTAAATGGTGCAATTAGGAAGGGGAGTTCCCCTAATTAGTCCACACTCAGTTATGTGCAAAATAAAATATCAAAATGTTTCAATCACTAGAATATATAATGTAGGGAAAAGAGAGAAATCTTTCCAAATAGAGTAGAAAATACAAAATATATCAAATTTATTTCCATTAATAGTAAAATAAGTTGAGGAATCTAAGAAGAAAATATAAATAGCCAACAAAAAATTCACCAAATCCTAAAGTTTTAGCATGGAAAGAATAAAAGTCCACTCGATACAATCATAGGATTTTTTAAATTCAAGTTTGAGCAAGATGGTCCTTTTTCAAGAGGAACATGCCCATTACATTCCTTCCTAGACAAAAATTAAATTTTATAGAATGTAACAGATTTTAATAAACCCAATTTGATCTAGTATGATGATTGTAGGTAGGATATGTCAAAGGTAAAGCTTTAAAGATTTGGTAATGATTTTATAAGAGGAATTGAGAAGGGTGATCAAAATATAGTTACTAATGAGTTATGTATCTCATGCTTTAGGAATGAATTTAATTTTTCATTTGGTGATGATGGACCCTAAAGACATAATGTGTAAGGCTTATTTTAAACCTGAAATAAGTCAAGTCGAACAAATTGTTAGGCTGATTTTTAAAATTTACAAGGAAAACCATTCACTCCCAACACATTATCATTAGCCATGCATTGAAAAAAATCATAAATATCATCTATTAAAGGGTTATTAAAATTATTTTATCCAAAGGGATTAACTTACTAGGCACCATGTCTAAAAATTACTATAAATATTGAGCTCTCTTTTCTATGTTTTTTTGGGCTTGAGATACTAATTTTTAGTGTCCTAGAAAGATAAAGGAAATATTTGAAATATAGTGAAGTGATTGTGTATAATTTTTATATATTTTATGTGTTATTTGGCTGACATAACCTCTAAGGATTTGAAAAATATTTAGAAGCATAGTTTTTAGTTTTGAGCCAATGAAATTGAGCTCAAATTTTGGAATCTTTGGCTTCATGGATTTCCATGATCTTAGTATTGTGTTTAAACTTATATACCATGATAGAAAAATGGTTTTCAAAGGGTATTTACTCAAGCAGTGATAAAACACTAAGTCATTCCTTAAATAGAACACCATGGCCTATTTTTGAACCTAAACAATTTATTTCCATGGTGGTGAAGGAATAAGGTAATGCAGTTGATCACATCATTCTGCCACTCAACCCAACTAGAAGCATATGGTATACATGGTCCAAATTTAAACATACTAGAGATCATTTATAATTTTCCTTATTGGTTGAGGATTGATGTATTCAAGTATATGACAGGACTATGGTCAGAAATGGAAAATTTTGAGTGAATGGTGAGTGAAAACTTAGCTAATATAAATGAAAAATGAGAACAAATCTTGTTTTAAAAACATTACAGACACTATACATTTCAAAGTCTAATTGGTACCAATGCATAATTTAGAATAAGTTAACCATGGTTTGGAATTTAAATAACATCATCAAAAAATGTGGGTGTGACAAACCCAAATAAATTTTAAATCAATACCAAGTTTCATGTTCTTTTATGCAACACTAATTAGGCAAAACACCTTATTTATCCTTAATGGCTTCAATCATATTAAACCCACCACAAACTAGCCAAGTATTTTTTACATATTATCATCTAATTAGTGACATAACATCATTATATGAGGGTCATCACTAGGGGCATAAACATTGACAATCCATAAATAATGACCATAAATATAAGGGATCACCCAAATAATCAAACGTAGTGGGTCTTCTCTTGAGGTAATAATTAATAGGGAAAATTTAGTGGAGAATAATATAATAGCACTACCATGCCCATATTCTCTTTAAGGTGGAAAACTTCAATAGGATCCACCTATAATAAAATCCTAATTCTTTTCTTAAATTGTGTGTTAAAGTACAATTATCTTTGTCCTTTTCCAACCTTGATAATTCATGAAGACAATTCCTAAGCCATATTATGGTTTAGGTTCTAATATTAGGACCTATGGATTATTAATCCACTTTAATATATTCTTTTGTCAAGGTACCTTATCTCATTATTCTTATTAGATTTAGTTTTGTGATTAATATACTCTTGGTATGTATGTTTCATAAAGAGAAAACAATAAGAGGCTATGTATTCACAATATTCCATTCAAAGGATCTCATTCCATCTTAATAACCTTAATATAATAATATTTTATTACTAGATTTGGTATTACCAACATATTTATATTCAATAAATTATTTCAATAGGACTATAACACTTTATGTAATAGTAGCTTGATGTAATGAAGAAATCAAAAATCATACTTTATCAAATTTTAACTCAGTACCTAATAGTCAAGGGACCATTATTGATAATGTGTTCTAAGGTATGTATGGATTTGTCATTGATATCATTCTAAGTTGTCATTGATGTTCTTCAAGTTGAGTTCATGAGTCATGTACTTGAGAGACCTAGTGTGAAGGTATAGGCTTGGTTTCATGATGAAGTGAGCAGTCTGAGGCTTTTGAGATTAAGATTGGTAGTGTGTGAGCATGGTATGAGGTTTTATGACATGATTATGAGGTGTTTATATAAATTAAAGTGGTTTCAAGGTATGTTCAAGGTCTAATGTGTAAAGAGACCTAGTGTAGCATAATAAGGGGTCAAGTTCAATTTTTAAGGTGATAGAGCTCATGAGAACATTGTCAAAGGTGTGAAAGGTTGTTTTAAGTGTGTTGGTGAATTTTGAGGTCTTGAGTTGAATAATAAAGCATTAAAATTGTATTTGAGGTCTCTCAAGTGCTAGAATGAGGTGTTACAAACCCAAAAAATATTTTATCATGTTTTTTGGCATGTGTGACTATTTCATAGGAAGCTAATCTATTAAGGAGAGATGACATAGGGTCCTAGAAATGATTTTTAAACATTCTAGGCTTGCCTCACAACTTGCCTATATTGAATGAAGATTCTAGGGAGTTTCCCCAAGGTTTTTATCTACCAGGTCATGTCACACTAATCTTTGTTTAGCCAGGCATTATGTTGGTTTTAATTTAATGGGCCTATGTTGGTGTGAAACTTTGTTTAGTGGGTTTTAAGGTTATTTAATAATGTAAAATATTTGTATTCATTATTTTCATTTGAATACTAGTTTCTTGCATGTGTAGGAAATAATAGGATGTGTGATCAATAATTTTGATTATTTTTCATTTAGGTGATGAAAGTGAACAAATAAAAATTCATTTAGCAATGCCTAGTTATAGAAATCACTGGATGCAATATTTTGACAATGTAAGCATTTATGGTTGATTTTAAATACATTCATTCCATTTGTATATCATTTAATAGTACATTAATGTAATGGATAAAATATAAACTACATTAAGATTCATTCATATGTAAGTTACTATCAAACCCTAGATATAAAAATTGATTAAAAAATGAAAAAGACAAGGGAAAATAGAGAAATAAAACCCTATGATATTGATGAAATATCTAGAATCCTAAATGAATGAGATCCAAAAATAACCCACTAGAATAATTAGTATGTGGACAATTGAATCCATAGTGAGTGTAATCTTTTCAGAGAATCAGATAATGAAAAAACACAACATTTACCATCGTATACACATGTAAATGAAAGTAAGTAATCTCAAAGCCTTCTATTGATTAATAATCCATCATTTTACAATAATATTCAAGTCCATTACATTCATTATCCTAAAATTTTTCTAGCATAACAATAAGAGAGGATTTGAGGGAGAGAAAATTTAAAAAAATGTTGGAAATAAAAGTGTGATTGGATCTAAGTGTTTTAAAATGACAAAAAGCCAACCCTATGAGAGTGAAATTCATCAAATATAAAACAATTAGGTAAATCCATGGGGAAAATTTCCCTCTAAAACCATCAAAAACCATAATTAATGCTCCCAATACCTCCTTCATGACCATTTTTACTACTTTTCACTATTCATTTACTTGAAAAAATACCAAATGAGCATTAAAGTTTGCCAATTAAAAATATGTACAGTAAAATGACACTAAAACATTAAAAAATTTCTCCATAGACAAAATTTATAATAGTTATGTGATCATAATTTAGCCATATTTACAATAGATCAAAAAAATGAAAAATTTGAATCTATTTACTCAGTTTATGATTGAAAATGAAAGGGGACTCCCAAATGGCCTGTACAAACCAATTCAAGATTTTAATGGAAATTGGTAATTAGTTATGATTTTAGCCTTTATGCCTTCCCTAAACTAATTAGTCTTTGTATCTTTGATTAGAACTAGCTTGGTTTTGGTGGGATTGAATTTCAAGTTTTAGTGGGTCTACAGAACTAGTCAGGTCTACAAGCTCAATTAGCATTACCAATTATTCCTTTGTTTTATGGCGTATATGTTTGAGATTTTAGTTCCATGTAGAACTATGGGTTTCTATTTGTTGATAGTGTCATTTATGATCAAATAAAAGGGGTGATAACTACTCACATAATAAATAAATTAAATTTGAGGGTGTCCCTAATCTAGTCAAGGATTTACCCCTTGACTAAGACTACAAACATATGCCAAGGGAGCTCCCAACCTAGTTGGGAGTAAAATACCCAAACACCATTGAAAATAACAATTTAGTCATGGGGTGGGGAGGTCCCAATATAGTTGGGACTCGCACCTTTGATCAAAATTGAGCATCCCCTTCAAGGAAACAAATGTCAAAACCCCAATGAATAAGTGAAAGACCTAGTTGAACTTTTAAGCCTAAATAACAAAGAAAACCATTTGATGATGGAACACAACTAATTAGATTTTATTATATGATTAGTAAATGAAAGGTAAATTACCCCTTTCTAGGCCTAATAAGGGTTTGGGTACCCTATTAAATCTATGGAGACAAGAAATTTTGAAACTAAGACCAATTCAACCATAAGAAACCTGATTAGAACTAGCAAGAGCAAATATATATTGAGATATACGTATTCAAGAAAATAAACAAGTTTTTACCTAATTCAATCAAAATTTTATGAGAATTACACATGGATCTAGAAGTCACTCCATGGATAAGACAACATCAAACCAATCTAGAATGGCTAAGGAGAGGTCCAACTTAAACTAGGTCAACAAATTTGAATGTTACATACCTAACCAGAGGTATTGACAAGTTTCTTAGTCAGGCTTAATGAGACTTTGCATGATATAGCAGGATCTAAAAAGTGGAAAATGAAGGTTATGATCATGCTTTAAAGTGAAATGTGAAATAGTAAACTTGTAAAAAATTACCTAATGAACATGCTAAAGTAGTTTTCAAAGTCCAAGAGGGCACTATTGACGTCTCTCTTCCCTTGGACTAAAAAAGAATAAAATTCTTCATGTAATCACTTGAACAATGTCATTTTCATCTTCATGAGTCTTTGGGATGTCATGATAGTTTAAGAGATGGTCAATTTTCATTAGGTTCACAGGTAGCATATTCATATGGTGTGTTAATGTCAAAGAGTTTTGTCATAATCACCATCTCATCTTATTAAGACTTGTGTCAAGGTTCCATCTTATGTTGACTATGTCTAAGAGTCTACACCAAGTCTTAGTGTGACCTTCATTATCTAAAATCACACATAATGGATTACCAATGATGTTTTAGTCTATGATCAACCATGTGTTCATTAAATCATGCCAAGGACCTATACAATGAGGCAAAACCAGGGGGATTAGAGCTAGTATGAGGGAAGAATGGTAACCTTGTTTGGAACCTTTAGCATCTTTTAATATTTTTTTATCAAATATTAAGGTGAATAATTTAATTGTTATTGTATTTGATATCATGTGTGTATTGCCTTAGAGGGATGTTCAAACCATGTGAATAATGTTAATAGGCCCCTAGGACATCACTCAGCAACCAAAGTCACCACTGAGGGTAAAATGTCCTCAAAATTCTCATAGCCATTATAAAGTCATTATAGGGTGGTATTATATGTAAAAAAGGTCTTTTTAAGGGTCAAACATCCTTCATTAATAATAAAAGGTCCCCAAATTCTTGAAAAGTGGATTTTTAGATTCATTTCATCAGTGCCCTTTGGTTTTAAGCTCTCATTTCTCTCCTTTTAGTCTCTTAAGGATTTTGAAGATCTCAAATGTGAAAAATGTAAAGAAAAGATGTTTTACAGGTGATCTCAAGACATGTACATATAGGTACGATCAAGATAGGGTCAAAAAAGGTTAGATATCTCATGGGGGATTACTTGTAAGCACCACATAGGAGAATCCATGCTCACAAAGCTAAAATAAAGGTAGAGAATACAATAAGACATCCGTCAAGCTCTTGGCAAGCTAATAAGGCCATTTTTAGGTAAATGGTATGACCTGTACAGGATGAGTTAGAGCCCAATCTATTAGTAAGATGTAGAGTCCCTAGTGGGATTATAATTAGTGGTATTAGTTTTCAAATTGGAGCCCTGAGCTTTATGAACAATCATTAAGACCTCCAAGTGGTTTTAAACCCTTTGTAAACCCCACAAGCTCAGTTATGGGTAGTTTTAAGAGAGGTTCAAGCTCATTGTAACAAATTGAGCATGGGGAAATATATCCAAGGGTTTGATGAGAATCCCAATATTTTTTTAGCGTGATTTGATGGCACCTACAAGGCTAGATCAACATCAAATCCTCCATGGTTGGAAAATTATAGTTTTTTATGTTAGAATCTTTATGGTTCATGAAGAAATAGATCACATAGACGATTAGTGAAGAGTTTATATGCTACTACCATGTCCATCACATACTCCACATGGTCACCAATGGTTCATATCATATCTCCTTCAAGTTTCCTTAATGCCCACCATGTAAATGAAAGAGAAAAGCTTTAAGCATAACTCAAATTGATCTCATGAAAACTAATCTCAAGGTTTCAAGTATATGGATGGTGCCTTATTTAGGTTGCAGGGTTGATTCAAAAACATGGAGGAGTTATTATTTCAAAGGGGAAAAACTTTCACATGGATCTCAAGACCAACACCCACAAATCAGCTCCAAATGAGTTCATGAGATATTTAGCACAGTTTAATGTTTTTTGTATTATTTAAGGTTTTTGAGGATTTTAAGGTTTCATGTTCTCCATTGAGATGCTTGATTCAAATAGTCAAATGCATTACCTTGTTGAATATCTATATGGAGAATACTTAGGTCTAAATGGGTGGTCTCAAGTAGAGAGAAGTAGTCCATATGAGGTCTCCTTAAAAACATATAATTCATAATAACTACATCAAACCATTCTCACTTTATAGTGAGACTTGCCTCATAAAATCCTAAGAGTTCAAGGGGGTATAAACCCTCCTAAAACCCTTGGTAGATATTTATAGGATAATGGGTGAGATATATGGATTATAATGTACTATTTTGGCTTGGAGAACACTTGTGGTACCTTTTACACTTTGTAGGCACTTCACTAGTTCACATGTTTATACTTTCATCTGCATGGATGTAGGGAAACATGTAATTTTACATGGTTTTTTGTGTAAAAACATGGTTTTTATGAATTAGGAACCTAAAAACCATTGTAAAATAATGTGATACAATTTGGGGAGGCTGATAGACCTTAAATATTCATCTTGAAGTAGGGAGAGGTAGAAAATTGACATTTTGGCCCAATTGACCTACTCAAACTTTCCCATCATAAAAATACCACCTGAGAAGAAGATTTAGAGGCTCAGAAGCTGGTGAACAAGATGTATGGGGCCAAGTTATCTTAGGGAAATTTGAGCACCCTTATTCACTTTCCATCCATGATAGAAATAAATGAATTTAGGGGGCAACTTTATGAATGATCCTTAAGACTATAGGTATACCCAAATAGCCTTGAATAAACCTGAGAGGTACTAAATTTTACTCAAATCTCATTAGATAGGATGCATATGGGTAAGATATATTAGGTAAATATGAGGGGATATATGCACTCAAGATTCATGGCATTAAGTCTCCAATCTAGGGCTTATGCTTTATGAACCATCATTAAGATGGTAGGCCACTCCAAACCCTCCAAAACCCTCATAAAGAACTTGATGGCCAAGAAACTAATCCTAATGGAAAAAATGGACATGAAACACCTTGACCACATCAAGAGGAAACCTAAAGGTCCTATGTTCCCCTTGTGGATAAATAATAGTGGCACATGTGGGATAAAATATGAAAGGAAAAGGCTTATAATGTTTAGTTTTGGGATTGTTTTCATGATTACTAAGCATGTTTAAGATATTTAGTGAGTTTGAAGGCCTCTTGGACATTTATAGAGATGTAATGGTCTTTAATCAATCATTATTGAATCCCTATAGTAATACAACCAATCCTAATGAGTAAACTTAAAGTCAAGTGGAGAGGTAACCCTCATTTGTATTGAGAAGAAAGTGTTGTAGGTATACTCACATGGTGAATAGGCTCTCTAAGGTAGAAGCATCCCTATATCAACCTCTCCAATTATTTATAAATCTCAACACACACTTGAAAATTTATAAGTCTTAGTTCTCTTTCTTATAAAGATGACAAATGCATTATACGGGCTATAAATGGCATGAAGGATGGTAGCTAGACAAGTAATGGTCATGTTCAAGGGCCTAAACATGTAACTACCTTCCCAAAATATGTGCATGACCTATTACTACATATTAGTGAGTAGTGGACCAATTTTAATGAGCATGGTTCCTTCATGAACTCAATTATGATGATAAAGAGATCATCCACAACACTTCTACACCCAAAAGGTTCATTAAAGACCTCAATCATGCCAAGATCAAACAAAGAATAAGAAGTGTAGGATATTATCTACCCTTCATTCATGTTTTTAGATTATTTTTGATTGGTGATGGTCATTATGGTCTCTCCACTCCATCTCTATAACATATTCTCTCTCTCTCATTTTCTATAAAGTGGGCTTAGAAAGCCATTATACACATGCCTCTACTAGATATGATAAAACTCTAGCCATTTATATCTTTAATCCTTTGAGCTAATAAAATTATTGATTTATCCTTATCCATATTATTTTATAGTGTATTCAATACTTTCTTTATTTTCATTAGTGGTTAATTTTTTTCTCCCTTTATAGGTCCTTGTCTCTCACCTAAATTCTAGTGGATTGGTCTTATGCAGGTTACATGGTGTGTGAATGTGTTCATGCTTCCTTACCCTTGGATGAAGACCTTAGGCCTCCATGTGAAATAATGATGTGTAAGAGTCATTTTGGAGAGAGTGTGTTAGTGAGAATACCTTGTGTTATCCATAAATTGTATTGAAATAACAAGTACAGGAGACATAATACATTGGTGCATCACCTCCTATAATTTAAAGTTTATTTTCAAGTCTTTTTGTATCCCTTTTCCTCAGAAAGATAAGTATACTTAATGATTTGAACATAGATGATGCATTAGGGAAGCTAGCCCCAAATCTAGAGACTCACCTCATTCATTAGGCTACCCACACCTAAAGGTAATTTGACTATACTATATGGATGAGGCAAGTTTTGAATCCCTACCTCAAGGGTGAAATCCAAATTGATAAATTTTTTTGGCATGCCCTATAGGACCAAAATTCAAAGAGTTTGGGGGAATTAATCTCAACATTTGGTGACCTTAAGGAGTTTTAGACATTTTGGTGGAAGATTAGAACTCAAGTTTCATGTCAAAGGTCATCACAAGGTCTTCATCCAAGGGTAAGGAAGCTAAATTTGTTTAGTTGTCTTTATATTGTTCTATAAATAAGATGAACCCTAGGTTTAATCCCTATACCACACCCCCTACTCCTCCTATCCCTATTCAATATAGCCCTAATGTAACCCTTACATCTCCAATGGCTAGACCTAGTAACTAGACTTTTGTACCCTTTAATGGTGGCAACCCTTTAAACCTAAACCAATTTGATTATATCCATACTAATTCCCTCATAATCTTCCCATACTTTAAAATAAATAACTCTACCACTCCTATTAAACACATCAAGGACATTGAAAACCTTTATTTTATTATTGTATAAACATTTGTCTCACAGGGTACAAGGTTGTCTTAATCAGTTCTAGACTCATTAAAACTAGGCACAAAAATGGATTTATCTTTCTGTGCTCAACATTTAACACTCAGTTACACTAGAATCAATTCAAATAAGTCACATGCCTTATGAACTCACCCAAAGTTCAATAGATAAATAACTAAATCATGTAATGGGCTAGTTGTGCCATGGTACGAGATGTCCATTATAGGACTTGGTCATTTAGAAGAAGGCTTTTGGTCGATTCATTGGTACAAGCCTTCTTGGGATAAGCTTTATGGTTTATAGGTGTAAGCCTAGTTTTGGGTAGTTTTATAGTTTTAAGGGTGTAATTTATTGTTTCATTAGGCTTAACATCATATATGCACCTTGAAGGGTTAAGGGAATGCTCTCATTTCAAGTACTCACGCTTAGACTAGCGATTCTAGAAAGGATACCAATTTTTGGCATGAGATTTACATTTAGTCTATATATAAGCTATGATGATGTCATAATTTAATGTAAGGACTCCATTAATGATATAAAATCGAATCTTACATAGAAATTTCTCAACATAATAGGAAGGAATTTACAACATTATAATCATTTCACATTTAAATGATAATATCAAAGATGCATAAGCCAGATCAAACATAATTTGATGCAACATTCATCCTCATAATGAAAGTTTAAATTAATAGAGTTCATGATATATAGAAACATATTATATACTTTGCTAAAACTACTTATCTACCTAGAGGCTCATAGGCAAGCTTGGGAATATATAAATGGAGCCTTCATGGTGTTTGAGATAATCCTAAGTCTTTAATGGTGGTCAAAACATAGAGAACCAATTCTCTAGAGCTTCACTACATTTAATCCCCATACATCTCATTCACTAGTTCAAGCTATTTTTATAACCTAAAGGAACATCTCTTGCCAAGGTGGAGTAAACACACTAGGTGCCTTTTTGGATCATTTATTGATAATTCTTCCATCTCCATCACTTTTCACCCTTCATGCTATGATCGCTACATATCATACAACTTGGAAGATGATTTTGGATTCATGGAAATGGTTAGCCACCTTCCAGCTAGCACAAGGTAAGTGTTAATTCCTCTAATTGCCACCAAGATGCCAAAATAGTAATCATTCAAAATGAACACCTCATATTGAAGTGTCTATTATGCTATCATAAATCCCATACTTAATGAAATAGGTGCCCAACATTACCCCATACAAAATTGCTAGTCCATCCTTGGAATAGTCTATCAAAGTATTCAGTGTACATAACTTGAGTGCACTCTCTTTAATCATGGTGATGAATCCTTCAAAGCCATTGATATTGATCAGAGCAACATTTTAGCTGACAATTCAGGTGATGGTTCTACCCTAATTGGTGGCAAAACTTTTGGGAGCCATAACTTTTGCACTATAGCTCCATTTGAATCCCCATTTGAACCATTGGAAATATAAGAATGAGAAGAACATGATGAGATGGCATGTAGATATGATTGATGGTTTTTTAATCACTAAATCCCAATGAAAGTGTCCTAAATTTTAATTTTAATAGTGTAGTCTAAAAATAGTAATTTCTCAAATTTTGTAATGTTGTAAATCATGGAAGTTAAACCACTTCATCTCCCTCAAGATTGGTGACCTTCCACATCCTCCTCATACCTTAAAAGTATGTATAAAAATAGATGTAGAAAAAAAAGGCAATTAGACATCTCTTCTCAAAGATAGGCATATGTTTGGATCTACAAATTTGATTAATAAAATATCTCTTCTCAGAGATATCATTATTAAAATTATGTTTTTCTTATTAATTAAATTATATTTCAATCAAATATATTGATTTTTGGATCAATTTTTTTAGAGTGGTTTGTCTTAAGAGTGTATGATCCTAAGGATGAGGTCAAATTATAAGAAGCTTGGGTGGAAAATAATAGAACTAGTGGACTATCCACCTGTTCTCTCAAAACAACCTCAAATGGTAGATAACACTAAGACATCTAATCATTTAAAGGAAATGGTGAATGAAGACCTCCATTAGTAGTAAGCATAGATGCTACAATAATTTTACTAAATTCTCTAACAAATCCTAATGGTAAATTTTGGCTCCTCATCTGTAACCCCACATCTTTTCAGTGCCCCAACACCCTTCAAGGTTTAGGTAAATTTTGATATCCCTACATTTGAAGTCAAAATCAATGCTGATGAGTTAGAAAATTGGTTGGATCAATTGTCATTCTATTTTTCTATAAATAAATTCACTGATAAAGATAAGATCACTTTTGCTCTTTTGAAAGCATCATTACCTATCAAAAATTAGTGGGAAGTGTACAAGAAGAGATTCAATATGGATGATATTGGCATTGAGATGGAACCTACCTGGGATGATTTCATAAAAGCTATAAAGGAAGAATACTAGCCCATTGGAGCATATGATGATCTGTATATAGAGAGGCAATAAATTTGACAAGGTAAGGAATAGTCTATTAAATATTAAACTGACATTTTTCATTCTCTATTTATGAGATTGGGCATCTAGGAAAGTGAAACATAAGCTTCTCAAATATTTTGGTGGACTACAATGGTATATAGAAGGGAAATATAACTCTTCAATTTGTAAACCCTCGGTGAGGCGTACAAGTTCATGGTGAAGATTGAGTAGAATCATGGAAGAATGAATATGAAGAGTTAGCCTTAAAAATAGAAAATTGATAAATAAGGTCAAACATGAGGCCAAAATTGGAAGGAAAAGGAAGGAAATACTAGGAAATGGTGTGATTACCACAAATATAAAACTCAATCTAAAGAAGAATGTCAAGCCATCAAGTCCCTACTTTCTAAGTCACAGTCCTCAACATCTACTACTCTACTTAATACACACCCTATAGTCAAAAAGGATGAAGAAGAGATTGTAGATACTAAGCTTGATGCCATCATTACTTTATGACAGACCCACGAGGAGAGGCTAGATGATAAGGAAAGGTTGTTTCACTCTAAGTTATGGGTGAAAGGTAAGCCTCTACATTTCATTCTTGATAGTGGGAGTCAAAAGAATTTAATCTCTACTAATGTCATGAAAATCCTAAATCTATCCATGAAGCCTCACCCAAAGCCATAAAGTATTAGATGGTTGAGTCCAAGGAGAAACCTCTGTGTCACCCACCAATGCCTTTTCTCATATGCAATAAAACCTTTACAAAAAGAGGTCTTGTGTGATGTGGTCAATTTGGATGTTTTCAATGTACTCTTTGGTCATCCATTCATGTATGATCAACATGGAATATATAAAATAATAACTTAAAGGATCACACTCACTCTTGGAAAATGATGTTATAGGGTACCATAGTACCACCTTCTACATCTATCTCCCTGATTAGTGCCAAGTAATTTATTCTCATGGTGGTGAAGCCACATAAATCTAAAAGGGCCAATATTGCATCCCTAAATACATAAAAAACACAACAATAGAAGAAAATAGATACCAAGCTAAGGAATTTCATGACCTTCCATCCATAGACTAATGGTTAGATAGAAATGGTGAACAATCGGGCCCTACATAGCTCCACAAAGCAAAGTTCATTCCAAGTATGCATCAGGAATTAAATAAAAACACAACTACCACACTTGATACCAATTCTTGATGCAATGGGGAACATTGATTTTCAAGGAGTGAGGAATGATCTAAGCAAAATTTTAGGTGATAAACTGGGTGATGATTCCACCCTAATTGGTGGTAAAACTTCTAAGAGCCATAACTTTTTCACCATAGATTCGTTTGACTGCTCGTTTGAACCATTAAAAAGCTAAGAATGAGTAAAATGTGATGAGATGGCATGTATATATTCTTGATGGTTTTTTACCCCCAAAATCCCAATGGAAATTTCCTAAATTTTAATTTAATATTACAGTCTAAAAATAGTAAGTTTATAAAAATAGTTATTTTTTGAATTCTGTAATGTTGTAAATCATGGAAGTCAAACCACTTCATCTCCATGAAGATTAGTGACCTTACACATCTTATTCCTACCTTAAAATTATGTATAAAAATATATTTTTCCTAAAAATTCAATCAGACATCTCTTTTTAGAGATAGGCATATGTTTATATCTACAAATTTGATCAATAAAACATATCTTCTTAGAGATAGCATTATTACAATTGTTTTATTCTTTTTTCTTGAATTATCTTTTGACTAAAGATCTTGAGTTTTAGATCAGATATTGATCTTAATATCTTTAATGGTCCTATTTATTTCTATAGAGGTGGTACTAAGCATGATCACAATAGTGTTGTCTAGTTCCTTTTTAAAGGCCTCTAGGCTTGCCTTAGCTTTTGTCACCCCCTCATCTAGGATTGATCCTTGATTGAAGGCCTTAGTTTGTAAGGCACAAAAGAGTGATTCAAAGTTCTATTCTTGGTATTTTATCTATGTTATTAATGCATTGACCTTCCCCATTATCTATGTGCGCTCTAACTTATTCATAGAGTACACATTCACCATCAACTTCTCCTTTTCCTCCTTTGACTTCTTGAGGTGTGCATCTATGAATGATGATTTGTTGGAAAATCTCAAGAAGATGGCATTAGTTTCATCTATTTCATCTTGAAGTTTCATGAATAGGTCCTCTACCTATTCGAGCTTAGTAACAATTTCCTTTTGTAGCATGGCCTAGGGACCTTCTTTTTTTCTTATTACACCAGCTCCAATTTCATCCTTGGGAGAATATAATCCATTAGCACACAAATATTATCAACCTTAGAGAGATTGGATGTATTGAATCTGACCAAGAGGGAAGGTTTAGCTATCTTTATGTGCTCACATAGCTGTTACAGCTCAAACTTCATGTCCTATGATTCATCTTTAACATCCTTATGAATTTTATTCTATTTATTTGCCCTACCATCATTGATGATATTTTTTTCATGTAACTTAAATGGCCATTCAAATAAGTGCATTTCTAGATCAGACTAGGTTCATGGTGTGAGGGTTGATGATGAGGGTGTCATGCCCTTCTTCAAGTTCTTCTACACCCAATATGGCCTTTTGAGGCACCTCAAAGTGAGGCTCATACATGTAGCTATAAAATTCTAATACAATTTGTTTACATGTCTTGGTTATGGTGGCTTCAAGGGGAATGAATTCAAATGTTTAGAAGTCTTCATCCACCCACCCATTTTCTACCTTCTCTCTAATGCTCAACTATATGCCTTCTTCCTTGATGAGGGTCAGCTCCATTTTCTCTTCCTCCTTTTCACTAGCACCACCAATTTATTTAGCACTTTCCTTCATCGAATCATATTCTTGTTATGCAAGGGGTTCTTCCTTAGACTTTTCCCCTTTGTCCATTTTTCTTCCTAAGGTTTCTTAATGCTTACCTCCAAGTTTATTCCCTCAGTGTCAAATTCACCTCTTTATTATTCCTATTGGGCTTCCTCTTCAATCTAATTTTATTTTTCCAAGATGATTGTATACATTCTTTTCATTTAGGTGCCCTTTCACTACTTGGGTGTGCCTGTTATGTAGCTTCATCTACTTTTCTAGTGGGGGAGCTAGGCACTTTATTTGCTTTCTCAACGACTGGTCCCATTATTGTAGGAGCTTTTTCATCATCTTCTCTTTCTTGGCCTTCTCTTCCTTAACCTTCTCTTCCTCAACCTCAACCTCAACCTTATCAATCTCTACCTAAATTAGACCCATTTTCTTCCAAGCCTTCCTCTTCTTCTCTAGCACTAGTTCCATCTCAATCTCTTCTTCATTGTGGCCCATTTTCTTCCACAACCTTCTCTTCACCTCATCTATTTGTATAGGTTATTTGGAGGGTTCTTCTTTGGATGAGGCATTCATTGAATTCTTAGCTTCTTCAAGCATGGAGGTTATGACACCTTGGAGGGCCTTTTAGACATCTTTGGTGTTAGGTTCCTCTTCTTCTATGACCTACATGATGTAGGTCTTCATTCCTTATTCTTCCTCAATTTATTCCTCCTTTATGTGCATGAGGGACTCTTCCACTTCTATTTCTACGAGAGTTATTATAGGGATTATAATGGGTCCCTTAAATTTTTTATTTTTGTACTTCTTGATGGAGGAATAAATCTATGGCATGAAGGTTATGCACTTCTTAGGAGCTAGAGGTGTTGCTTATTCACTAGAGGTGACCCTCAATCTCATGCATTCTTAGATTTCCTTTAATGTCTCTCATTTCTTCTTATAGGGAGACTTATACTATGTATTCAATGCTGGCTTTCCTTCTTCACCAATAAAGAGTTAGCAGTCATCATCTTTTCCAAGGTTGATGCCCTTCTTCCATGACTTCATCTCATAGAACACATTGAAGATGCACCCAGTTATAATTTTCTTCTAGAGGGGATGGAGATCCATTCAATCAAAGTAATCCTCATTTTCATTTATGTCTTTTTCTCTTAGTCACACATATTGGTGACTCAAACTACTCTTTTCATGGTCCACAACCTTCATCACAATATCTAGCTACTATGCATTGGGAATCCTCCATAGTAATGCTATGAAATATTTAGTAAAAAATACTTAAGGTAGTTTAAGCTAGCCAAATAGGTTCTTGTCTATGAGCACTAAGTGTAGTACACATAATTTTTTCATGATAGTGAAGGTCACCATGCATAACATGTGATGGGAGAGCACCTGCAAGATGCACCTTTCAATCTCAAATGCCTTTATGTATCAGTTGCACCATCCAAATAATCTTGTCTTGTATTTTTAGGAGAAGTTGTGTGGGCATGTAAAATCTTGATAATTTATCACCAAGGAGTCCTTATGTGTTGTGAATAACCAAATATTATCCTCATCACCATCAAGCATGCTAATCTCCTCCATCATAATCAATATTAGTATGGACCCCCATTGAAAGGTCTCACACACCATGTGGCATTCTAGTACATTCTTCACCATCTCCTCCATACTAAATTTTATGTTATTGAAATTGACCCCTTATGCCATGTGGTGGGTGATACACAAGTGTGTCTTACTTATGTCAGTCCACCATATATTAAGGCATAGCTTAGAGCTCATGAGGCATGCCATTATCTTCATCTTGGGGTTATGTATGTATTTGATAAGGAATATGAACCCTACCTTGTAGTATCCTAGGAATTACATTACCCTCTCCACCTTTGCATCATCCTCCATCATCTAGAATATGTCCATCCCTATGCTTGGAAGCCTTGTGATCCTACTGATGAGGCATTTCAAGATCTACATGCACCTTCTTATGAAGTAAAAGCAATCACCATGAACATGCAAGAGGAAGAGTTACACTAATTCCTTTGTCTTGCCAAACCTTGATAGCTCATATATCTAGGTCATGCTAGTGGTCTTTAATTTTTATTAAATGTATACATTGAATAGAATCACACCTAACTTCATCTTCTACACTATATCAACCACTCAATTTTGGTTGAGATCTTGCACATTACTTGAAATGTGATGGTTATACTCATTTAATCTACAGGTGTGTACAAATTATACCCAAGTTTCCCCACTATGACCTTAGGGTTGAACTAAATTTATCTATATGAAATATTTTCACTTACCTAAAGGTCAATCTTGATGATGCTAACACTTTATACCAGTTGTGCCTTTTTATTCATAGTGGTTATTTATTCTATCATCCATGCCTTATTAGAATCTTTCTACACCCATGGTGGAATAGAACTTAACCATTTCTTTCCCATCCTAAATCGATTGTAATTGAAGAATGGTATATTGATATTCTTGAAGATATTAATCTTGCTTTGTGCTTTCTCACAATCATGGGGTTTGTGATTGTGACTTTATCTCTTAAAATTTGTTCACCATTAATGGTGGCCTCAGCATCACTCAGTATTTATACTATCTGGTTCTCTCACAATTATCTCTTCACAATTTTTTTTCTAATATCAAACAGAATGATTTTTTTTTTCAACTATTCTCATTTGGTCCTTATGGGTGCTCAAGTTTTCACTTGGTAACATTTTATATATTTAGCTTCAACTCAGCTCTAGTTCTTTGTTTAAATTCACACAAGGTTTGTATCCTACTATAGTCAACTATTTTCTCCTTTATACCTTAATTTCAACTACCTTATTAATTATAGGTAAGTAATTACATGGTAGTGCATAAATTTATTAAAATCTTCTAAACCCACAAAATCTATGAAAATTCACCACCATATTCACATATATTTTAGATCTTTGTGCCTCTACCATCATCACATTAACTTCTCTTAATGGTGTATTTGGTAAAGTGACCAATGATTTAAATGGTCACTTTCTGCCTATCATTGGGTGGATGTCAACTTGTATTGATGATATATATCATGTGCATCATTCACTTTGGCATACCCTTCACCCTTTTTGTGGTAACCTAAGTGCAGTGCTTCACATGCATGTAATTTAGCCTCTTCGGTTCCATCTTGGATTCCTATTGTGCTTCCTCTCAATTTTACTTACATTTATAGGTCAATTTTTCTATGTTTATATCTCTTACCTTATCTTACCCTACCTCATATAAATTCCTACATTGGTCCTCCAATTCTTCATTCTCTAGGTTTCTTATACACTAGCATCTTATGTGTCTCCCGTTGTCACTGTTCCTCTAATTCTTCATTCTATAGTTTATTATACACTAGAATATTGTATTCCTCCCTTTGTCAAATTTTCATATCCTTATAATTATATCAAACTCCATGTACCTATAAACTTAGGTGTCTAGCCTTAGGCACTTAAAAAGCATCGATGTTTGACTCAACTGACTGGAGTTATGCATCTAAGTGCTAAAAGATTTATCCTACATGCCTAAAGTTCCTTTCTTATTATAATAACACAAAAAATATAAAATATTAGAAAATATTTGTCTTGATCCAAGTTTTATTTTGGTTAGCACAACACAATCAAATTATGATTGGGAAGTTAGTGTTTGATGGTGTAAGCACCATCCTATTATCTATAAGGCTTCAATAGGTTACTATTGAAATTTCTAGGGAACATTTCACCCATCAATGTGTGTATCTTGAATGCACCAATATCTAATATGGTATGGATGACATAAGGTTCCATCCACCTAATCTATAGCTTGTCTAGATGTTCATGTCCTTGGATTCATAGAACAAGACTAATGCTCCTTCATTAAGTACCTTACACTTGATATGTTTATCATGATAGAGTTTTTGGAACACCTTCTATACTTGATAAATCCATATTTCTTAGGAGCATGTCTCATCCAAGCACTCCAAGTCTTCTAGTTCTTCTCTTAAAGACTCTTGGTCATCTAAATGACTAATACGTGCAATTCACAATGAGGGCACTAAAAACTCCATCAATAAAATGGCCTCTATGCCAAAAATTAGTTGGAATAGTGTAGGCTTATTTAGGAACTTATATTTAGTATTATAGGCCTATAACACTACTAACACATGGTCATCCCAATCTTTGTGACCAATATCATATATATTTATGAGGCACATTCTCAATATCTTGTTAAATTCCTCAATGATGCCATTTGCTTGGGGATGATAAGGTGTTGTCTTGTGGTATGCCATCATGTATTCAATCAAAAGGATTTAAATGGTATCATTAATGAAGTGTGTGACATAGTGATTAGTCAAACTAATTGGTCACCCATAATGACTGATGATGTTCTCCCATATAAACCTTATCATTGTGTTGAATGTGCAATCTTTGGTTGGTGTTGCCTCAACCCACTTGGTGAATTAGTTTGTGGCCACTAGAATGTATCATGCACATATGCCCCTCATAGTATGAGTAATAGGCCCAAAAAAGTTGATGGCCCATTTTACAAATGGTGCCTGGGCAAGAATGGGAATGAGAGGCATCTCATCTCAATGGTTGGGTTTTCCTATGCACTGGTATATTTCACATGCCTTGGATAAATATTTCACATCCTAAAATAGGGTGGGCCACCACAATCCTAATTGTAATATATTTCACACCATTATGTACTAAGAAAATGGCTTATAGTAATCCATTTATGTGCCTCTTACAATATTAAGTCCCATTCATTCTCTAGGACACATCAGTACAAGACCTTATCATGGATAAACTTGTATAGTTCCCTACCAATAAGCTAAAAGGGGGTAGTGAAAACTATGATATACTTCTTCTCTTTATTTGTCATAGTCTAGGGCATAGACCTAGATGTCACAAATGTGGCACTCTCCACCAAGTCTTCAGGGATACACTAGACTCTATAGAGTTGCACATCTGGCATATCATCCTCAATAGGCACTGCCACATTGCCAAAGTTGATACAGTATAAATGGTTTGGGTCCAATTTCTATTTTCTAGGCTTCACTATAACTAAGAACTATAATTATTGAAATGGAACTATCCATTTATAAATTCACCCATGAATGATGAGCTTGTTCACTAGGTACTTAAGTGCCTCATGATCAGTGAAAAGGATGAATGGGTTTGCCAAAAAGTATTGCTTAAACTTATATAAGGCATAGACCATGGAAAACACCTCATGTTTAGTTGTAATGTAGTTCTACTCTATCTTGGTCAATTTTCTACTAGAAAAATAAATGGGATGGTCCATTTTGCCTTCACTTGGTTGTGCCAGAATGATACTAATTATAGAACTAGATGTGTAGACATGTATGAGGAATGGAGTCATCTAGTCAAGAAATTTTAGTGTCGATGTGCTTTCTATTTTAAGATTTAGTGTCTTAAATGCTTCTTTTTACACTGTGCCCCAATAGAATGGGCCACCTTTGTGAAAGATTTCTTCTATTAGCACCTCAATCTTTTTATAATTCTTTATGAAATTTATATAGTATTCCTTATGTCCAAGAAAGGCACGAATGTATTTTTGCATCAATGGGGTTTGTAGTTGAAGGATGATAGAGATATTTTCTAGATCAATGAATAGACCATCTTTACAGATGATGTGTCAAAATAAAGTGACAAATGGTGTCATGAAGACACACTTATTAAGGTTCAAAGAGATCTAAAACTACCTGCACCTCTCAAACATTAAGTGCAAGTTGTCATAGTGGTCCTTTACCAACTTATGCACAATCCAATAATCGAAGTAAAACTGTAGGAACTTGTGAATGAAATACTTAAAAGGGATGATAACCACTTTGGAGAATATGGATGGCACATTCTTGAGCCCAAAGAGCATCATGTTTTATCTAAAATAACCCCATTCTATTGTAAAGGTAGTTTTGGGCTTGTCTCCCTCCTTAATTTGGACTTGATGGTATCCTAAGAACCTATTATTGAAAGTGTATATTTCATAACCTATGATGCCATCCAAAAATTCACCAGTGAATGAATTTGGAAATGGGTCAGTTACACAGGTGGTGTTCAACAATCTATAGTCAACATAAATCCAGATGTTCCCATCCTTATTGATACTAAGAACCATGAGGCTAGCCCATTTATATTTTTACATAGGTTATATGACACCTATGGATAACATACCATCAATATCTATTTTGAACTTGGTATGAAGATTGGGATTCATCCTATAACATCATTTCTCAATAGGTCTTGTGACTTTAACTAGCTTTATGCTCATCTTCCCAATGGATGGGTGGGTTCCATTCATTTCATAGTAATTTTGAGGGAAAAAGTTTTGGAAATGCTCTCAAGATATCCATGATGCACGCCAACTGCATGTTAGACCAATAGGCACCTATATTAGCAATGTTTGGTTCCCCTTCTGAGTTGATATCTACCTTGGTAGTTTTAAGCAACACATCATAGGTATCATTATTCTCCCAATGTGAATCCTCAACTTGCCTATTAAACTCAATGGTTTCTAGCTAAATATGATTAGGGTCTTCTTCACTAGGGGTGCTATCCTCAATTTATCACACTAGCTTCCTTTTTCCTTTTAAGTTTGTCTAGTTTCATGCCTTCTATATCTCATCATCATCATCACTAGAGTCATTGTTGATGATTTTATCTTCAAATAAATTTTGGAATTCTAACCCCTTTACTATAAAATGTATTTTAGGTGATCTTCCAATATTTTAGTGTCATCAAACACTTCCCTTTGAACTACCTATAGTGGCTTGATTAATTTTAGGTTCTGTGAAGAAAATGAGAAGGTGTGAATAAACCACTACTTAAGTGCATCTTAGTTGGCTATCTCATGTCACATCACATTTAAAATGTACCATACTTTTTCCCATGTATTTAAGGTCCTAAAAAAGGCATGCACCCATAAGTTCCTTGGAGCATTATCATCACAGATAGTCCATGTTTTTTTGCATAAGCACACATGCACTATAGTTTTAGAGTCACTAGAGTATGTTAAGATGTCTAGGTCCTCATTACACTTTCCAAATCTAGTACAAATGGCTACTTTCACATCTTTTCAAGTTGGCAACCTAGGCCTTTATGCTACCCACCAATGAGTGGAAGTGATCCTTAATATATACACTAGTACGCCCATTCTATCTACTTATTTAGGGATACATGATTTGAGGTCATAGAGATACTCTTCCAATGGATTTCTCCCCTCATATCTTGGGAATTCCACAAGTTTACCTTTACTTAATAAAAACACTCTCTTTCCATTCTACTTGGTGCATAGGACCCACCTTTTACAATTGTGATCAATTTGGACCTAACCTATCTTTACTAGTTTTGGCACCCTTATGCACACTAAGCAACACCTTCAACTAGTGGTATTATATAATTCCTTTACCCATCAATCACAAACAACATTAGTGGTGTTTGAGGCTGATTATTCATCTTCCTAAGAAATCATTCCTTGGTTATTGGAGTTGAGAGTATCGATGCTTTACATTGTGATGTTGTACATGTGTTTGATCTCATTCTTGAGGTCCAAAAACTTTACATATGGGGTCCCTAGTCACTTGAGAGGGGGATAACTACCCTCTCCTTACCATTTTCAAAGGTCATGTAGTGCCATTTAAATTGCATGTATGCATTGTTCGCATATCACCAAGGCCTTCTTAAGAGTATTGGGTAATTGTCTTATTCTACCAACTTGATAACTTTAAAGTTAGCATAGAATTTTGTGCCCATGATGTTTAAAATTGTGCTCTTTAGGACTCCTATGGGTTTTTATTGAGTCTTGTTAGCCATGAAAATTACATGAGAGGAAGGCCTCAAGGTTAGCCTCCCCATTTTCTCTGATGTGTTTTTGGTCAAGATATTGACCTCAGTGCATATATACATGAGGACCTCACATATAGACCATCTATAAATGGTGGAATTCACAAGGATTTATTGATCATACTTTGCATTCTATGTATGCCAAACTTCTCATGCCCATTCCATGCATGGCAAAACGACATCAACTAGTTTTTTCCTTGCATGATCCAAGAGCAAGTTTTTCAATAGTGGTAGCATTCCTTCTCTTTGAAAGAGGCACAAGATCTCCATTAATTATTGTATCTTGACCTCATAGTTGTCTTACTTATTTTGGGAAGCAACATCTTGTACTTATAGATCTCACACCAATTAGATATCTCCTTACAAGTTTTAAATTACACTCATGGTCTACTAAAATAAATCTTTTAGGTATGATGGGTATGGATAAGGCACAATTTTGGGTTTAGGCTATGTTATGAAATTTATATGGCTCTTATCCCCATATTATAGGTTTAACTTAGGTATTGGTGCTACTGGTGGCTGAGTGGTGAATCCACTATGAGTAATTTCTTGTACTTTGACTGTCTTTATATGGTTTTGTTATACCTTCATAGTCCACTTATCTACTTTTAGATCATGCCTAATCATCCCTATACCCTTGTCTATACTAAGCCTTCCTTGGGTTAAATTTTTTTACAAGTCAAGGAATTCCTCGACCTTATAATACCCACATGTGGGATGTATAGGGTAGTCACACTAATAGTGTTCTATGGAACCATACTTATAACATGAGTGGGGTGGGAAAATCCTACTGTCACATCCTCCACCTCACCCTTTGGTAGGTTGTTGCATCTTAAATCCTATATTCTATTGGCCATAACCTTCATTTCCTTAGTTAGCTTGCTTTCTGACTACTATAGTGGCTTGCCTTGCACCTCTCTCCATATTCTCATGCATCTCATCAATCATCCTATAATCAGATGTCATATGGGTATAAGCATCACACAAATGATAATAGATGGTTGTGTTGACATGGCTAGAATATTTCAATAATGGACAGTTATAAACACTATATGCCTCTAAAAAGATTTCACATCTTAGAAGTAATGTGTGCACATTCCTTTGAGGGTAACTATTACTATTATAGCCTTATGATTTGTAGTTGTGCACCATAATCCACTTAGAGCATATTGCAATGAGATAGTGTTAAGCTTTTATAGTTGGGAGATTAATGGTTGCAATATTTACCTCCATAAATGGGTTGATCCCAGTATCAACACTTCTGACTACCTTGGCTCTGAGCATGGCTCAAGCACTTTGTAAGGGTCTATAAAGGTCTTCATGGAAATCTCTTTAAAATGGCACCAAAAACCCTCTAATGAACCATCACACATGTTAGGAGGGGTATATATCATAAGGTAGATTTGAAAGAAGAGTCTTGAACCTTACATTGTATAGGCACATGAATTTTAAGAGTCCTTGGGTTATCTCTTTTAGTGCATCGATGATCTACTACTAAAACTCTAAAATGTCAAATTCCTTTAAGAATGCCTCCTTCAGGGTGTCATAATCTACCATAGCCTAGTTAAGGTCAAATTTAATATACCAAGTATGAGTGTGATCAAGAAGAGTGGTCATGAACTAGTTTAGCTTGTACTCTGATTTGGTTAATCCCAAAGCATGCCATTATAGTTCACACTTCAACACATGTTCTATAGTATTTTGCATGCCATGATATTATGGTAAGTGCATGGCCATTTCATAATATATTTATTTTAGTGAATAAACTAGAATTTGGGGTTATTGTCCCTTTGGTGTCTATCTTGGTGGTGGCCATCTAATGCCTTTAACCACTAGGTTAGGCACTGACACCATTGTTACTATTGGCACTATTCATGTCAATGGTGTTATACTACTTGTGGCACTGAACCACTTCTTATGGGATGTTACCCATTTTTTAGTACTAATATAGATTGAAATGGTATGTTTTTACTCAAATTTTATGGTTTTGAGATAGTGCCTATTGGTTTAGAGCTATTTTTGCTTAACTCCTTATATTGAATAATTTATGCAATCACAAAATTACACTCCAAGTCTATAAACCATATAAAGTCTATGTTGAAAACATGGTCAATTATCACTCTTGTTATTTATTCAAGTGGAGGATCTAGTGCATGAGCTTGCACTATTAGTTCACAGGGGATAAGCACATTAATTATATATTTAATCACCAAGTCTTGTAATAACCCAACTCATTCTATGCTCATCAATTATTGAGCTCGATTCATCACTTCATTATTTTTCTCCTCCTCGCATTGTTGTATTTCAAGAGATCCTTCCCAATGGCCTTCCCACTCACAACAAGTTCTCTCAACACTTCTAGGTTCTATATCTTATATTAGTCTATGTCATCTCTTATTATAAGTCTATCTCATAAGCTCTCAAGTATTAATATACTCATCCCCTTCCATTGTGTTTTACCTACACATCCCTTTCTCCCCTTGTACTACTCATATAGTAAAAGGACTTTAGCCTTCCATCCCAAAAGTTTTAAAGCCATATTTCACCATTATCTTCTTTATATTTGTGCTAAAATCTTTCACAAATGTTTCTCTGGGTTCATGAAAAAACTAATATTTTAATTTCTCAGGGCACGAATATGTTAAAACTATGAACTCAAACATGTAACTATTTATTGCTCCTTACCACCCTTTGTCTACTACTATTGTCCAAGTGGAATATAGGGTCTTGATCATTTCTATGCATTCCTTCATCCACCCATATCACTTTCCATAGCTTCATCTTATATGGGTTGCATATGTATCCAACCATCAGTGCTCATGCTTAGGAAATTTGTTAAAAAAACCTCATACAAAGCATCATACAGGTTGTTTTGAACCCACTTTCTCATATTTTATCCTCTACAGGTTGGATAATTGAGTGCAAAGTTATATTTTACCTTTTATAAATAATAATAAATGTTTTCTATGTAAATTTAAAGCATTATTCTATCGTACCATTACAACAACAAAATTCAACATGGGTCCTAACAATATAACCAAAATGTTTGAGAAATTTCCTTCTCATGGGACACAAGGTTGTCTTAGTCAATTTTGGACTCATTACAACTAGGTAAAAATATGGGGTTGTCTTTATGAGATCAATATTTAACACTTGACTATTTTGACATCAATTCATATAAGGTACATGCCTTATGTGCTCACCTAAAGAAAAATAGAGAAAGAACTAGGGCTTGTATTGGGCTAGTTGTGTCATGGCATGAGATGTTAATTATGGGACTTGGTAATTTGGAAGAAGGATTTTGGTCAATTTATTGGAATAAGCCTTTTTTGGGTTAAGTCTAATGTTTTATAAGTAAAAAACTATTTTAAGTTGGTTCTATAGTTTTAAGGGTGCAAGTCATTAATTCATTAATCTTAGAGTCATATAAGCACCTTGAAGGGTTAAGGGAATGCTCTCATTTCAAGTACTCATGCTTATACTAGCACTTATAGCAAGGATAACAATGCTTGGTGTGAGATTTACACTTAGACTATATCTAAGATATGATGGCATCATCATTTAATGTAGGTACTACATTAATGACATAAACTCGAAGCTTGGATAGACATTGCTCAACATAACTAGAAGGAAGTTATAACACTATAATCATTATGTATTTAAATGGTAATATAAAAGATCCATAAGCCAGATTAAACACAATTTAATGAAACATTCATCCTCATTAAAGAAAGTTCAAATTAACAAAGTTCATGATACATATAAATAGAGAATATACTTCACTAAAACTACTTAACTACCTAGACGATATATAAATAGATCCTTCACAGCATCTAAGCTAATCCTAAGTCTTTAATGGTGATCAAAACATATAAAACCAATTCTCCTCCAAAACTTTACTATGTTTAATCCCTATACCTCTCACTTCTTGGTTTGATCTCTTTTTATATCCTACAAGAATATCTCCTGCCAGGGTCGAATGCACATGTCGTGTACCTTGATAGAGCCTTTGTTTATCATTTCATTAGATCCATCACTTTTTACCCTTTATGTTATGATCACCATGTATCATCCTACCTATAAGATGCCCCAAGATTCCTATGAATGGTTAGATTCTTTCCATCTAGTTCAAGATAAGCAGTGATTCCTCTAACTAGCACCAAGATTCCAAAAAAGTAATCATTCAAAATGATCATCTCATATTGAAGTGCCAATTGTACTGGTGCAGATCCCATACGTAAAAAAATAGGGGCCCAACATTTATGTATAATGTGACTCAAGATAATTTAATAATGAGGATAATAGCTACCTCCTTAAAAGGCAAAGGACTTCAATGGTATAAAGGTATAACACCTACCTCCATCACTACTTGGGATGAGTTTGGGGAGCACCTATGCAATCACTTTGAAGATAAAAGTGACCACTTATCCCTAGTAGAGGAATTAACCAAAATCAAGAGGGTGCTCAATATTTATGGTGTAATTTAAATATAGGTTTCATAAAACTTGGGATAGGATCCTAACAGTAGTTAAACCCACCTAAAATTATGACTTCTTATACAATTTGAGAGCCCTCAATTCTAATGTGATAGTCATGATTTAGTCAATGGGTGGGAACACATTTCTTAATGCCTATGAAGTTTCAATAAGGTATAAAAATGTCTTATTAAATAATAAAAACTTACAACAAGGCCTCTTATGCCATTATTTCTAAATATAAAAATCATGTGCCTACCATTTCCCACATACCTACACCAATCATAATGAGCAAGGAGATACTAGTCAAGCAAATAGATTATTCAAGCTTGAAGGGTTGATCAAAGCACAAAACAATAAAGATATTGGATTTGGAGAGGTATCAACTTCCACACCATAGACCATAACAATCTCCCTACCAATCTCCTTATCAATCTCCCTATCAACCTTACCAGTTCAATAGACCTCTATACCAAGCTAATCCTTAAGGGCAATGATAGATCACTCATGCAAGGCCACATAATAATTTTAAACCCAACCCTACCAATACTTCTAGAGCATTAGTTCTCCTCCAAAAAAACTATGTTTAGTAAGTTCAATGGTCTGTACCTTGGGGATAACCTTATGAACAAAGTGTCAACTCAATTGAAGGTGTTAATCAATCCCTTATGGTACAACATGGAGAAGTTCATCTTATACATCATGAAGAATTTCCTCTTGTAAAACATGAATAAATACCTCTTATGACTCAATTTGAATTTACAAATCAAAAATGGGTGGGTGGGGAGTAGACTCAACCAAAGGCTACATTTTTCAACTTTTAAAAAGGAGAAAGTCCTTTAGGATGTTGTGCAATCAATCAGTTTGGAGGTACAACTAAAGTGGATAGCCATATCATAGACAATACAAAGGATAAAAAAAGGGCAATGAGTGGTGACTTAGAATAAGGGAGAACAAATCCTTCACCTTATAAACCACTTTATAAAATTAATGAATAAAATGTAATCCCTAAATCTCAACCAATCCAAAATGGTGAAAATGAGAAGGGTCCCTTTATACCTCATTTCACATAAGTTCATAGTAGTGATATTGCTTCTAAATTAAAATTAAATTTTGGTAGCCCTCATATCAACATTATAGACCATATGAATAAGTACCATGTCACCATACCAATTTGGGACACATTACTTATCCCAGGGTAGAAATACCTTCTTTAAGAAGAGTTGTCAAATTTCAGCATCTTAGACAAGCAAGGAGAGAAGGAAGGTGTAGTCCTAACCAATACTAGTCAACCTAATGAACCCCAACCAATCAAGGTAGAGAAACCCCATACCATATATCTTTATAACATAATAGGGGATTTCCTAATACATAACTTAAATATAGATAGTTGGGAAAGCACATCCATTATGCCAAAGTCAATAGTAGACAAGTTGGGGCTAAAATTTCCTTACTTTAACCTTCAATACTAACCATTGATCATTGATCTAGGGTCTCAATATTATGAAATTTGGAATTCTCACATCAAATATATATATCTTTAACTCCTTGACTTTATGTGTACCATCAATCTCCTCAGCATGATTAAATACATGCCATTGATCTGGTAAGTCACCATGATCATGACACTTGTCATCAACATGTTCAATCTTAGGATACACTAACATTTTGACCTTTTTCTCACTATTGAATCTTAGTTATGCAATTGAACATGCATCATTGATCTGTAATCCTAGTCTTCAATGCAAATCATTGATCTTAGTTTATTTATAGGAATGTGCACCATTGATCCACTCTAGGAACTTTTGACTCATTGACTACCCATGTGCTATTGATCTATAATTTCATCACATGAAATCATTATACTTGTTATTTTTAAATTTAATCTTAGGATCCTTTTAAATATTTGAACCCAAATGATTATTTATTATGGTTTTATGTGACATCCTTTACTCTATCATTATAGTTTATTTTAAACATATTTACCTTCTTCAAATGGGAATTTTCAACCATGAAGTGATTTAATCTAGATGATTTCTCCTTTTAACACAATGATTTTATCCATAACACATGTAGATGCTCATTCATAGCAGTAGACTCACTTAGGTGACTAATTTTAAATATCTAGAAGGGTGATGAAGGAACAAAATGGTTTTAAACTTGTCTTATTGATTTTCAATTATCACCTACCAATATTCAATTAAAAAATATCATAACCAACAAACACTGACATATTGGATGTTTAAGAATAACTTAGAACATGTGGACACCCCTCAAAACTATACCATTTATGTATATGACTCTATAATGACCTCTAACTGACTCAAAATAACATAAATACTAAACTAGATAATGACCAAGGTTAAAAACATATGATATGACATAAAATAAAACTAAAAAACACCTTATGACATTATAATAAACCCCTATATATTATTTTGGCTATAGGGGGTTGACCCATTTTGACTTGTAGTCAAAATGGTCAACATTCTTGGTGATTTCATAAGTTTGGTATGCTTGATATGCCATGACTAGTTGCCTAATCCTATCTATTGGGCTATAAAGTCACATGTGCACTATCTTGATACATAAATTTCCTTTGACAACACACTAAATAATTAAAAACTAATAAGAAACATAACATAAGATAATAAACTAAACCAACACACACTTATGCTTCATGAGCACTTATGGAACATATACACAAAAACCAAACTAACTAACTCAAACACTTACTAACCTGAGATGAAAACTTCCTCCTGAATTGAATAGGAAGTTTGAAACCTCTCTTTCTTCATAATTTAGAGGAATGAATGAGTCATGTAGCCTTTTGATCCTTCTCATTGATGCCTCCCTCTTCATGGTATTTTCCAACTTCATTGGCATGGTGTTTAATGATAATGAAGCATCTCCAAATAGATTAGATATGGAAATGAAATCTTATTTCATTCAAATAGATTCAAATTTCACATATGGCTCATCAACTATGACCTCCAATGGTGGTTCAACAAGACATACCTTCTTAATCTCCATGGTGCTCTCAATAAGACTAGGTTTCTCTTCAATTGCAAGTTCTTCAAGCTCATCAAGGAGCTCTGCATAGTCTACCTAATCTTGGTCATTATCCTCCATGGAAGACTATTTTTTCACCTTATCATGTATTTTACCTTAACCTTGGCAAAGATCTTTAAGCTTTTGAAAGAGCTCCATTTACTACTTTCAATCATCCTTACTCTCCTTGTCATCTAGCACTACTACATCTTCATTCTTTTCTTCTTGATGTATGAGGTCACCAAGCTGATGTTCTTCATATTCCAATGCATCTAAGGGTGATTCAAAATCATATAAATGTATTGAGTTATCTCCAATAACTATGCCTTCTACCTTTGTCTCATGATACTCATTTAGGAATGCAACTTCTTGAGGAATGACTTAACCTTAATCCTTGATAGAGCACTCCTCTTCATGATCAAACATGGAGGCTTCTTCAAATACCTCTTCCTTGAATTCTTGGCCACATTCCTCATGGATAATTATATAATATTATTCAATATGTTTCTGTTCATTCAAGAAGATAAGATTGCCCTTTTGTTCACTAAGGGGAGTCACTATGGTGATCTCTTCTTCATAGTCACTCATGACATCTTCTTGATCATCCATGTCTTGTATTTTCTCCTCTTCAATTTCTTCTCTCAATATGGGATCTTCCTCAAGAAGGGGTGAGATGGAAGGTAGATGGAACATGACGTTTAGTGGAAGGCTTATGAATTGGAGATGGATTGTAAGGGGTAGTAGAGGGCTTATGAATGGATTTAGGAAATATGATTGCACTATTAAGCTAATAGGTAAGTTATTTTTTGGGTTGATTAGAAGTAATAACACCTACATAAGTAGTTGTTACATCTTAATAATAGCTTTCTTTAAATTATTCAATAGTATCATGTTTATTTTTGAGCTCTTTATCCTCCCACACACTGAACCTATCTATTGATAATTTAAGGCACTTCTTTTCCAAGTCCATTTGTTCTTTGATCTCTCATTAAATTTCATCTTCAACCACCTCCCATGCACTCATCCATCTTTTGAAAAAACTTATTAACCATTACATGATATGATTAAAAAGCACATCAAACGTGTCATACCATGTTCCCATATTATCCTCACTAGCTATCAACTTTCATAGGAGTATCAAGAAATATTGGACATGAGGTAGGGATGATGGAGGAGGAGTACAGTAGTGATGAGGATCAATAATAGATCTAAATTATTTTATTTAAATCTCTAAGAGTTTAATGATTGCATCTTTATATCATGATATAGAATCCATAGAAACATCTTTTTGGGGTTGATAAGCATCATGGCATGATTGGTAGGGCTCAAATTTGGGTTGATAGGAAGGAATTTATTGATAGGGTTCTTGGTATCCTTCCTTATAGGGATTTTCAATAACATAATTTCCATATTTATAGGGAAATAAATGACTATAGGGCTGCCATGGCTTATAGGATTGATAGCCATTTTGATAGGACTGTTGAGCAGTAAAATGTGGTTCATAGCAAAGTTGATAAGGAGGATCATGATAGGGGTATTCACCATAGATGTTCATATCAACCTCATATGTTAGATGAGATAAAATAACTAATAAAAATCTTCAATGAGATATACTTAGGCTGATTACAACTAGAATTTATCATTTAGACTCACCATTGGTGTCAACTTACTTCCAAAATTTGATTAGAGGAAAAAAATACCAACAATCTTTCCACTCTCTTGGAATTTGGTCCCATAGGCATGAAAAAACTATTGTCACCAAATATTTCACCTTATAAGAGGGTGTTAAATCCTCTTATATATTTTAGTAACATGGGAACACCTCTAGGTATGTGGGTGTAACTACAATGGAAGTGAGCCTCTAGATTTAAGGGCTAACTCCCTAAATGTGTCTTGAAATGCTTATCACTTATCTAGTGCATGTTTGTAGGAAAAAGAGTTATAAACTTGCATTAAATTAACCTATTATAAGGGGGTGATACACCAAGATGTCTTCCACATGATCATCATACTTTATTCACTAAGAATCATATCATACAAACTAGCTTCTAAGTCTTAAAAGGTTTCTAACATGAGTGTTTCAATGTAGAGGTGTGATGTATGAAACAACACAAGGCACATGACCTAGATGGTATATTTCACACTCCAAGGATAATCACACACTTAAAAAGATCCTAACACACTTGAATACACTCTATATGACCTATTATAATAGTAACTCTTACACAAAAATGAAAGGATAAGGGAAGACAGGATAGAGAATTATCACTTTGCATCACCATACATCACTTGCACACTTAGATAATTGTTCAAGAATTCAAGAATAAACTTGCATTAATGTTTAAATGAAAAATACAATGTTATTTTATCATGGATTCACCATACATGGTGTGTTATTAGCTTCAAAGAGCCAAAATAGATGCTACTTATAGAATTTTAGAGAGAGGAGGAAACAATGAAGACCAAGAGTCACTAAGACATGTGTCATGCTAAGAGAAATAAGTTAAACATACATGAGAATGAGTATGAAATATACCATATAAGGTATGATATTAAAGTGGCCCTCCAAAGCATGAAACTTCATGAAATGTGGTATAGGACTCTCCTTTCTTGTTCAAGAAACTACCTTCATCATTTAGCTCTTTTGAAACGTACCATAACTGACCAGGGATAGAAATGATGATTGAATTTAGGGAGGAAAAATTATAGACAAAACCCACAAAAAAAAGTTTAAAACCTTCCTCATCATCAATTAAATCTCTATATTCCTTTGTAGAGTGTCCAAAAACATGTGATCATTTGAAATTCCCATACTTAAATTCTCCATTTTATTCCCTATAGGCATGAATTGGTCCTAAACCAAAAACAAATTCTCTATAATATGAAATGGTCTTGGAATGAGCTTACATGGTGACATATGCAATCTTATTTTGATCTCTTATTTACATGTTTGTATACTCAGGTCCAAAAAATCCTTTTTATCTGATGTGTATGTCTATGTGTCATCCTCTTATCATACTATTTTCTTCAGACACGTGTCTTTACCCTACAACTCTTGGAAATTTTATTGAACTCACTTTGTTGATCCTCTCAAGAGTTTCCTTGCTTTGACCATTAACATTATCCATTTAAAATTGATCTAAGGTCTCAATATTATGAAATTTGGAATTATAACATGCAATATATCTCCTTGACTCCTTGAATTTATGTGTGCTATCGATCTCCTTGACATGCTTAAATGCATGTCATTGATCTTCCTTCTCCTTGATCAAACATGTACCATTTATTTGGTAAGTCACCATGCTCATGACACTTGTCATCAATGCATTCAATCTTAGGATATGCTAAATTTTTGACATTTTTCTCATCATTGGATCTTTTTTGGATGATTAAATGCACACTATTGATCTATAATCCTAGTCTTCAATGCAGACCATCAATCTTGGTTTATATGCAAGAATGTGCACCATCGATCCACTTCAAGAACTTTTGACTCATTGACTACCTATGTGCAATTAATCTATCATCTGATCACATGATATCTCACCACTTGGAATTTCTTCACTTAAGCTTATGATTCTTTTGAATATTTGAACCTAAATGATTATTTTGTGTGGCTTTAATTTGATGTCCTCTACTCTATCTTTATTGTTTATTTTGAATGTCTTCACCTTCATTAAATGGGATTTTTCAACCATGAAGTGATTAAATCTAGGTAATTTCTCCTTTTGATGTAATTATCTTCTCCACAAAACCTATAGATTCTCATTCATGGTAACATACTCACTCAGTTTATTGGTTCCACATATCTATAAGGGCAATGAAGGAGCAGAATAGTTTTGAACCTATCTTCTTGATTTTAGTTATCACATGCCAATATTTAGTTAGAAACTACATAGCTAACAAGTAATAACATATTTAACATTGAAGAGGGACCTATAACATGTAGACACCCCTAAAAACTATATAATTTGTGTATATGATTCTATAATGACCCCTAACTAACTGAAAATAACATAAGGACTAAACTAGATCATGACCAAGGTTAAAAACATATGATATGACATTAAATTAAACTATGTAACACCATATAACATTATAATAAACCCCTATATAAGATTTTAACCATAGGGGGTTGACCCATTTTGAATTGTGTTCAAAATGGTCAACAATACTTAAAGACCTAAATCCTATCCTAGATCCCTACCCCAATTTCACTATATCCCAAGATGTTATTTTGGTTGATCTCCCCCCTTATTTTTCCCTATGTCTATCTAAAGACTTCACTACTAAGATATGAGGCTACCTATCACTAAAATGGTCTTATATGGTCTTTATAACTAGGCATAAGACCAAAGTCACAATTAGTTTTGAGCCAATCTCTAGGGTCCATTTATATCCCTACATGTCTAACCTATCAAATTTTAATTACACTATCATTGATGAGGATAAACACCCTAATGATCAAGAGCTAGTTATGCCATTTGAGTGCATATCAGACCTATGTCTTTATGAGTGGGGGATAAATAACCATGGGCATGATCCTTACAAGATCATTGAGGAAGAAAGCCTAGGGATATATTATATGCACGAGGAGGAGGTAGTCATACGATCCCTAGGCTTTCTTCCTCACCAATCCAAGTCAAGATAATGATGGAGTATGGAAACTATTTTTTGATGGATATAGGTGTAAGAAATGAATCAAATCAAGTATTATTCTTATTTATCCATCTAAAAAAATTAATTTTATACCATAAGGTTTCATTTTAGATTCACATATAATACAATATAATATGAGGCCCTCATTCATTAGATGTAATGGGAAAGGAGAAAAGGTGTGAAGTTGCTACAAGATATTGGAGATAGTGAACTATTAGTCCACCAAGTAAGAGGGTACATAGTCAAGAATTAACTATTGAAGGCATATAAGCACATGTTTTTGGACTTCCTAGAGGAATTTGAGGCCTTTGACATCCATTTAATCCCAAGAAAAGATAACTAACATGAAAGCAAGCTCGCATCTATAGGGGCTCAATATGACTTCCCACTTGAAGTTAAGAACTCAAAGAATTAGTCATAAATTAAGGTGGTATAAATACCATCAGTACCTAATAATGAATTCAGCTGGTAGGGCTTTGATAGTGATAGGTAGATATCATGATCCTTGCAAGAAGAGGTAAAATTATCCTCAATAAATCAAGGCAGACTTCAATAATAATATTGTGACTAGATTGTTTAGTTAAGGATAAACAAACTTCCTAAGAGATTAGTGACCCTTGAGAAAATTTTCAATGAAGATGATTAGTCAAGAAGAGATAAGGTTAGTATGTTAACCAAGGAAGGACATTATTATAGGGTAACCATTTTTAAGGATAGACTACTCAAACTAGGCAAGGTGAATGCTAGAGAAGAGAGACTTGATTTCATAGAGTGTGTAAGGACTTTGCATACATATTTACTTGGGAGTAAAGTCACCTAAAATAGTTTGACCCTAGTTTATCACAACATGCCATAGAGTTGGAGGCAAGTTCCAAACCTGTGAGGTAGAAACAAAGACCTGCCAACCCAAAGATTGAGCTCCTCATGAAGAAGGAGTTAACTAAAATAATTGATTCTAGCATTATATTCTCCATCAATCACCTTTCATGGGTGGCTAACCTTGTGCCTATAAGGAAAAATAATAGGGAGATAAGGTTATGTGTGGATTTCAAGGACCTTAATAGAGTTTAATTAAGAGACCACTACCCCTTGCCATCCATGGATCAAATCCTTCAAAATGTTTTAGGTTCATAACATTTCTCCTTGCTTTATGGGTACTTAGGGTATAACCAATTATTGGCAAAGGAAGAGGACTAACACAATACTAGATTCATAACTAAGTGGGGTATCTATTCCTATAAAAAGATACCCTTTAGGCTATCCAATGTATGAGCCACATTCTAAAGGGCTATGGATGTAGCTTTTGAGGGACTAATCAATGAGATGGTACTCATAAACCTTGATGACATTATATTATTCTCAAAAGATGCTAAGGACCACTTGACACACTTAATGCTAATATTTGAAAGGTGTAGGTAGTATGGGGTCTCTTTGAACCCTGAGAAGTGCATTTTTTTATTCAATGAGTATATAATTTTAGGCCAAATTCTATCTAAGGAAGGCCTTCCTATAGACCCTTAGAGGGTAAGTATAATTCTATCCCTATCATTAACCAAGCATAAGAAAAGATTGTAGAGTTTTCTAGGTAAGATCAATTTCATTTGAAGGTTTACTCCTATATTTGGTGATTTGGTTAAACCCATAACCTCTATGCTCAATAAACATCATGACTTCACTTGGACTAAGAAAGGAACAAGGAATTTTGAAGCAAACAAATAGGATATTGCTCAAGCACCCACTCTCCTTAACCCTAATTTATCAAAGGACTTTTTATTGTATGACTTATCAATTAAAGGCACCATATCTTCCATGTTAATTCAACAAAATAGTGAAATAATTGAGTAGCCATAACATTCTTTAGCCAAGGATTGGAGAGATATGAAAAGAGGTAAACTTATGTATAAAATAATGTGATTATAGTCATGAGGATCCTTAAAACATTTAGGCACATGGTGTCCAACAACAAGATCTATGTTATGGTGGCCCACACTAGCATCAAAGAATTATTTTTTAACTAGGATTTGAGTGAAAAAAGATCAAGTTGGGTTAATTGATGTATGGAGTATAACATAGAGGTTAAGGTCACTAAACTAGTTAAGGGTAGAGGAATGTGTGATAACTTCATAGAAAATGTTAATGAGAATAAACCTTCTTCCATATGAACTCAAGATATGGTAAGGTTCCTTCAAACAGGAAAATATCCTATAGTTTTAGATAAGGCAATAAGAAGATATTATAGATTGTAATCAATCCCTTATGTCTTGATAGGTGGGTTCTTCTTTAAGAAGGATCTTGATGGAATGATTTTGAGATTTGTGGAGACTAACCAACTTTACAAGATATTGGATAAATTTCAATATGGGCCTATAAGATGCCACTTTATAGATATAAATATAATAAAAAGGGTAATGAGAGCATGCTAATTTTGGCTAAACCTATTCAAAGACTCCTATGCTTGGGTTAGGATATGTTAGAAGTGTTCCATGTTTATTGGAAAATAGAAGCTAGTTATCTTGCCCCTCAATCTCATCCAGGTATAATAGTAATTCATGCAGTGGGGCCTAGATTTTATAGGCATGATATATCCTCCATCTAGTGCATGACATAAATGGGGATTGATTACTAAAAACTACTTCACCAAGTGGGTAGAAGTAGTAGTCCTTAAGGAGGCTAACGAAAAATCAGTCTTGGAGTTATATGAGAGCCCATTGACCAAGTTTGGCATCCCTTCCACAATCATATCAGATAATACACTAGATTTAAATGGTGCAATGATAAGTGAATGGACTCTAAGTTATGGCATCTACTTTATTACTTCCCCAAACTAATATACTCATGTTAATGGACTTGTAGAGTCCACTAACAAGAATGTAATTAGGATAATAAAAAGGAATATGAAAGATAATTAGAGGGTGTGGCATACCAAACTAAGGATAGCCTTTTAGGTAGATAGGATCACCCTTAAGAGAGTTATTGGTTAGTCTCTCGACCTTCTTGTCTATGGGAAGGAGGCAAGGTTACCTATGTCACTTGAGTTCCCAACTTTGGAACTCATACATCAACTTAAGCTAATGGAGAGTGATGCCATGAAAGTAAGGATGAATGAGTTTAGAGAGTTAGAAGATATAATATATGATGTTATACATTCTATGTTCTCTCATTAATATCAAGTTAAGAGGTCATTTAATAATATGGTTATCTCAAGGACTTTATAAGAGGGTGATATTGTGCTTAAGTTGGATGAGGAGTGAGCTAAACTAGGTAAGCACACAAAATTTGATAGCTTATGGAGTGGACCCTATGTTATCATCAATTTTAAGGAGAATAATACATTCCATTTATCAAAATTGAATAGTGAGCAACTCACTATCCCAATCAATGGGGTGTTGCTTAAGTATTATTGAAGATCATCTATTGTCTTCATACATAGTAGTTTAGGTGTTTATTTTAATCCAAGTGTTATTACACAACTAATTTATTTGTTAGTTTCCTTGTTGTCTTGTTTCTTTCCTAGGTGTTTAGGTGTTGGTGTTTTTTTATGACCTTGTTGTGTGAGTGGTGAGGTTGTTTCTAGTCCTTAAAGGCTTTATGGTGCTAAGTATGAATATCATTGTAAGTAGAGTGGTCATCTTAGTTACATCATAATTGTCATGTGTGAATCCTTTTCCTAAAGGATGAGATAGTTGGTTCTCTTGACAAGAAGGTAGGTCAACCCATGGGAGTCACTAGTGATGTTGATGTATTTCTACCCTTGGACTCAAAAAAAATCAACTTTTACTTGTAAGCACTTGAACAATTTCTTTATCATAGTCATGATTCTTTTGGATGTCATGGTAGTTTAGGAGAGGGTTAGTTGTCATTAGTTTGATAGGAAACATATTCATATGGTGTGCTAATGTCAAAGAGTGTTGTGATAGTCACCATATCATCTTATTTGGACTTGTGTCAAGGTTTCATCTTATGTTGAATATGTATAAGAGTCTACACCAAGTCTTCATGTGACCTTTATTTTCTAAAGTCACACATAATGGATGACCTATGATATTGTAGTCCATGATTAGCCATGTGTTCATTAAAACATGCCAAGGACTTATATAATGTGGAAAAATTATGGTAATTAGAGATAATATGAGGGAATAATGGTAAGCTTGTTTAGAACCTTTAACATATTTTAATGTTTTTAGCAAATATTAAGGTAAATACTTCAATTCTTATTGCATTTGATATCATGTGTGTATTGCCTTAGAGGGATGTTCAAAGCATGTGAATAGTGTTAATATGCCCTTAAGACATCATTAATACACTAAAGTCACCACAAAGGATAAAATATCCTCAAAAATCTCATAGCCATTGCAAAGTCAATATAGGGTGGTCTTAAATGTAAAAAAGGTCTTTTTAAAGGGTCAAACATCCTTCATTCACTATAAAATGTCTCCACACACTTAAAAAGTGACTTTTTAGCTTCCTTATATCTATTAATTTTGGTTTAAAAGTGTATTTTACCTCTTATTTACATCATTTTGGTGTCCAATAGATTGTAAATATCTCAAACATGAAAAAATGCAAAGAAAATATGTTTTATAGGTGCTCACAGGACATGTATAGATAGGTACGATTAGGTCAGGGTTTGAAAAGGTCAAACTTATCATGAGGGACTAATTTTAGGAATCATAAAGGATAATCCATTTTCATAGAGCCAAAAAAGGTAGATAATACAATAAAACCTCTATCAATCTCTTGGTAAGCTCACAAGGGGCATTTTTAGGTAAATGATATATTTTGTACATGTTGAGTCAGAGCCCAAGTTCTTGGTAATGGGTAGAATCCATAGTGGGATTGAAATTAATGGAATTAGTTTTTAGATCAAATCCTTGGGCTTTATTAAAAATCATTAATACCCTCGAGTGGTTTTAACCCCTTTGCAAACCCTGCAAGCTTAGTTATAGGTAGTTTTGAGAGAGGTTCAAGCTCATTATAATAACTTGAGCATCGATAAATATATCCAAGGGTATGATGAGTATCCTAATATTCTATAAGCATGATCTCATATCACCTTCAAGGATAGATCAACATCAAATCCTCCATGGTTGGTAAGTTATAAGTTTGTATGTTAAAATCTCTATGTTTCATAAATAAATAGAGCACAAGGATGATTAATGAAGAGTTTCTATGTTACCACCATGCCCTTCACATAATACACATGGTCACCAATGGGTCATATCATATCTCTGTTAAATTTAATCAATTCCCACCATGTAAAGGAAAGAGAAAAGATTCAATCATAACTCATCTTGCTCTCATGGCAACCAATCTCAAGGTTGAAAGTCTATGTATGGTGCCTTCTTTAGGTTTTAGGGGTGATTCAAGAACATGGATGAGTTATTATTTAAAAGAGGAAAAAATTTCACATGGATTTTAAGACCAACACCCACAAATTAGATTCAAATGATTTTATGGACTATTGAGCATAGTTTAAGGTTTCTTTGTATTATTTAAAGCTTTTGAGGATTCTTAGGTGTAATTTTCTCCATTGAGATGATTCATTCAACCATTCAAATTGATGTAAAAGCGTCTATAAAATAAATACCATTTTATTTTTGAAGTGATATATTTTATTTATAAGTCTTTTTTGGTCCTTTGAAGTACTTTTGAGTCTTTGAAGTCAATGTTTTGAGTGTTTGAGGTCTTATTGGTGTTTCTTGCTAAAAGTGGTAATTTGAATATTTGAAATTGTAAAAGACCAAGTAGTGATTGTAATAGGTGTTTCAATAAGTGTAAATGATTTCAAATGCATAAGTTCCTATGTATCATATAAAGTTTTACAGGATGTCAAAGAGATAGGTAAGTTGTGAGGTGGTCTTAAAATGTTATATGTAGGTGACTATATGAAAAATACTATGTTTAGAAAAGGTGGTGAAAGAGTTTTATGTTGTAACCACCCCAAAACAAATGCAGATATTGCATAAGAAGGGTATTTTTAGCATGAGAGTGGGGAGAGAGGATAAATATCCAAAACTGAGAGAAGAAACAAAACACAAGAAGTTTGTATACTCTCCAAAAAGGTGGCAGAGTCCAAGAATGGATAGTATATATAATAATTGATGGTTTTTTGAATAAAGATGATTTGGTTGTTATGTTTACTCTCACATGATAAGTATATGAACTATATTTTATTATAGATTTCCTTTGAAAATCCCTTAAAGCTATGCGTATATATCATTCTTGCATGTATTTTAGGTCTGAAATAAAGAATGCAGGGTTATAGTCAATAAAGGATGATCTAAGGGCTCCATAAGATTGTTAAGGTAATAAATTATATGGTACATTAATCCTAGAGGTGTTTGAATCATGCAAACCTTATGATTATTGAGTAAATAATTTTATAATATAGAGAAGTTAGGAAAAGTTGGTCCCTATCCTTAAACCCTATGCATGTATGATATAGTCAAGAAAATATTAGTCTTGATAGATTTTGGAGATGATCAATGTAATTAAAAACATGGTAAGACTATATTGAAGTACTATATATATCAAGTAATTAATTATCTAGTTATTCATTATGTTTTTGAATCAATAAACTAAATGAAGTCATAATCCATATACCCTATTTGGTTGTGGTGGTCAAGTAGTCCTAGAGTTTTAGAGTTTGTTGAATAATTCTTGTGATAAATCATTTGTGTAGATAAGCTATAATATTGGTTGAGAGTTGATTTTGATTAGAAAATTAATTTTGTGAATAAATAAAAGTTGTTTGTTGTGTTTACTCTCACATGATAAGTATATGAATTATTTTTTATTATATATTTCCTTTGAAAATCCCTTGAGGCTATGAGTATATATCATTATTGTGTGTATTTCAAGTCTAAGACAAATAATGCATGGTTATAGTCAACTGAGGATTATTTGGGGGATTCACAATATTGTCAAGGAAATAACATCTATGGTACATTAATCTTAGAGGTGATTGAATCATGTAGACCATAATGTTATTGAGTAAAGCATTTTAGAATGAAGAAAACTTAGGAAAAGTTGGTCTCTATCCTTAAACATTGTGCATGTCTGAGATAGTCAAGAATTGATTAGTCTTGATAGATTTTGGAGATGATCAATGCAAGTAAGAATGTAATAAGATTATATTGAAGTAATATATCTAGTTGTTCATTATGTTCTAGAATCAAGAAATTAAATGAAGAAGTCATAGTCCATATAGCTTGTTTGGTTGTAAAAGTCATGTAGTCCTAGAGTTTTGGAGATTTTTGACTAATTCTTGGGTTAGATCATTTGTGAAGATAAGTTATAATATTAGTTGAGAGTTGATTTTGATTAGACGAGTCATTTTTGTGAATAAATAAGAGTTATTTTTTGTGTTTACTCTCACATGATAAGTATATGAACTATCTTTGATTATAGATTTAATTTGAAAATCCATTGAGTCTATGAGTTTATATCATTCTTGTGTGTATTTTAGGTCTAAGATAAATAATGTAGGGTTACAGTCAATAGAGGATGATTTGGGGGCTTCACAAGATTGTTAAGGAAATAAATTATATGATAAATTAATCATAGAAGTGTTTGAATCATATAGAACTTATGGTTATTAGGTAAAGCATTTTATAATGAAGAAAACTTAGGAAAAGTTGGTCTCTATCCTTAAACCCTATGCAATTCTGAGATAGTCAAGAAAATATTAGTCTTGATATATTTTGGAGATGATCAATGCAAGTAAAAATGTGGTAAGCTTATCTTGAAGTATTATATGTATTAGGCAGTTAATTATCTATTTATTCATTATTACCTAGAATCAAGAAACTAAATTTATAATTCATAGTCCACATGCCCTATTTGATTGTGATGGTCAAGTAGTTTTGGAGTTTGTTGATTGATTCTTGTGATAGATCATTTGTGTGGATAAGGTACAATAATGGTTGAGAGTTGATTTTGATTAGAAAAATCATTTTTTTAAATAAAGAAGAGTTATTTGTTGTGTTTACTCTCACAAGATAATTATATGAACTATCTTTGATTATCTATTTCCTTTTAAAATCCCTTAAGGCTATGAGTATATATCATTCTAGTGTGTATTTCAGGTCTGAGATAAACAATGCAAGGTTACAATCAATAAAGGATGATTTGGGGGCTTCAAAAGATTGTTAAGGAAATAAATTAATCTTAGAGGTTTTTGAATCATGCATACCTTATGGTATTGAGTAAATAATTTTATAATGAAGATAACTCAAGAAAATTTGGACTCTATCCTTAAACCCTATGCATATTTGAGATAGTCAAGAAAAGATTAGTCTTGATAGATTTTGGAGATGATCAATGCAAGTAAAAATGTGGTAATATTATATTGAATTAATAGATGTATCAAATAGTTCATTATTTGGTTATTTATTATGTTTTATAATCAAGAAACTAAATGAAGAAGTCATAGTCCATATACCTTGTTTGGTTATGATAGTCAAGTAGTCCTAGAGTTTTGGAGTTTATTGACTTATTCTTGTGATAGATTACTTGTGTGGATAAGCTAAAATATTGGTTGAGAGTTGATTTTTATTAGACAAGTCATTTTCAAAACCAAATAGTAATTTAAAAAGGTTATGTAATCTTTTCATCCACCTATAATCTTGGTATAAACCCCTATTTACACAATTAGTACCCTATTTTGTACAATTAAATTCTAAGAAAGAAGTGTATATGATTGAGGATGTGAATGGGTATTGTGTTGTTTGAGTCTTGGCATGAGTGGAAGGAGAATAAGGTCTTTTCCCTTTTGAATTTTGGAACTTATTTGAAAGTAAATAGACTGTTAAGAAACTGTTACATAGTCTTAAAAAGGACTCAAAGTTTTGTGTTGTGTGTTTTTTAAGTATAATAAGATTTAAAAAGGATTATAATCTATTTATAAAGGTTAATATTGATATTAAAGACCTTGGGTAGGTATAAAAATATTTTTAAGTGATCTCAAACCAAATTTATTGCATTTTGACCTCTCTTGACTTACACAGTCAACCACATGTGCCTAACTAGGGTTTGGAAATAAAAACCCCTATAAATTTAGTTCTAACCATGGTAATTTAACCATAATTTATAATCATATGTTTTTTGACATGAGGATAATGATTTAATGGGTTTTGACTATGTATCATATGGTCTAGTGTGGATTTAGTTACTAAGTAAATGCAAGGAGGGTTAGAAGTCCTAATTGTCAAGGAGCTTACAAATGAAATAGTATCTACATAGAGATTCAGACTTTTTAAATTCATGGGAAGTAGTAATAAGATATATTTTACTCAAATATGGGATTAGATATTATGGAATACTAGCATAATGTTCTAACTATGGAAATTTGTGGAAAAAAGGCTACAAGCAAGAAGGTTCACTATTGATGTTGAGGTGTGACAGTGGATGATGGAGAGTGATTGAGAGGTTAAAAGGGATTAAGGAAAGTGTGTTATGAATAAAATATATAATCCATGATAGCAGGTTTGTTTCCTAATACTTAAAACAAGATTTGTTGTATTAAGCTTAAGGAGCTAGTAACTAGTGTGAAGCTAGTGAGTGAGTTAGTGAAAGAAGATAAATCAATAAAGGGAATGAGTAAAGGGAATGAATGAGAGACTTATGATGGGTATAATGATAGTAATAAATTAATCTAATATGATTAGTAAAAAGGATCAAAGTAGAGGAGGCTATAAATCCTAGTGAGGAGTTTAGAGACTAATGTTAAAAATTGAAGCTTGAGGATAGAGCCAAGCATTTGTAGTTGAGATCAATTATCCCAGATCAGAGTCAGGAGTTGGTGAGTGTGAATATTTGATCATAACATTTTGCACCAAAAATGTAGTATATTATTGAATATACATATGGTTAATACTTAGGTCTCAATTGGTGGTCTCAATTAAAGAGGAACAATCTATATAAGGTCTCCTAAAAAACATTTGATTCATAAAGACTACATCAAGCCATTCTCACTTTATGGTGAGCCTTGCCTCATAGACTCCTAAGAGTGTAGGGGTTATAAAGCCTCCTAAAACCCTTGGTAGATATTGATAGGATAATGGGTGAGATATATGGATTCTAATACACTAATTTGGCTTAGATAACACCTAAAAGACCTTTTACACTCAGTAAGGATCATCACCAATTCACATGCTTATACTTTCATTTGTATGGATCTAGGGAAACATGTAATTTTACATGTTATTTAGGGTTAAAACATGGTTTTGATAAATTATTCACCTTAATACCATTATAAAATCATGTCAGACCATGTAGGGAGGTTGAATAGACCCTCAAGAGTCATCTCTAAGTAGGGAGAGGAAATAAATTGACATTTTGGCCTAATAGACTTGCTCAAGATCTCCTATCACAAACCTACCACCTAAGAGGTATATTTAGAGGCTCAAAACTTTGTGAACAAGATGATAGGGCCTATTTATCTTAGGAAAATTTGAGGACCCCTATGCACTTTCCATCCATGATAGATAGAGCTGGATTTAGGGGGATGACTTTATGAATGATCCTTAAGACTATAGGTATACCCAAATTGCTTAGAAAAAACTTGAGAGGTACTAAATTTTACTCAGATATCGTAAGAAAAGATGCATGGGAAAAAGATATATTATGTAAATATGAGGGGGTCTATTTACTCAAGATTCATGGCATTAAATCTCCAATCTAGGTCATGTGCTTTATGAACCATTGTTAATAAAGTAGGCCACTGCAAACCCTCCAAAACCTTCATACATAATTTTATGACCAAGAAATTGATCCTATTCTAATGGCCCTAAAACACCTTTAACACATTAATAGTACACCTGCGTGTCCTATGTGCCCCTTTTTAACTAGGAATAGTGGCACATATGGGAAAAAATATGCATGGAAAAGGCTTGTAATGTCTAATTTTAGGACTATTTTCATGATGCCTAAGCATTTTTGTGTGATTTTAATTTTGAGAAATTAGATTAAACTAATTAAATATGACAATTTAAACCCAAAATGCAAAATACATTCAATAGGAGAGATTATGAAAGTAAATTAGAATTAACTAGACAACTCTTACCAATATTTTTCTTGTCTTATCCTCCTTTCAAGATCTTCAAACTAAATTATTAGATTGTTGATTACAATTAGACTCAAAATTTTGACATGGTCATAAATTTATCAATGAATATGATTATTTGTTTGGCATGGAGATTATATTACTTCCTAGATGGTTTGGACATGGAGGATTGCATTGTATAAATAGGCCATAGAGGGAACATCTATGGCTCTTGTTCAAAGTTTAGACATGAAGATCAAGGGTGGAGGAATTTATAAGGAATTAAAATTTCCTTGGAATCTTTTAGAAGAGAGGATTCTAGAGAGGACAGGTCAAGTTAGAGGAGTTTATAGAATTGGAGAATTATATAATCTCTTTAGGGATTAGTGATGGATTAAGATAGGGATTAGGTAGGTAATAAGGGACTAGGGGTGTAGGAGAGACTAGGAATAGGCTACGGTAGGTGGGTCATGGGAATTTTAAACTCATAAATAATGGATAAGTGGGATTAGGATAAGATTAAGAGATGATTAAAATAATTAATAGATTGGTTGGGATAATATAAGTTTATCATGATTAGCAATAAAGAAGGGGGATATTAGCTAAATGATTAGGAGTGATATTAGGATGAAATTAAAGGAGATAAATGAGATTAGATAAGTTCAATTAATAGTTATATTAGTGATGATAAATGAAGTGAAATAATTTAGGTCTATAAATTTTCCCCTCTTTGAAAGGGCATTGCGAGTGGATGAAGTGGAAGGAGTAATAGTCTTTCAATGAAAAACCATTTCATGGGTGAATATTAGTAAATATTGTTAGAGGATATGATTCCCCTAAAGGGGACATGTAGGGAAGAATGAGATGCATAGCCACTTGAAATAGGAAATGAGGAGTGGGATACATTGGATCGATAAGGTAAAGTGATGCTAGACATGAGATAGATGATGAAGGAATTGAACTGACCTAAGAAGTGAGATAGAATTTGATGATGCTCTTGGTAAAGACCTATACATAAGAAGGGGAAAATATTGTGTCTTAGTTACTGACACATCACAAGGGAAATAAACCATATCAAGATGATAATAAGATAAAAAGATATCAAATTTTGATATATCCCAAGTAAGGACAAATGTTGTGAGAGCATTGAGCTAAGGTGATAAAGGCCATAAGCTATCGACATATCTCAAGCAAGGAGACATACTGGGAGAGCATCAAGCTAAATATAAGATAATGATTTTATAATATTAATTATTAGTGTAAATCAAGGATAAATTAAAGTGATATGATGAAGGGGATGATATGATCGAGTGACCAAAAGATGAAGGGCACAAATTAGACTACATTGCATCAAATAATGAGCCATAATGTGATTAATAGTGATGATACTCCTATAAAGGATATATGTAAGGGAAAAATTCATGATAGAGTTGATTAATTACTCAATTAGTGATAATGGATGGTTGATGGAAGAATAAATGGATGTTGTGATTTGTCAGGCCTAATCAATTGGTGTGGGAGATTGACAAAAAGATTAGGGAGATGATTGTGGTGATGGTGATTAGACTGATTGATCATTAAATTGATTGAGATTATTTCTCAAGTATTTGATTGATGTAAGATGTGAGGATGAAAATATAAATGTGGATAAATAATGGGGAAGAGGAGAGAGTGGCTAAGCTGACCTTAGTCATGTTATGTGACTAAGCACTGCCTACATAGTTTGAAAAGACCTCAAGCCAAATTATTTTAGACTAGGTGATAGATGAAAAAATATACTAGAGGATGATGATGGATTTTAGACATGTTAGTTTTTATATATAGGATGTGATGTAGATGTTAGACTAGAATAAATGATGGGAGGTGAGATGTTGATGACTAGAGAGATGATAAATGATTGGTTAGAGGATATAAACATGATGATAAATGGATTGGAGGAATGATTAGATTATGAGATAAGTGGACTTGGATGATTAGGTTAAAGATAAAGTACTGGGTTAGATGTGATGACATGTGGTTAAGTTAAATTATTAGATCTAGATGATCGAATTGATAATGGGATAAAGATGATTAAATGATTAAGCATGCGATAGAGGATAGGAGAAATGATGAGTGGAGTTCATTATCAAGCCATCATTATTATAATAAGGCTCATCATAGTCTAAGTAATCCAATTGAAATATATCACTAGGTATTATGCCCCATGATATAAATATGACCAAGAGGACATTGTGTCAAAATGCATGGGCAAATAGTGAACTCTACATCGAAGGAACTTAAAATAACTATTATAGCCTTTGTAATGTCATCATAGAATCTTTTTTCATTTCCTAATAAAAAAAAAGAGACATGATACAAGACTAAAAATAAATATAAACTAACAAGATATATACATGATGAAAACAAATTTAAAAAAAAAAGCACACAAGTAGTACACACAAGTATCGACATGTAGTGTCATTGCATATTTTTTATTTATCCTAATGATAGTTGATGAGATGAATTGGTCAGGTAATGAGTTAGACTAGGATGATCATGATGATGTGAATTTGGATTAAGGTGATAGATTTGGACAAGGGTATGGACTTGGAATATACTAGGAACTTTTATTAGGATAAGAATTTCAATAAGGATATGGATTTGGACTAGATAAGGGACTAGTATTAAGATAAAGCTATTAAAGACATAGGACAAGATGAATAGGATGTTGGGACAAAGTGAGATGAGAATATGATAAGATGGATAAGTCTTTAGATGGGATATTTAGGACATATAACAAGATGACATATGACAAGACAACTTAGATGTTTTTTAGATTTTGTGAATTTTATAATTTTTATGTTTTTTTATAATATGTCAAATTTTAGGTTTTTTTAGTATATTTAAGTACACTATACAAATGGGGGTTCCTATAAAAGTCAATACCAAGCTTAGAAACTAGGATAAGGATAGATGGTATGACAAAAAGATGAGGATAATGCCGAAGATGGGATGGGGACCAAGGAAGAATGGACTAAGGATCACCAATGACCACATCAGGAAAGAATTAGATACTTAGTTTCCTAAGTGTCCATTAGAGTATATTCCAATATGATTCCATAACATATATTAATACAACTTATATTCCATTATGAAGGTCAAGATTGGAAGAAAGGAGGGACACAATAGGATGCATGATATGATGGTAGGTTATGGGTAAGAATAATGGATAAAGGGATATGTCATGGATGAGATGGACAAGGGATATGAAATGGATGGATTTTTACCCCAAGTGTTAAGGGTAAATTCAAATAATATATTATTTTACCATGATGATGATGAAAACTAGTTTTCATCATGGTACTTGCCCAAGGCACTAGAAGACTATTTTTCATCATTGGATGAATGGTTTTTTATTTTTTTATTTTTATTTTTAACCTTTTGATTTTTCAAAATTAAAAAAAAAATCATTTTCTGATTATTTTGTTTTTTTAATTAATTTGACTTTTGGGAATCTCAATTTATTAGATATGGGTACAAGATGCAAGATGTGGACACTTTAATGTTATTTATCTAACACCTATTATAGAGAGATGTGATTCTAGGATCATGTTGTCACCACTAGATGTAATAATGTCCTTATGACCTTTGTTTATTATTGATTTAGAGCCTTCTAGACATTTAGACTAGGTGTATTCATCACCTCTATGAGAGATAATACTTCCCTAGTTTGTGAGGTGTGAAATCAATGGATTTAGGGTTTAGATGTGATGGTGGAGAATGAGTCTTGAATGGATGGTAGGATTATGAGAGGAAAATGTGATAGATGATTTGGGAATAGGACTAACAATCACACACATCATTGGGGATGTTACACATTATGGATTTGATTGGTACCATGTAAAAAAAGACTGTAGGAGATCTAAGATGCTTTGAATTTATGGTTCTTTGATCTGATTATTAGATGCATTATCAACCATGGTTGAAACTATTTTGATTTTTAGATTTGATTATTTATTGACTACTCCTTGGTAACTAATTTTTGGCTTCACCAAAGGAGATTGATTTTTGAATTGATAGATGATGATTATTTTTACTTTTTTAATCTCCTAGTGCCTAATTTTGGGCTCCACTAGGGGAAGGCACTTTTTGATTAGGCTAATGATTTAACTTTTCTTGATTGGGAATTTTAAGATCAATTATGATTTGATTATCATGTATGAATTTTTGAATATGGTCTTAGATCTTTGTATTTGTGGCACATATTATTTTTCTTGAAGAAGAGTCCAATGATGTATGCTCCTATTTCTCCCTATGGAGGGAGGTGATTAAATGATCATTTATGGGAAGGAAACGATCTATGATGGACAAAGGGGTGGAGATGATATTATAAGGTCAATGAGTAGTGATGGGGTAACATCATCCTCATAGAGTTTCTTTAGAGAAATAATTTTTATATCAAAGAAAATATCCTCATGATAAATAAAAGGATCATTAGGACTAGGTGAAAGATACACATCCGATGCAGGATCAAATCCACATCAACTATATTTGATAGATAAAGCTTGTAAAAACTTTTTTATGACTTCATCATCCTAATTAATATCAAAATATATGTGTGGTGATTTATTTTAATCCAAATTAAAATCATATTAAAAAGGATATGCATAGTCATCATATACTAAAATGTTTATTAGGGATTATGTTTTTGATCAGGGATTAGGTATTGGTGTTGAGCATGATCCTGATGTAGATAAAACTTGTATTGATTCCAATTTTGACTATATCATGATGATTATATTAGAATATTTACTATCCAAAAGTGACTTCTCAATTTGGGCTATTTGATATGAAGGGTGAGAGTAATATCTTGGAGGGATATGGATTCACCATGGATAGTCCCATGAAAAAAGGACTCATGAGGGAAGGGAGGATTAAGCTTATGGGTAATAGACTCATATTCAATGGAGGATTTGTCAAAGATAGGGGGATCATTAAATATGGATTTAGTGTCTTGATCTTGGTTTGGAAAAGGAAGGGATTGATCATGATTAGGAATGGGATCTTGGCATTCCTCTTCTTATTCACCTAGGGAAATAGACTCATCTAATTCATTTTTAATTTCTATGTCACCATGATCAATGAGGTTTTAGACATAGTTTTGGAAGTTATGACATCAATTAATAATATGCCCTTAGGTTGGGTGATATATAAAAAAGTGATTGGAATTATACCAAGAGGGCTTAGGCTTGGAAGGATTAATATGTCATAGGGTGGATAGACCATCATGGTAGTAAAGAAAAGTTGATGGAAGAGGGATTATAAGGGCATATGAATAAAATTATAGGGTCTCCATTCATTTCATTACTTAGATGTGGAAGCATTAGACCTTAGATTAGATGTTTGTTAATGTGATTAGGTGTATGGACTAGTAGTAAATGAGGTGGATAGGATATTATTACCATTGCTAGTAGAGAAAGGGGTAGATGATTGGCTATGACTGGTGGATTGAGGATTGGAATGAGAATAATGTGGTTGGGTGTGGATATAAATAATGTTATATGGATGGGGTTAAAGTCTATAGAACATATGGTGCTCACCTTAAGGAAGTGTGAAATGAGCATATCCTTATTGGTGATGAGGCATTGCTCAATCAATGTATTAACCAAATTTGTTTTGGATGCCATGGATAAGGATGGGAGAAAGCATGAATGATATGGTCAGATGATCCTGATCGACAAGTATGGGGGATTAAATGGAAATATTAAGGTATGGGATGTGTGGAATAAATTTGGATGAAGGCTTGATTTAGTCTAGTCTCAAGTTTGAATCAATTATTGGAGAGTTTTTAGTGATGTCATGGAAGTGTCCATGTGAGTAGATGAAGTGTCTTGATAGTCTAAGTGTTAATCACAAATTGTGTAGTGTGCTTATCCTAGTATGCTTAAAGTAAGCTTGATTAATCTTTAGTTTTGGCATGATTAGGGATGGGTCTAAATTATTAAGCATGTGTGAGGGGTCTTACTAGAGGTCAAGGATTATTGGAGATATTATGGAAGTGCATGGTATTCATCAAGTTCTTCATTATGTTCATCTTGGCATAGTTGGTTTTGTGATCAAAAAAATTGAGTAGGTAGTTTTTTGACATCACCATTACCACATATTGATGATTCAAGAGGTAGTCATATGGGTGTGATCACATTAGTCACAGGTTGTTATGGTCAAAATTTTATGACATGTGATTGAGCATAATTAAATTTGTTGGTTCATACCTATAAGTTAATAATCATGAAGTCTTTATAAATAGTGAAATCAAAGATGGTGATTTCTAGACATGGAAGAAGAGGTGTGTGTAAGAGAGAATGAAAGTAAAATAGGTATGTGCCCAGTGGATTGTTTTTAGAGTATAGTAGGTTTATGACTATGTGTATGACCTATATGTTATGTTTTTGATGTCAAAGATAGTTATCTTATAGGTTTGAACATTAGGGAGAGAAGTGAATCGAAGAAGGATTTGTAATTTTAAATGTGTATATGAGGGTAGTTTAGGTGTTAGAAAGAGAGAACACCATCATCAGGTGTGTAAGACATCATATTAGAAATGGATATCAATTTGCAAGTGATTTATTTGGTGTTTGATCTAGGGTTTTTTATCCTCCTTACTACTTGGTATTAGCTAAAGGTCAAGTGGGTGCTTGACTAAATTTAGGGGTGGGTGCTCCTTGATGTGTTGGTGCTGATCTAAATTGAAGAAATACCTTTATAAGATAGTAGTTTAAATCTTGTTTCAAGTGGGTTTTCTCCCCTAAGATGTTTTCCCACATATATCTTGTGGTGTGTGTGTAATCTTACATTATCTATTTATTCATTTCGATAAACATATTAAATGCTTCATAAATGGTTGTATTGAATGCTTAAGTGTTTAAAGGGTTTGCAAATTAAATTGGATTATTTTCCACCACTAATTCAGCCCCCCCATCTTATTAGTTTGTACCTCTAACAATTGGTATTAGATTAGGTCCTTTGGTAAAGGCTTTATAGATTGAAGGAGATCTAAGGTAGAATATGTGTAGCCATCAAATGCAAGGAGGTTTTTCCACTAAGCAGGCACCTATTTTCAATGGATCCAATTATTATTTTTGGAGTGTGAGGATGAGGACCTACATCATGTCCCTAGGGTTTGACACTTGGAAATCTATTGTGGATAGTTATTTTTCACCTACTATTCCTCCATCCATTGTTGCAGATAAGAATTTATTTGAGAATAATTCTAAGGTAATGAATGATATCACTTGTGGTCTTTTAGAGATAGAATACACCAAGGTAATCCATTCCATATCTTCCAAGGAAATGTGGGATAAATTGAATATTAGTTATGAAGGAGATTTAAAGGCTAATTTGGCAAATTTGTAGACTCACTAAAGACAATTTGAGAGTCTTAAAATCAAGGAAGAAGATTTTGTGTCATCCTTTCTATAGAGAGTTGATGAGATTGTGAACATCATCATGAGTCTTGGAGAGAATCTTTAAGAATCTACTATAGTTCAAAAGGTATTAAGGTCTATCTATCTCAAGTTTGATTTTAAGGTATATGTTGTACAAACTCAAGTAAAGTAGCATGGAAATGCTGTTGAAGATGGATGAATTGCATGACATCCTTACTGCCTATGAGATGAGAATAAATGATGATATACCACCAAAGAAGGAAGAAACATTCAAGACAAAAATGAATCCAAAGAAGAATTTCCAAGGTAAGAAACTCAAGGAGGATGACATATTTGATATTGATAAATACGAACTAATTAATTTGTTTACAAGGAAATTAAAAATAGGGTTAGGAAAATATAAGGGTAAACTATCATTTAAATGTTTCAATTGTGGAGAAGTAGGTCACTTTGTAACAAGTGTCCTCATAAGCATAATAATAATAATGATGATGAATAACATGGTCAAGGTCATGATAATGGAAAGATATAATTCATGTCTAATAAAATCAAAAAGGGATTTAGAATGTTTGAAAACAAGAATTACTTCAAGGACAAGAAGAATCTCTACACCAAAGAACATTATAACTCATCAAATGAGATTGAAGATAATGACTCAGAGTATGATCATGAAGATGATGGTCTTACTAAATATGAAGACCTATTCATATCAAAAGGAGTCTACTTGGAGTGATTTAGATGATGATAAAGATGAGGTGGACTATGATACTGAATTGATGAATGATTTTGAAGAACTGAAGATTGAGAAGAAGATTAATAAGAAGATGAAGTCTCAAATCAAGGAATATGAAGAACAATTTAGTGTGTTTGAGGCAAGAATGAATTAAGACACCAAGAAACGTGAAGACAAAGTCAAACATCTCAGTTTTTAATTGGAAATCCTATTTGCAAGATTGAAAGCTAAAGAAGATGAATGTTCAAGGTATGTAATTGAAAATGAGTCATTAAAAAATGAGTTGGAGAAGACATATTAAGATGAAGTCATTTGTGAGATTTCAAAAGAGCTAAAGTGATCTAAATAATATTATGATGCTATGTATGTAGTGTCTGCAGGATCAGAATGGGTATTTTTAGGTGGCATAATGAGATTGATGGAGTGTCAAGAAGAGTTTGGTAGTTATAAATGTCTATGAACTTCTTTGTGACGTGTTCCAAGTGGTTTTGTGTCTTGATGATCATATTTGTGCCTTTTAGAGGTTTTTGTTGCTCCCAGGTTTATCTTTCTTATTGCAAATCAAAGTCATGGTATATGAGATCAAGGTTAGCAAAGGTGTGAATTCTCAAATCTTGGTCTAGAAGTGTGTGATGGTTGTCTCTAGGTGTGAAAGAAGTTTCATAGATGGGTTATGACCAAAAGGAGGTTTGTTGACCTTATTTGTTTTGAGATTCTAGAGTTTTGGGATATGTTAGAAAAGTGGTTTGCCTTATAATTTGAGGTTTTAGGATTATTAATATGTTTAATGGGCCAAATGGGTTGTCAAATAAAGATTCACATTGATTTTAAGGTTTGTGTTTTTGAAATTATTCAAGTTTTTTTTCAAAATAGAGGCCTAATTGGCTAGTAGATTTGTGAAGGAAGTATGTTTCAAAGAAGGATTTAAGTCATGAAAATTGGTGTGCTTAAGGGGACATATTAGAGTGATATAAAAATGAAGTTTAAAGTATTGAAAGTATGCTTATTAAAATTTGTGTGTTCATCAAGTTCCAAGTAGGGCTACAAGGAGTCTAGATAGGCATAGTGTGAAGATTTGATGTTTTTGTTCAGTTTCTACAAAAGAGCAAGGCATGAGTATTTCAAGGTGGGTTATTATATTGGTTTAGATAATGTTTCTTATTTGATGAGGGGCATGAATTTATGTTGGTGGTCCTTGAGGTGGATTGAGAGAAAAGGCTAGTAACCCTGTGTGGTGGTTCTTCATGATGTGTGGAGATCTGAAGATGCTTAAGAGGTGAAATGGCTTAGAGACACTAGGGGGAGTCCATATTATATGTTTTTTGGTGATTTCCATTAGATTTAAATGTTTTTATGTGTTATTTTTTCATTGGTTACAATGCTTGGTTGAAGAAAGTGTTGGCATGTAGTAAGAGGAAGTTGTCAAGGCAAAGAAGAGGTAGGCTCAATGTAAGGGTGAATTTGTATCATATTTATAAGGTGCTCCTCTCTTATTGGTAGTATTTTTAGGTCCTTAAGATCAATTTATTCCCACTTTTTCATTGATTCATAATGGGATAAGGTTCCTATTGTGAGACTACTTGAATGAAAAGAAGGAAGGTGAGTTGTATGATGGGTGTTGACATCAACGACAAAGGGGGAGATCGTTAGAGAGTTATTAGTGATGTCATGGAAGGTTCTAGGTGAGTGGATGAATTTTATTGATAGTGTAAGTGGCAATGACAAAGTATGTAGTGTGCTTGTCCTAGTATGCTTGAAGTAGGCTTGGTTGATCTTCAATTTTAGCATGATTAGGGATGGGTCTAAAGTATTGAGCATATGTGAGGGGTCCTATCAGAGGTCAAGGATGATTGGATATATTATGGAAGTACATGTTATTCATCTATTTATTCATTATGTTCATCTTGGCATAGTTGTTTCTGTGATAGAAAAATCTAAGTAGGCACTTTGTTGACATCACCATTTCCATGTATGGATGAGTCAGGGGGAGTTGGTCATATGGGTATGATCAAATTACTCCCAAGTTAATATGGTCTAAATTTTTGGACATGTAATTTATTAGAGAAAAAATTATTAAGGGGTAAATTTGGATTCTCATACATAATTAACTATGTTCCCATACTTAGCTAGATCATCACTACATGTCATATAGATATGTATGAACCAACAAGTTTATGCATTTATTTTAGGTATGCAGAAAGTCATTTTTTATAATTTTTTTATATAGAGATGTTGTCTATAGTTTAAAGAAGATACCTTGAATATTTGGATTCTTGAAGTATTTAATAGCTCAATTTATAAAGCTTCAAAGTTATTCTAGAAGATTGTTATGGGCCAAAAACCATCAAGTTTAATCACGTTGAAGTTTGAGGTCATTGGTCTAGAAAATTTAATAGTGAGTGCTTAATCATACATATCTAGATTAATGGTGCATATGAAGTCAGCATGTAAAATATTTCATGCACCAATGAAAAGTGTCAAAACCTCTTTAATCTTATATAAGATCAAAGGTGAATGATAGTTCATACTTATGAAGATCAATGGTTTGTGATAAGTCAAACAGTTAACAAAGCATGCAAGACTGCCAAGTGCCACAAGTGCATAGACTGATAGAAAAGTATTTAGAAGGAATGTGAAGGTGAAAATTATCATAATCATGGGAGTTTTTATCAAGATCTAAAGATGAACATTTCTTGATAAATATTGAGCTACTTAGAAAAGATTGATGGAGTGTGTTTGTTTCAAATTATCAAGAAGCAACGAGATGATGACAAGTGCTCAATGTTTAATAGTGAGCAAAGATAAAGACCAAGATTATTTATAGGGATATTGATGATGTGAATTCATTAAATATATGAGAGGGCACAAGATGTTGACAAAGTGTTTGAAGTTTAACAGTTGCTTAGTGACTGTTGGAATTCAAATATTTGAATTTATGAGGGAAGCCCAATCTATAGTGTTTGTAAAATAACATTTGATATATGTAGAATTTGTTCATGGTATAAAATGAAAATTTGTATGTAAATTCATAACACATAAATAGAACCTAGTTAAAAGGTCTAATTATTTATATAGTCAAAGATATGGAGCTCCAAATTTAACTGTGTATGTGGTCATGCTCTGCAAGTAACTTGAGAAGGGTAATTGAGTTGTTCTTGATGGTATTTATATGTTTTAAGATGAAATAAGGGTTGGATCATGTGTTATACTTCATGAGGACCATATTGGTGGATTATGGTGGTTTGAATAATCCATATTCTATATGATCAAAGGCTTAAAAGTTGACTGTGTGTTTTTTCTTGGTGATCGTATGTAAAAAATGATGTTTGGGCTAATTTGGATTTAGCAAAGGAGTGTTGTGATGACTATGATCATTTGAGTATGTTGAAGGGGTCATGTCAAGTGTACCTATGAATTTTTAAGTGGTTCTATGTTTATAATTTTCTTAGCGGAGTGTTAAATGGGGGAATAGGTCTCCATGAGACCTATAAGGGATATTAAGTCCTAATTGAAAGGCATTAGTGCTTAAATGTGACCCATAGTTATTATGGACAACATGTGAATATATTATTGAGCTATGTAAGATGTATTAAGGTTTAAGTCAAGTATAAAGGCTGACCTAGAAGATAATTATCATGAAGTCTCTATAAATAGTGAAATCAAAGATGGTGATTTCTAGACTTGGAAGAAGAGGTGTCTATAAGAGTTGAAGAAAAAAGGAAAGTGGAAAGCATGTGTGCCTAGTGGATGGGTTATAGGTTAGAGCAGGTTTAGGTAAAGTTATATTATGTGTAGTTATGGGTGAGATTAGAATAGGATGTGACTAGGATGTAATATGAGACAGTGTTTAAAAGGATGCACAAATAAAATATGTACAAGAGGATATTGACAAAGATGTATATAATAATATAATTATGAGATGAGAATATACAAGATGGAAATATATGAAGACCTATAAATTTGTATATAGGTTTGGGTAAAAGGCTAACTTTGTTCAAAAACAACATAGGTCTAGCACAAAACTCACCAAATCAAAAAAACTAAAAACCTAAGACTAGTAAAATGATCTTGGGTGTGTAACCTGATGATCACATTAACTAATGGCTTCATTGGTGAGGCTATACACTAATGAACCATTACATAATCTCTCAAACCATCTCAATCCCATATAATTTCAATGATCATTTTGGAACTGACCCTGACTCTAGTAGTAGAATGCCTATTATGGTCAATAGGTCATATTCTAGGTTTACACAAGGGTGTCTAAGGGAGACCTCTAGATATGTGAAGGTATGTGGGGCCCAAACCCATATAGGGTGATTTCTAATGCTTGGTTCATATAATTAACTCTTTACCTTCATGAATGACCTATATGGGGTCAGTATAATGATAGTTTTCCTTGATATTTATACTCCATTGAAACATGGAGTGTGGATTAGTGTGTGGTGGTGAAATCCATGGTCAATATCCCCTTAAGAATATAACAGGTGCATGGGTGTCAATTTCATGTCAATTTTCCCCTAAAAAGGAAAAATGGTCGGGTTTGTAAATGGTTTTTGATCTTCCAAGAATCATCACAAGGATGTAAGGAGGAGAAAATATACCATTGTAGCCCTTAGGTGATAGACACACATATAAAATGATTTATTAACTAATTAATTTAGATATGATATATACAAGATATTTATAAGATGATTTTAAGATGAAAAAATATGTTTGATAGGTAACCTGTAAATAAAATGATTATTAGTTTGATTGGCACTTGTGAAAGGGAAACCTACAAGAAAAATTTATTAGAAAAAATATATGACCTATAAGAGAAGATGTTAACAAGTCAAAATCGCTTATAGATTCACCTTTTCAAGAAATAAAAGGTTAGTCCAATAATCCTTAATAAAAACCATTTAAAAAAATCAAAATTTGGATCTATAACTTCTTTGGGGGAAGGGACCATAATGCAGGGGTCTGGGGTTAGTATCCCCTAACGGGGTCAAGGGGTAGTGCCCCTTATAGGTTTAAAGGGTAGTAACCCTTATGGGGTCAAGGGACATACCCCATTGTGTGGTTAAGGGGAAACACCTTGGGTACACTTTTTATTATGGTACATGGTAGGGTCAAGGGGTAGTGCCCCTAATACCAAATGTAATTTGAGACTTTTGTAACCCTTGGAATGATTCAAAATTCACCAAAAGTGACTCTAAAAATTCACTCAAAAAGGACAATTTTAAAGGCAAAAATGGAGAACACAATTACAAATTTAGAAGGTATAACTACAAATACACAGTCAATGGTTATAAAATCACTTCTAAAAAGTGTAAAATCATGACTTTTCTATAATATTATGACTACAAAATCATGATTTTGTAGAAAGTGGCAAACCACTAGAAATTACCACATAGTTTTACACAAAACCACAAGAGTTTATTAATAATCACAAGTTTTATTGTGAAATCACAATTTCACAATCAGTGATATTATAATATGAAAAGGAAACACATATTTTAGACTTAAGATTATTTTCATAAGACAAATGATTAAAAATCAAGATGATATATATATATATATATTAAAGATCAATTACTAATATATGAATCAAAGATGCCAAAAAATTAAAAAGTATTTAGTATATACAAAAATGGTTGTGGGGTATCCCCCATCAACAAACATAATAATATAATATTCAATATAAAAATGGCACCAAACAAGCAGCCTAGAAATCAAAAACCAATAGCATCAATAGGGATGCAAGTTAAAATAGTATCAGTTAAATAGATGATACCCAAAAGGTGATAGGATCAAACATATGGGTCTTACACCCTATTAGAATTAACACCTTACCTTTTACATTTGTCATTTGAGTCCTCTAAGTCAAGTCCCTCTAAACCACTTTTACCACTGATAGGTCCCTTCTGTAGTTGTCCTAAGGCCATTTTAGTAGGATAGTTTTTGACTTTATCCAAAAATACTTTCATGTTACTTTGCTTCACATAGATTATGACATCCTCAACATCATATAATCCTCTAAATTCGATCAACCTCTCCATTTTGTCAAATAAAATGCTAATTTTATCATCAATCATCTTCCATACTTCCTCTTATACACCTTGGTTATGCTCTTTTGGAATAAATTATTGAGATAAAGGCTCGATTGTTGCATTCTTGAAGCTAACCTTAGGGAACATGTTGAGGTAAAATTGAGTAAAAGTTTATTTGGCCTCTTTGATAATACAACTACCATACTCCTCAATACACATAGCCTATGACACACTCTCATCTACAACCAACCATCCATCAAGATTATTTTGGTCAGATTCAGATGGGGTGATCCACTCCTACATCAAATTATTAGCCTAGTCAAAGTATGCATCTTTAATATAGTCTTATTCAAATTTAGATATTTTAACTTATGCTTCCATCTAGTGGAAAACAACCTAGTCAAGATTGGGCTTAGTCTAGGGTATCCCCCATAATCAAGAAATAAGTCCAAGGTAACCTTGAGGCTATTAGTCTTAAGGAATTGCGCGAGCTAGTCCTAAGGCACTTTCAATGAGAAGAATATATGTAAAGATAAAAAATGAAGGATGACTTCAATTGTGAAGTTAGTAAGCACTCTAACCTTTCCTTGGAAAACCTCCAAGTTCATTTTCTTCCATTAAAACCATAAAATTTTAGTATAGAAAACAATCCAAAATTTATGAAAAATGGTGGAAATTAATTTGAGGACAAGCATAACCAAACACAATGTTTAGCCAACTAATATCATAATTGAAAACCACATTACAAGGTTTAAGATGACAATGCCAAAGCCTAGAGGCATAAGGGTAGGATAATAAAACATGCTCAACTATTTCAATTTCACTATAAAAGGAACATAAAGGATTAGTAAGGCCATAATTGTTTTAAACAAGCCATCTTCTTATACATTAGTAACTAGTGAAAATACAATTTTTTGGGTTCAAGACAAGAGGCCCAAATCACATCAAAATTGAAAGACTAAGAATGCATAGGATTACGCATAACCCATATATCATTGAGGGTGAGGTAGGAGACTTTAGAGAAGGAGAATTTCTTGTAAATCATTTGAGAAGTATACTCAAGTAGAGGCAGGCCTTTTTTCCACTTCACACTATCCCATAACTCACCCTCTTCTTCCATGAACACCACATTATTTCTCCCCTTAAGAGTTTTTTGGAGTAAGGTGAAGGTTATTCACTGAGAATTAGGGAACAAAAATCTATCCTAGAGTTTTTACCAAGAGGCTCATCCCACATGGGCATAGAGATCCTTGAATCTCTTCAACCCCTTAGTGTACCAATTAAAGATAGAGCATCCTCTAGTGAGGGCTAATGGAGTCCTGTTAACAGTCAAGTTCCACCATAATGATATATATCCCTGGCATGATGTCCCAAACTAGTTGAATATCTATTTAGTAGTAATGAAGGGCTTGACAACATCTAAAGTTGACTAAATTAAGACAAAAATGGGTGAACCTATAAATTTGACTATGAAAGGCCTAATGAGAAGATAAATAATGTTTAACCATTTCCATTTTGGATTTCCTTTAGGAAATACTCTCAAAATGGTATTCCTAAATAGTAATTTTTAGGGCTCATTTCTAATGGAGGATCTAATTATCCACTTAACTACCAAAGTTATTCCTTTCAGCTGAAGGTTCATTAGTCCCAGTCCACCAATATTTTTAGGTTTTGAGAAAAATTACCATGATACTATGTGCCTTTTATTTCCCCATTTCCCATCTAACCATAGGAAATATCTTATGATCCTATAGATCATGTTGATTTGAGTTTTTCCAAAGAGCTAACAAGAGGAATAGTATATACTATATGATGAGAGAAATTTCTTGTACACTTGAATCCTTCCTAGTAATGATAGTAGATGACCATGCCATTTTACAATTTTCTTATTGATTTTATCAATAATCCATTCCCACATACTTTTTAAGGAGGGTGTCAGGGTAAAAGGAATACCTAAGTATCTAACCAACTCATTTAATCCTTTCCAATTCCAACTACAAGTTGCCAACCTAGTATATGAGATTTATGTATGGGCATTTTTTATCCAAAGGTAGAGAAGTATATATCAATCCTCTCTACAACCTAATCCAAGTTATTTTGCTCAAAGGTGAAAAAAATTGATGTATCATCAACAAATAGTACATTAATTAGGGAATCATCGTTAGGGAATGAGATACCTTTAACTAGATGTCTAATTCAGATAATCTAAGAAGATAATGTAGTGTATCTACCACTAGAACAAAGAATGATGGGGTAAGAGGAAAACCTTTTCTAATGGATCATTGAATCTCAAGAGATTTTATCATCTCCCCATTGAATTTAATTACAATTGAAACATCCTTGAAGAGTACTTTAACCATTTTTCAAAATCTATGCTTGAAACCAAAGGCACACAACATTCTCTCAATGAAGGGCCATTCAATTCTATCATATTATTTTTCAAATTCAAGTAAGATCATTCTTGAATCCTGGTTTAAATCTCTTTCCCAATACATACCTTCCTAGCTAGTGATTAAATTATCTAGGATGTACCTCCTTATAACAAAGTCAGTTTTAGTCTCTAAGATAATAGAGAGAAATATAAATGACATCCTCCTTGTAATTATATTTTATATAATCTTTTAGGATACATCGAGGATGTTAATTTATCTTCAATTTGTGATTGAAGATAGATTACTATCCTTAGGAAAAAATCTTGATGACCCATCTATTAATACATGGACAAAGTGTACCAATATTAATGGCCTTATTAAATATCTCCAAGCAATCCTTGGAAATCCATTCCTTATTTACTTCAAAAAATTTAGTAAGGAAACCATCCACCCCAGGCACTTTATCTTCTTTAAATGTTTCAATAGTATTTATGACCTCATTAGGTGAAATGACAACTTCCAAGAAAGAGGCCTAAGTCTAATTTACTTTCTTAGGAATGCAGGCCTCACATATGGCCTTGTTTTGTTCAATATGATCACTAGACACATCAAAACAAAAAAGGTTTACATAGAAGTCAAAAAAGGCACCTTTAATACTGACAACATCCTTCAAGTTCTACACATTAATTTTGATTCCTTTAATCTTGATTCTTATGAGTTTAGCTTTCAAAAATTTGAACAAGCATTTAGATCCTCTATCTCTGATCTTTAACTGATTAGTCTAGACCAAATCTATACCCCTCTAGCAATATACTACTAAGACTATCAAACTTGGTGCTTCAAGAGGTTAAGCTCTTCAAGGAGAGATTTATTGGCTAGGTCCATTTGAATTGAGGTTTCAGCTTGAATAGTTTTCTCTTGAAAATTTTCTTGTAGCCTTTATGTGATTTTTTGTTTTGATCTACCCATAGGTCCTTGAAATTTTTTTGGTAATTTCCATACTAGAATTCCACTGATCAATTTTGGATCTAGAGTTACAATTTTTTTTTCCAATATTCCAAGAAGATTGTAGGCCCTCCAAACACACCCTATCAATCAAATGTGAAATAATGAATGTATATAATCCTTTAAACTCTGAACTATTTTTCTTCTCCTCACTAATCAATGAGAATGCCATTTCAATAGGGTGGTGGTTATACATAGTATAGGGAAGTACTATTACCACATTACTGTATTTGATTAGGTCTGTCACAAGTACCTTCATATTAAAATAAAATTTGTAATGTCTTGAGTACTACATTATTTTATTGCTCTCATTATTACACTAAGTGTACCAAATTCCTCTAGTTAGGCTTTTACCCTTCTAGAGAGGATATCCATTTCTATGTATTATTTTGAACTTAGACCAAAAAAATAACTCATTTCCTTTCCATGCTTGGTGGTCATTCCCTAATTTATCCTCTTTAGCTTCCACCATGTTGAAATCTCCTCTAAAATATTTAAGGAATATTTTAAGGATTTATGGCCAACCTATTCCATAGGCTATCTCATTCCTTATAGTCATTGGGGGTGTAGATGTTACACAAGACAAAAGTCTAATTTTGGTAGGCCAAAATTACCTAGATAGCTCTATTGTAGGGAGAGACTCCATGTTCAAAAATGGAATCATTCAATCCAGGGTTCACTAATATAGAGGCCCCCCATTTAACTCTTTAATGATTGGTGGAGAAATGAGGAGCATTGGGCTAGATAAAGTTCAAGGATAAGGATAGCTAGGTTATAATAGCCTTTACTTCTTGTAAGAAAAGGAAATCAAAATTATCTCTTAAGATTCTAAATTATCTTACAACTGGTTTTCTATTTGGGGATTCCTGCCCTCTCACATTCTAGCTTACAATCCACATAAATAACTAAGGGGGAAGTTAGAGATCAATCAGATTGACCATGGTTATTGCCCCCACTATTGTATAATCTAGTAAATCAGTCTTGGACTTTATTTTTATTACCCTTTTTTTTAGAGTGGGGTCCTAAAAACTATGAAGGGTATCTTTGGCTATCTTTTTTTTCTCATTGGGTGTAACTTGCTCATCTAAGGGAAGACTCATGGTTATTTTAAGCCTTTTACCTCCTCCTTTAGACATCCAATTATCCACTTTTTTAATATTCTTACTAGTTAAAGGATCACCATCTAATGGTTCCATTTTATAGTTAGGCAAATCATATTTCTCTTTCTCATGGGAGATAGCCATTGAGGTGGCTTGACTGGTTAGGTTTTTGGTCTTGCATATAGGCAAAACATTAGAAGAGGTATTGTGATAAATATTGGTTTAAACAATAATAACCAAATATTATTTAGAGGAAGTGATCCAGGTAACAATTTAGGTGATAGTTCCACCCCAATTGATAACAGAACTTATGGGAGCCATAAATTTTGTACCATAGCTCCAATTAACTCGTCGTTGAACCATTGGAAATATAATAATGAGGAGAACATCATGAGATGGAATTGATCTCCACTCAATGAATTTTTAACCCCAAAAACCCAATGGAAGTGCCCCAAATTTCAATTTTAGTAGTGTAGTCTAAAAGTAGTAAGTTTCTAAAAATAGTAATTCCTCAAATTTTGTATAGTTTTAAATCATGGAAGTCAAAACAATTAATCTCCCTCAATATTTGTGACCTTCCACATCCTCCCCCTACTTTCAAAATGTGTATAAATGAATATTTAACCTAAAATGGAAAATCAGACATCTCTTCCTAGAGATAAGCATATAGTTGTATTGTGATCTTGAGTAATAATAGATATCTTCTCTGAGAATTCATTGTTACTATGTTATTTATATGTTCTTGAAATATTTATCAACTATAAATTCTAAGTTTTGGATTAGAAAGGGACCTCAATAGGTTTCTATTCCAAAAAGACTTCATCCAAGATAATAGGGAGGCAGTTTATCAAGTCTAATGAGGGATAATAAATATTAGGCTATGGTGGGGCATGAACCTAAGAGCCAAGGGTAGGGCCCTACAACCCCCACACACTTTGATTTTCTGGTCTAGTCTTATCTACTACCTCATCAATAGAGGAACTATCTTTCAAAGGTACATTATTGAATACAGGATTCTCAAATAGCTACAAATTATCAAAAATGGTCTCATCTTTTGGGCTTTCCTTCTCTTTTTTCCTGTTAGGGATATTACCTTTATTGGCCAACATAGGATAATTTTTCCTAAGATGACCATATTTTTTACAAAATCAACAAGCATTTAATCTACCCAAATCTTTAAAAACATAGGTATGATATTTTACCTTAATTTTAAAATTGAGTAATTCTAAGAAAAATTCCAAGGGTTCTAAAGAAATTAAAACCATAGCATTCCTATGGGCTAGATATCTCCTTATATCCTCTATTTTCAATCATTCTCTAAGGGGTTTTAGTTATTGAGGGAGGAAGTTCCTATCTAAATCAACACTCCTTCAATATCAACCCATCTAGGAGAAGTTTTGAAAACAAGGTCATTGTAGTCCATTTCTAGACTCTAGGGAACAACTTTGAAAATTGATTGGGAAACATTCCATAAGGGCTTAATGATTTCCCTACATTACATATTAGAGTTTTTAAATATAATAATAAAAAACCCTATTTGTATCATCCAATAAAAACTAATATACAAGCACAATATTTTACCCTAAATAGAATTTAACCAATTATTAAAAAAATCCTAGAGGGGAGTGCATTCTTGTTTAAGTAAAAAAAGAAAATCCCTACATTTTAAATCCTAGTTTATTCATGATACAAGTTATATTCCATAGAAACATTTAGAATAATTATCAAGGTCTTGGAAGAGCAAGATAGCTTATTGATTTGGCCTTCCATATACTACTACTCATTATGTTCTTTCCTACATGCCACAAAATTTTCTCCTTATGAGTGATTTGTCACCTCCTACCACCATAAAATTTTGTTGAACAGTCTTTTTGGAGCTCCAATCACTACACCTTCTAACTGAGTTGAATTGATGTAAATTATCTTAATACTATCACCCTTATCACACTGTGCATCATCACTTGACTTATTAAAATCACCATGCTTCCCCTTCTCTACACACTCAAACCTATCATATCTAAGGGTTTCCATATACAAATTCAATTAATACATGCTCCTTTACACTTACCAAAGATTATGGGAAGGGTGACAGAGGAAAGATGCATGTGGCAGTTCTACCCATAGTTCAAATAATATAGATCCCAAAAGGAATACACATAAATCCAAAACACAACAAAAAGTCAAATGAAAATTATAATGCAAAAGTAAAGATTAAGAAAAAAAACCCACCTTTAGCACTAAGAAATATAGAAGCAATATGATCCAAGGAGGCAAAGGTGACCATGGTGAACTACAATAAGAGATCTTGAAGCTCCATTAATGGAGGATGACTCTTCATCTTCCCATTATATATCCCCAAGATACTCCATTTTATTCTAAATTAATTTGATATGGATATTTATAAAACAATAAAGGTATATTCAAGTCCTATTAAAACTAACAAAATATATTACAACTATGGCGTTGTGATTTCACAATAGATGGTTGAGAGAGGGTTTGAAGATGTTTTTATGCTAGTCTAGACAAGGCCCCATATTTCCTTAAAAAATACATAGATAACAAAAAAAATTATTCAATCAAACTAACATATTTATATATGAACATAAAATCACTACTTTAAGATCAATTGGTAATAGGGACAAAAATGTGACTATAATTCTATGTTATTAAAGCAGGTGAGGAAGGGATTATGGTTTGGATGTTTGATGATGATTTTAGTAACTCTTCCCTATTCCTAAAAATATATGACACTCAGATAAAGATGAAAAATATATTAAAAGCCACACATGATAATTTTGGATTATGGTTTTGATTATGGAAGTTAAACCATAACTTCAGAGGACAATACCATAGATTTTCATGCAAAATTTCTATTCATGAATTAGTGATATTAGATAAAAGTCAAAAACTACCCAAAAGGTAAACTTTTAGTAGTTAAAGTGGTGGTTAGTGATAATATCATACTTTTAAGAAAAAATCATGACTTTTAGGAGAATATTTCCATTAGTGAATTCACAATTTGCAAAATAGGGACAACTTGCCAAAAAAAGTGTTAGTTTCTAGTGCTTAAATTTTGGTGGTCAGTACAAAACCACATCTCATAGAGGCAAAACCATAACTGTGTATTAGCAATTTTACAAATCAAAATATAATTCAGCTTGGCATGATAATTTGATAAAATCTAGAATTTATTTTCCACCTAGTCAACCCTACAAGTGATCCAAAATGCTCTTAACAATCAAGAATGATATATTAAATGGGAACTCCCACCATGTTCACCAAAATGTGATTATAATTTTGATCACTTATATTAAACTAACTGAATAAAAAAATTTAAACCTAAAATGCACAATACACTCAATAAAAGAGACTATAAAAGCAAATCAGAATCAACTAGACAACTCTTTCCAATCCCTTACTTCTCATATCCTCCCTCCAAGATCTTCAAACCAAAATTTCAGATTGATGATTTCAATGAGACTCATAATTTTGACATGGTGATATTTTAATAAATGATTATGATTAAATATTTGGCATGGAGATTGTATGCCTTCCTTATATGGTTAAGCATAAAGGAGTGGCTTGTATAAATAGGCCATAGAGGGAAGATATATATCTCATGTTCAAATTTTATCCATAAATATTAAGGGTGGAGGAATTTCCAAGGAATTAAAAATTCCTTTGAAGCCTCTAAAATAAATACTTTTAGAGAGGATGGGTCAAGTTAGAGGAGGTTATAGAATTGGAAAATTCTAGAATATCCTTAGGGATTAATTAGGATTAATGAGAAAATAGGATAGGGATTAAGAAGGTAATTATGGACTAGGGGTGTAAGAGAGCTTAGGAATAGGGTAGGGTAGGTGGGTAGGTAAGTCATGGGAATTTTAAGTTCCCAAATATGGATAAGTGGGATTAAGATAAGATTAAGAGATGATTAAAAGAATTAATATATTGGTGGGGATAATATAAGGTTAGCATGATGAAGAATAAATAAGGGAGATATTAGATAAATGATTATAAGGGGTGATATTAGGTTGAAATTAAAAGAGATAAATGAGATTATATGGGATAATAAAAATTAGTGTCGACTAATAGTAATATTAGTGATGATAAATGAAGCAAGATAATTTAGGTGGATATAGTTTGAGCTCTTGAGTGATTTTGAAGGCCTCTTGGACCTATACAAATATGTAATGGTATTTAAGCAATCATTCTTAAATCCCTATAGTACCACAAGCAAGCCTAATGAGTAAACTTGAAGTCAAGTAGAGAGGTAACCCTCATTTTCATTGAGAAGATAGTGGTGTAGGTCTAATCACATGGTGAATAGGATATACAAGGTAGAAACATCCCTGTTTCAACCTCTCTAGGTCATTATCAATCTCAACAAGCACTTGAAAATGTCTAAGTCTTAGGTCTCTTTCTCACTAAGGTGATAAATGCACTATATAGGTTTTAAATGGAATTAAGAATGGTAGCTAGGTGAGTAATTGCCATATTTAGGGGTCTAAACATGTAACTACCTCCCCAAAATAGGTGCATGATCTCTTACTTCATATCAAGGAGTAGTGGACCAATTTTAATGAGTATGGTGTCTTCATGAAGTCAAGTATGACCATAAATAGATCATACACAACACTTCTAAGCCCATAAGGCTCATCAAAGACCTCGAGCATGCCAAGATCATGTATGGGATAAGGAGTGTGGGATATTTTCTACCCCTTATTCTTGTTTTTAGTTGTTTCTGGATGGGTGATGGTCATTATGGATTCTTTATTCCATATTTATGACATTTTTTGCATCCCTCTATTGGGTATGAAAAAATTCTACCCATTTGTATCTTGAAGCCTTTGAGATAATACAAAGATTGATTCAGCGTTCTCCATGCTAATTTCTAGTGTGTTCAATATTTTATTGATTTGCATTAGTGGTTGAATTATTTCTCCCTTTATAGGTCCTTATCTCTCACCTAGATGCTAGTGGATTGGTCTTATGCAGGTCACATGGTGTGTGAAGTTGCTCATGCTTATGCTTATAGTGGAAATTGATTAGTAGTTCTTCTATTAGACATTTAATTCATCACCATCAGGTTATAGACATTTTTCATGGCTTTCATGTGAAATACTGATGTGTAGGAGTCATTTTAGAGAGTGTGTGTTAGTGGTTAGCCCTTGTTTTATCCCTAAGTGTTATTAAAAGATCAATTAGAGGAGACAATATACATTTTTTCATTACCTCCTATAGTTTAAAGTTTTTTTCAAGTTTTTTTTATATCCCTTTTCCTTTGTAAGATAAGTAGGATTAGTGATTTGAGCATAAATTATGCATCAAGGGAACTAGCCCTAAATCTAAAGACTCACCTCATTCATTAGGCTAACCACACCTATAGGTGATTAAATTATATCATATAGATGAGTTAGGTTTGAAACCCCTACCTCAAGGGTGCAATCTAGATTGATAATAGGCACAAAATTTAAAATGACCCATTAGAGCAAGCTAGGAGACCTAAGCAAACATGAAATACCTATTTGGGAAACCTTATAAGTTAGATAAGTCCATCTAGAACACATTTTCACTCAAAGATCAAAACATGAAACTTATCTGCACAAGTAATATGGAGAATATGGGATAGTTATAGAGATCTAATATTCATAGAACTCAAAATGAACACCCTTGAAGAGGCTATAACAAGATAAGAGATAGTAAACAAGAATGCCATGTTAGTGGAACTAAAGCATAGCTCTATTTTGGGACCAAGTGTTATTTATAAAACTTTACCATTTATGCTTTGACATCACAAAAGGATAGAATTTATGATATCAAAGGGCATGGACATCAAAATGACCCCCTAGAGTAGGCTAAGAGAGCTAAGAGAGATAAGATATCCAAGATTTAAATGAGAATTAGGAGGTCATAACCCTAATTTTATGTTAAGTACAAAATACAAAGTTGACTCACATGAACATGTCTTTCTAATAGTGGTGGTAATGAGTCCTAGATTAACACACAAATCAATATGTAATGCAAAATAAACTTGTGGTATTTTGACTAATGAACCATGAGTGCATGTATAAGTAGAACAAAAGGTCAAAAAAGAGGTTCCTTGATTCTTAGAAGAATTAGGGTGTGTTTTGTAAATAAAAACACTATCCTCAACTATATTATATTCACTTTTATTCTATGAATTCATAACCTATTGTTGATTATCCCTTTGGAGGGGTGGATTATTATTAGCTTTTGGATCTAGAGGAATAACTACAGTATTATTTAGAGGCAAGGAATTCATGATAGGTTATTAGCCTTTACTATTCAAGTTTTAATTATTCCCTTAGAAGTGTTGGAAAGCATTGATCACATATGTATTCTCTTTTGGCTCATTTTCATCCTTGACTAGGAATGGGGATTCATATTCCTCAAACATCATTATAGTACTAGAAGGATTTGAAGTAGTGGAGAAATATGGATATTATTGAATCATACAAACTTCAAACCTATCCATTTCCATTTGAAATATTTCAAAAGTAAATAACTTTATGTATTCGAAATCACCATGTTGTGTTGTATTGTGAACTTGGCACCAATTAGGTAGTGTTCTTTCCAACAATTTATTCCATGCACCTTATTATGTGGTTATTCGGTGTTATTTATAGATCTAATGAAAGGCCTATTATACCTTTGGAATGTGAATTTTTTATAGAAAAGTTTCCCATGGTATTTAACATACACTTTTGCATGCTTAGTAATTCATCACTTAGGTTGTATACCATCTATTACATAACATCTAGTTCTACTTTTATAGAATCAAAATTAGTACCTTTTATGATGGTAGTATTAAATAGTATCAAGGATTGTTCTAATTTTGTTGATTAGATGTTGACACATAATTATTCAAAAAACTAAGGCTCTAGTTGTGTGGGGCATGAACCAAAGTCATTGTGTATATACATGGTTTTGATTATGAGCCATAACATTCTAATTATCATTAAACATAGGATTGAAGGTCAAGAAATTAAGACTAATATTTGGCATGACCAAAACTCATAATTTGGGATTTAACTATTTATCAATATTGATAGATTTTACATAGGCTAATGGCAGTGAGGTAATATTATTTTATTTGTGTAAGAAGACCATTGTCATAGTCTAGGGTGTTTTCATACATCTCAATAACTAATGCATCAATTGGCCTATAGTTAGTATCTACTTAGTTATACATCTTTTGAAATTTTGTGTTAAAATATTTGATTGGATCATTACATTTCATTCTTATGATTATAAAATGTTGATAATACTTGCGCTAATGACTTATCCAAATTGTGCTAAAATGGTATTTTAAAACTGGTCCTATGAAGCAATTAAATCCTCTAGGATATTGAGGAACCAATCATAGGCAACATCCTAAAATGTGTAAGGAAAACTCTATCATGCCACATCTTTATCAACTACATTTAATACCCCTAATGCATTATTAAAAGAATTTATATGTTCTTTTGTAGTCCTACCTCTTGAGGGAGAAAAGGAAGGAATATACTTTTCTATATTATTATGCAAGTAATGGATAGCTCTGAGTAAAATAATAGAAAAATTAGGTAACTGGATTAGGGCCATTACATGGAAAGGAATCTAACCTCTTATAGTTAGGGAAAAATATTGAGTTTGATGTCCCCTTAATATGCCTCTATTTGACCTAAGTCTCATATAGATATTTAATGGTGGGATTAGTAGACTAATGTGAAATATGGCCCTTTTTAATATTCCAAGTATATATAGTGTAACTCAAGTGATCTTTCTTAATAAACTAAAGAGGAACAAGATCCTTCTATAAAAAATAATTGAATGGATGTTGATGTATTTTTTTTCACACCATAGAATCCTGTGAGGTATCCTCTAATGTTTTATGATCGATGAATAAACTTTAATCCAAGGTAAGAGTTGTGGAGTATTGAGTTTAGTAAATAACCTAGTGGTGGAATAATCATGATCAATGGGTTATTTACCTCATATGGTTTTGATATATGGAGTTTAAAAGAAACCAAAAGTATACTTGAGATGTATGGGTGGATTCTAACCTAAGGTAGACTGGATCAAAAAATACATATAAAAAAGGGGAAGGGTAAGGTAGAAAATAAGGTTTGTGAACCAAAGATAGATGAAACCTTTCGAAAATAGACAATATAATATGGGTTAGACAAGTGATTGAGAACTAATTCTTTTTGTAAGTTTCTATCAGCACACAAAACACAAAAACACACTTAGGAGACCAAGGAAATAAATATAGTAAACTTTAGTGTTAATAACCAAAGGTTGCAGCCAACATGTGATTGTAATTTTTTCATCTTGAAATGGAAATTATGATTAGAAAAAATAAATGATTCAAATTAGGTACAATACAATTTAAATAATTATATCAAAAACACTTATACCCAATCCAAGCACTAATACATAAGTATGATAGAGCTTAATCAATGAATCACAAGGTTTGGATAAAAACACACATCTAGACAAATTTACATAATAATATGTAGAATTTATTATTTATATGAATTGTAAAATTATCCTCTTCTTGAAATGCTAAAGATACAAGTATATATAGATTAAGATGGGGATGCATCATCCTCAATAAAAGTCTAAATTGTATCTTTTATTTTAGGAACTAAATGTCAAAACCCATGCATATTGTACATGTATACATATAAATATTATCCTTCAGCTAGAACTATTAAATACAATATATATGCCAAAATAGAGTTGAGACTAAGTCTTAATTACAATTAAAAACATGCATTATATATATATATATATATATATATATATATATATATATATATATATATATATATATATATATATATATATATATATATATATATATATATATATAGGTGTTGATGTGTCACTGCTTGATGATGGATCCTACATACTCTTAATATTTCCCAATGTAGATACAATTACAATTAGAGTTGTAAATGAATATTATGGATGCATTGGTAGAACTGTAGCTAAAAGTGTCATAAAAGTGGGCCCTTTAGACATCTACACTATAATATAGCCTATATATTGTGGTTATGTACTTAAAGGTGGTTGAGATACAAAAAATGTACCTATTAAAATATAAATATATTTTAATTCTTTTAAATACTTGTACAAAACATGAATTATTCAAAATTAATCTTGATTATCTCATAGTCAATGATAGATCCTTTGAGAAACAATGACAACTCAACCATTAAAATCTCATGAATAATTATTAAAGCCTTAAATTCCACATTCAATGTATCTATGTTGGCCACCTTATCTTTAAAAAAAATTATTAATTGGATTATTTGTTTATTAGTTTTATACATATTGCCTTCAATTTTTTCCTAAACACTATTAGTGACCACTTGGATCAAACCTTCAAAAATGGGCCTTGGGACTAGCTACCCCAAAAGTGTATATATATCTATAGTATTCATATCCTTCAAAATCAATACTGGCCATTGCTCATGACTTATGAATTGTTGAACCAAGGCATAAATTTCATTATGCCACTCTAATAAATTATCTCTTTTAGTTGTCATGTGGTTCTAGGCTAGGAAACATCAAGAGATGATATCAATTGTAAATGTGTACAAGCCTTTTTTTTTAGTATCCTGGCCCATAAAATTGACATTGATATTCACATCCTTCATTATGTTGTATACTTGAGTTACACTTCCAAATTTTGGATGTGAATCAATGCTTACATGTATTATTAAACAAAAAATATTGTATAGTGTTATGTTCACTCCTATACATCATCTAAAATATCTGAAGGAGATTATGTAACATCTCTTTTTTGTAGTATTTACTTTAATTGATCATAATTTATAAAATATACTTAAGCACTCCAATGGTTCCATCGACAAAATTATAGGGATCTTCTTCATATTCATTCAAGTTTGGAGGGTGGGATTTCCTCTTCTTTGGTACAAATAATATGTCTTCTATCTATTGTACCTGACCATTTTCACCCTCTACTAATGTCTTATTTATTTTGACCTTTATTAATATGTTAGTCTACCTATGAAAATGACACCCCACATTTGGTTGCTCAGTAATAATTAAATCCAACTTTCCTACCTCTTTTTCATACATTCTTTGAATTTAGAGAGGATTGATCAAAATAACTTGTATTTCTATAGGCTCTACAGATGTCAAGGTGGTTGGTGGGAACATTGATGTTGAATTAGGTTGTGAAGTAGGAGAAGATGTAGCCAATCTAGTAAAACATGGGATATCCTTTTCCAAAAAAAAAACCTTATTCTATAGAGGTGTCTCCATAATATACTTGTTATTTTTTGGTGTCCTTCATACTAAGATTGTGGATGAATCTGTTTTGGAATCCGAATAAATAGGCACATCTAACTATGTAGATGGCCTTGGAGGTGTAACTTGTGTAACCAAAATGGAAGTAAACACTAGGTCTTCAAAATGCATGCCCTTCTCTAGTATAAAAGGCTATGGATTATATTTACTGATGGATTTATAATTTATAGGGGTTTGAAGAAAACCCATAGTATTAGAACTCCTAGTAGGTTAGTTAGTAGTATGAAAATAATAATTTAATGGTCCTTTGGATATGGTTTTCAAAATTAGCATTGTGAATGCATGAATCCTCTTGGGTGGACAAGGAGAATTAAAATTTAATAATTTTAATAATGGGTTACTCCTATTAAGCTAACCATAGTAGTAATATTTGTAAGAGACACTAAATAATCAATAGTTTGTGTACTCACATTTGATGGCTGCCCATCACTCAAAATAACATGGGTAATGAAATTTTTAGTTGTATTGTTTGTCACTACTCCTTATTAAATATGTTACTTAAATTACATTGAAACCTTTATATTAGGTCCACCTATGGGGCTTGCATAAACTCATGTAACAACATTACCAATAAATATGGTCTCCTTGAGATTTAGCTCCCTAGTTTTCTCTTGAATGGAGACTGGTGTGGTCTTAACCACCTTCTCTATTTATTTCTCCATAATATGAGGTGGATAACATGGAGTTAAAGATAATTATTTAATATCTTGGGTTATAACTTCTTGTTTGGACTCTGTCTATGACACCATATCTTTTTTATTTATTTTCTTCTGATATTATTTATGTCTCAACTGAGTCATCCTTTTCTTATTCCACTATTGATTCTTCGTATCTATTTGTTCCCCTTGAATTATTTTTTTATTGTTCTTATATTGTCTCTACTTCCTCTTGCTCCTCTAATTCCTCAAAAAGAGGGGCCCCTTTAACAAATAAACCTTCAACAAGCCTTTATTCTTCTTTTACAACTTGAAGAGACATAAGAGGAGTCTTAGGCTTCCTTTGATATGTCACTAGTGGTGGAATAGTAGGAATAATAGTTTGTCATGAAGTGGGTGGAGTGAAAAATGAAGGGGATATAATGGTGGAAGGTGGATGAAGTGGAGTGAGAATGGAAGTGACTATTGGTGGAGTTATAGAAAGTGTGTATTATTTCCTAATATACTAAGGCACTATCAATGGTGGTGTTATTATTTTAACTAGTGATAAGGGAGTAGAAATAATAAGAACTTATGAAAAGAAAGAGGGAAGACTTACTTGTTGTACTATTGTCAGTGGAGGTAGGGATGCAAAATAAATTGGTCCCTCTAATATGATAGGAACTAGAGATTCCTCTATGCCATTATTGGGTTTAGATGCAACAACACTTGGAGGTGTGGGGATACCCCTAGAGATATTATATATGATTTATGATTATATTTCCCTATATGCACTTCATCAATAATTTTAATTCCCATTTCTACTTTTGGTTGAGGAGGCCCATGAACTAGTGTTGAGGTTGAATATTCAATGTCTATTGTCTTTGAATCTTATTTCATAATGGATCCTTTGGGATCCTATCATTGACATGCTAACCTTGTACATATTTATAATAACTTAACTATCATCTTCATCATTTAAAAATATAAGATCATGATCATACCATTAGTGCCCATAGGATATTTTAACCTTTTTTTCATATTTATTAAGGTGATCCATGACCTTATTTATAGGATCCCAATACCTAAATAGTGTCATTTTCAAGTCATAATGCATTCTATTTTTACCCACAAAGCTAAGGTGATCTCATTTTTATATTTTATGAAACTAAAGCTAAGCAGACTTGGATATAGGCTTCCTTATTTAGCACCCCTTAATTCAATGTCTACACTATCATATAATAGTGAAACAATCTCCTATTTAAACTATTTATCTAGAGAAATATGTGGTAGATATAAATGTTTTTCCCTAGTACCTTCAATTATAATTATATTATAATTAGGGTAATACCAATCATCACCCATTTTCCCAATATTTTTCTTAATATGTTATGATATCTTGGACATGTTCTTCCCATTTATGGACTTATACACCATAGGATTAAAAAATTTGTGATATTATAATTTTTTCCTAAATTTGTATATGTGAAGTCTATTAAATTTATCACAAATCCTATTTTTGGGATACTTTTTAGATGGATCCCAAGGTTCTGCATAGGATGAATGCATTATAGAAATTATAGCATCTACCAAGTATGAGATCATATAAAAGTTGACATCTAGTTAGGTTTGTTGGGTTAATGATTTGGTGTATCAAATTAGAGATAGTTATTTCTCTAAGGGAAAAATAAATTGAACTAAAAATGATGTCCAAGAATGGGACCCATATCTCATGAACATAATAAATGCTTATAAATCCATATAATCAATTTAGCAGATCCATGGCACTTGTTACCCCTATCCTAAAAATTACTATGAGAATGGAGGAAAGTGGTCCTTTGATTAAAAAATTTATTGGGTTGGATGTCCATTGTTGTAATTTTTCCTTAATTTAATTTTTAAAAAACCATGAATTTATCATATATTGGTTGTAGGTTATTTCAAGAATAAGGAACTTATATTATTTCTCAAATGAATTTCCACTAATTTAGGTCACATGAGTAGTATTATGCCAATAGTGAAATATTTTTCCAATATTTTTCCCATTTGTAAAGAAATCATAAAATAAGTTAATACAGGGAATTATATTTGGTTTCGTAGTAGTGTTGTGAGGCCTACTAACTTAATAGACAAAATTCCATCTTTGTATCATTGTGTAAAGGAAAATAGTTTGTCCTTTGCTTGACGTGGCTCTGTAACATCCACTTCCACCCATATGGATAAATAATGATTGAATTAGTGCTAAAATATTGCTATATCAAACATTATGTCCATGAACTCAATCATGCCAATAATGGAGTATACAGAGGGATGAGTTTGAGATGTTGAATCCATTGACACTATGCAAGTTTTCTAAATTATCTAGAAAAATTGAAGCATTTTTATTCACTAGGGAGATTGAATTATCAAAATGCATAGCATAGCAAGATGGAAATGTAATCAAATCATGATTTGTAAAATATATATATATATATATATATATATATATATATATATATATATTGCTTATAATTGTTGTCTCTGATAATTGAATTTGGTGAATTGACAATACATGTGAATTAATTATAAGTAATGGTTCCTAATTTGTTACACACTCATTCATTTCTCATTTGAATTTTGATTTTGCATTGTTATATTTAGCAAAAAAAATATTTCCAAATTGCATATTTTCACTTTTTGTGGGTGCTTCATCATATTAACAAGACATATGTATTCCTTTTGCATTTTTGGATATTATTTCAATGTTTTTATAATAACTAGGCTTGATCAGAGACACGTGGATTCATATTTCTCATCTACTTGGCACTAGACCTTATATTTTGTACTTTGATTCTTTGACTATGGGATCTTGGGATGATGACACTTATAATGATCTCATATACTCACTTTTCCAGATTATGAAACTCTTAACTATGCATTTGGAAGATCATAGGTTAGCAAGATTATGACATGTGAAACAATCTTGCTTCACTAGAGGGATTTCTAAATTTTGACTATGTACCTTATTAGATAAACTGAAGATGTCAAACTATTATGACATGGACAATTTTCACTTTCCTAGGCTCTGACTTTTGTACTATGCTATGGTAAGTCATAGATTGATGATATGATGATACATGGACTACCCTCACTACTTTGTATTGTCTTCATGTTTTAACTATGTTATTTGATCTCGTAGGATTCAGATTACCAAGATGGTGACATGTAGAGAAATATCACTTCACTAAACTTAGGTATCAAAGATTTTAAAATTATGTAATAAATTATCAGTTGCAAGTTACTAAGATGATGACACACAGATAGTTTCCACTACTCCAGATAATTCCCAAAACATGGAACATGTACGATTGTTGAGGGATCTACAGGTCACAAAGATGAAGACACATGGCATGATCTCACTCATTCAGGTAGTTGAATGAATTTATATACTATGTATTAGACCTATAGACCTTGGATAAATGATATTATGATGTGTGGCTTAATCTTGCTTGCTAAGATGAATATTAAACTTAGAAATTTGAACATTGTGAGTGAGAATTATGGATGATGATGTGTTTCAATATCTTGTGATGTTTAGGATAGCATACACATTTATACATAGAGATAAATTTAAACAAGATAGTATATTAGTCAATTAGTCAAACAAATATTAATCATAACTCATTCCACCCAACTATTAAAACTAAAGACATAAAATATTTTATTAATAAAAATGTGTTTAAACCTTTCAACTATCACTTTTTGAAAATTTAAAATATGAGGTCTAATAAATCCATACAAATAATCTTACATCCAAAATTCAACATGATAATAAAGATGTAAATTGGCTTTGATAATCTTAACATTGTAATAGAGTCTTGCTTATGGTTATTACAACAGAACAAAATAACTATTTAGAATTTAAAACCATTTTCATATGAGTTAGACCTAAACATACAATATGAAAGATATGATCATTAAAATTATTAATGAAAATAGGGTTCCCATCTGAAAATTTTGAAGGTGGGGTGTTTTGGTCACAATAAGTACTATGACAACTATTATGTGTTACAATGACAATTATGGGGAATTATGTGATTAGTACTAATTAGGATATAATTGAAACATGATATATCACTAGTTGGAATCCAATATCACATTACTTAAAAATAATAACAACAATATTGGAATACAATATTATACTAGTTAAAATGCATGTGTGTGTGTATTGGAATCTAATATCCTACTAGTTAAAAATAAATAATAAAGTCAAAAAATATAATACTATAATTATATATTCTTAGACATATGTCAATATTTAATCAAATGATGGTTTAAAATATACAAAATCAAATCTACTAGAGCATAAGGTGGGATAATAAAATTATATCCAATAATAAATGATAAGTATAAACCAAATTAATAGGATTTGATGGATAAATACCTATTTTTGACTTATTGATATTTTAACAATGACTAAAAATGTAGAAATGAAGATCCTAGAATAGTGAAAAAGTAACTTTAGAAATCAAATAATAAAATGAGGTATTGAATAGTTTTATAATATTTCAAAAAGGTTCATACTAGTTTTATATTCTTAAATAAATTATAGTTTGTCTGAAAGTGGTTAGTCTATTCTAAAAATAGATATATAGATCTATTATATCTTACACTTATTAGAACCATTTATCATCAATAGATGCATAAAATAACTCTCTCATTTATGCAAATAAGAAAGATCTTATGACAAAATACTCTATCCTTTGATGTAACCCTAATTTATCCTCGATTCTTAACAATAAATCTAAGACAATATGAAATATGTAGATTTGTTATCCCCAACCCCTCAAGTGGGAGTTGATCTACATATAAATGTTGAGAATCAAGGCTCTCTAATTCATGTGAGTGACAAATCCAAATGTGAGAGACGCATCCATCCTATCTCATTATGTGAACACATATAACTATATTATCTTTCACTAAATGAAAGCCTTATTTAGTACAAGTATACAACCATAATTCTTAAATAAATAAATAATGGAATAATAGTAGAGTATGTGAACTTGTCACATCAAATTTCCTCTACAAACTATTTAAGAATTAATTAGTTGATTATGAGGTTGATGATTACTAGATCTGATATTTATTTTATAAGTTGAATTTGTATATGTTATTTGATTACTAGTTACATTAATAGTTTAATAATCAATATCTTGATGGATGGTTATTGTGTATGTCTTATTATGCTTTATGAACATGATTTTATATATAATTTGTATTTAGTAGTTTATTATGGTTATATGTTAATGATTATTTTGAGTTAGAGTAACTACAAATTTGTTTAATGAGGTGGATGCATGACTATCCCACCTCACAATGAGTTTAAAGGGAGAGTATCATCAGAGAAGGGGTGAAGCTACCAATAATGCGGGTAGAGAGAGCTCCATGAAATGATTTCACACACCATGATCAATTGTTTGAATGAATTAAGAGACACTTCCATTAGTTTTCTGGTAACAAATGAATCACAATTGCTTTTATTTTATTATAGATGATAGGCATGTGTGTATTGATCTAATTAAAACACTTATACATTTCACTTAGCTAGTCACATTATACTTTCATGACTCAACATAAGTGTATGCACATAAATTCACTCACCTACATTATCGTCACTAATATTACTATTAGTTGACACTAATTATACTTAATATAATTTATCTTATTAATTTATCCCCCAATTTAACTAATAACCCTCTTCAATATTCATTCATCTACTAACCTTATTCTATCCCACTTCATCATTAATTTATCTTAAATCCTCATTATCTTAGTCTAACCCCACTTATCTATTACTTGGTAATTTTAAATTCTAAATGGCTCACAGATTAGCCTATGCTTAGGATCTCCTACACCCCTAGTCCCTAATTCCTACCTAATCCCTATCTAACCTCATTCTAATCACCATTATTACCTAAAAAGGATTATATAACCCTCTAAATATAAAACCTTCCATATTCTAACCCATCCTCTCTAGAAGCCTCTAAATCTAGAGGTTTCTAAGGAATTTTAAATTCCTTGGATAATTTCAACCCTTGATCTCTGCAAAAAAAAAGTTTGAATATCCACCATTGATATTTCCCTCCTTCCTCTATTTGACCAAGGCCACTCCTCTATTGGGGATAACTAAAAATTTCATAAAAATTTCATGTCTATTTATCAATTTCCAAGCTAATAACAAATCCATGTCAAACTAATCAACAATATTAGGAGTTCATAATCAAGCATCCATCATCCTTGATCAAGCATTCATGTCAAAAATATGAGTCAAGCTAATCCCAATCCTCTTTATCTTTTATTATATTTAATCATGGTGTAGATCATTTAGATTTAATATTTTATAATGTTGTTTTGAATGTTTATTCACCTATTTCATTATGATTATAATGGATCTATCACTTTAGCTATTATTTTGAGCTTTGGGTTTTGAATTTACATTTTTAAATCCATATAGAGCTCAAATTTCATCTAGATTTTGGTGAGTACAGTGGGAGATTGCTCCTAATTTAATAATTTCGGCTTGTTAGTGGTGTTATGCTAGCTTGCAAGTCTAGTGGGATCAAGAAAAATCTCAAAGTTTTGAAATTTTCTATCCACAGATGAAACCTATGGTATTATACTGGTATTCATAACCTTGTCCTACGTAGTCATGGTTTTGTCCCTAAGAATTTTGATTTTGTGCTAACCACCTATCTAACTACTAACTATTTCCTTTAACCATGCAAGTTTTACCTTTTTAACAATACCACTAATCATAAATTTCAACTTGGTCAAGATAGTTGTGATCGTGTATATAAACTTGAGATTTTTCCTAAACTTTTAATGGTTTGTTTTGAAGGTTTATTTCTTTTGACAAAATCATGACTTTGAAAGTCATGACTTTGTTCTGGTAATCATGACTTTTCATTTTGGAGTCACAATGTTGTAGTCCTGAATAAAAACACTAATCATTATGATTTAACTTCTGATCTATAGGATTATTTCTGACTTTGTCTATTTTTCAAGGAGCTAATATTCATCAAAAACATCATACATCTCCTCCTTACATCTTGTCTAAGACACTTGGGTCTGAAAATAAAATTTGTGACTAACCATATTTTGATAACAAAGATTCTATATCTATGCATATTTGTTATGTGGATAATATGGTTTATAAGACAATAAGAGGAAGGCAAAAGTAGGAGCACATATAAAGATAAAACCAAACACAAGATCTAAACCTTTCCCCTTATTTTAACAACATGCCAACTTTTAAAATTTTCAAACTCATGACTTTGCCCTATGGAATAGTGGTATTGTATTCTTAATGGTGATTTTGTAATTTTTTCAAATTTGAATCTTATTCTATTTGTTGGTTATTATATTAACCTCATAGGATAGATTTAGGGAAATTAATCTTCTTGTTCAGAATCTTGTTTATTTTGAACATTTTAAATACCCATGTTTTAAAAGCTTTGGATACATCATAAACATTAGTTTTAATCCATCATAATCATCTATACATAAATTTTTTTGGCATCAAAATAATATATACATAATCATCTCTAGGCCTCTAAGTAATCTATCATAACCTGCTAATTTATTTATGTTTGGTCCATAGTAAAAAATCTAAGGTTTTGTAGTTTATGACAAAACCACAACTCTCATTTTATAGTCAATAGTGATTTTGTCACTGTCAGTCATGATTTTATCTAAAAATCATGGTTTTGTAGGATAACCATCATGGTCAATTAATAATTACAAAATCACAACTTGTAATTTGTGATTTTAAACCCTTAGTTGCAATTTTGCACTCTCGGGTTATGATTTTGCACTGTGTAATTACAATTTTGCACTAATTTTTGCTTTAAATTTGGTCCTTTTTAATTACATTTTTTGAGTCATTTTTTGTGAATTTTAAGTCATTTTGAGCCTCTTATAAGGCCCAAATTTATTTTGTCATTGGGGGCTCTACCCCTCGACCCTGCCCTATAACATGATAAGGGTTTCCTCCCCTTGAACTTCATGTCATGTCTCGATCATACCAAAAAAAATTATAGATCCAAATTGTGAAATTTTTTAGGGTGTTTTTTTATTAAAGCATATTGGACTAACATCTTTATTTCTTTTAGGGGTAAATCTAGTTGATATTTTATCTAACTAACATCATCATTTTGCAAGTTATATTTTATATAACATATTGTCTTACAAGTTTCCATTCAAGATCATAAATCAAAAATACTAATCATTGATCTTGTAGGGTTACCTCTTTTGAGTGCTTGATTCAAAATACTAACCATGTACTTATAGGCTGCCTATCAAAGACTCCATTTGGCACTCTAAAATTTGATTTTGAATCATTTTCTCATATCATTTTTATCATTTTGTCTTGTATATATATCTTTGTTTTGTATATTATTGACTTTCATCTTTTATATATAAATCACACATCTTAAAAATATCAATAAATTAATCTTTTTGTCTGTGTGTTTATATACCAAGGGCTATAGTTGGTGTATGATATCCCCCTTACATCCTTACAATGATTCTTTGGGGATTAAAAACCACATATATATCCTCCATTTTTATTTTATATGGGGATAATGACCATGGATTTCACCACCATGCATTAGATCAAACTTTGTGTTTCAATGGAGTCTAAAAATTAGGAGAGCAATCATTAGGCACCAAATCATAATTCCCCATAAAAGGTTCCATGGAGTGAGGGGTAGTTAAGTTCTAAGACACAAGGTGATCAAACAACATCCTATATAGACTTGGGCCCCATCATACCATCTTGTTTATAAGGGATGAACCTAGAAACCTTTGTGTATACCTAGATTATGAGCCTTCAACTGTAATAGGTGTACCATTGTAGGATTTGATATTAGCTTCAAAGTAGACATCAAGTGTGAGCAAGGTTGAGATGGTTTAGTTGATACTGTAATGAGTCACTAACCTATAACCTCACACATAAATATTTTAGATGGTGTGAGCATCAGGTTACACACCCTTAAGTTTACTAATCATAGGTTTTGTGGTTTGATTACTTGGGTGTGTGTTGTGATAAACCCATGTTGTTTATGAGCTAAGTTATCCTTCACCCAAACCTATACACACCTATCTAGGTCTTTTCACAACCCATTTTGTACATCCTTATCCTTTTTACATATATCTTCATCTTGTCTATCCTTATCGCATAACTCTATCATCTTATCATTCTTATCCCATCATTTTTTTGCCTCATTATCATCTTATACATCCTATTCATCATCCTCTTGTAAATATTATCTTTACATATCCTTATCCCTATCTCATCTTGTCTTTATCCCATCCTAATTCAGTCACCCCCATATTATCCCATCTTATCTTTATTCATACCCCATCATCTCATCCCTATCTCATCATTACATTTATATATATTCATCCCATCTCCCATATTATCTTCATCTCATCCTAAGCACACTTCATTATCACCTTATATTAATCTTCTCTTAGTATAACCATTATCTACTCATCATCATCTACATATTTTCCTATATATCTTTATCTCATCTCCTCTTATACATATTTCTAATCATATCCTAGCCTCCACTCATCATTTATCATTACCTCATCACTTGCATATCCTAATCATCACCTTGTATATCCTTATTTTACGCTCTTGTACATATCCTTGTCCTCTTGTACATTCTTCTAGTCACACCCTATCCTAGACCCATTCATCATTAATCACACCACCATTACCTACATATCCTTATTACACCTTGGTTCATCCTCCATATCCTATCCTAAGTCCATCATCAATATTTTTTCTTGACCTTGTCCTCATCACCCATATAGTCTAATCTCATCCACATATTATCCTAGTTGGCTCTTTAGGGTCTAAAACTATCCCCATCTCATTCATATTACCCTTTATCATCCTCATTCCCATCTCATAATTACCCCTTAATCACTTCATCATCACCTATCATTATAATTATCCTAATCACTTTCATCACATAAACCATATCCCCTCCTATCTTGAGTAAAATTGGTTTAAGGTTCTGAGATAGTTGTTTTATCCACATCATCCTAATCCACTATCACTCCTCCCATTGGTCATATCTTTAGTCAATATTTTTCTAACATCTTATCACTTTATCATATTTAAATCTAGTAAACCCATCATAAATCTTGTCTATATCACCCTTTCCTACTCATAACTAACACCCATCATATTATCCTCTTGCTAGTTTGAATCTAGGTACCCATAAAATCCTCAATCCTTTTTCTAGATTGATAACTAGGCATTATTGATAGGATTTTAGCACATATTTAACTATCCATATGAAATCTAACCTTATTCTTATATCATCCTAATCACATTTAGTCTACTTCCTCATCATCATCACTTATCAATACTAGCTCAGTCATTAGACCCACTTTGTTCAAGGAACCATCCCTAATTCTTAGCCTACCTTTTATAATCAATCCTTTATCATCCATCACCATGGAGTTACACCCCACTTTTTTTACCAATACATAGCTTCCTATAAGGATGAGATCCTATTGAGTTTCCTTATGATGGGTGTACCACTCCATAAATGTGTTGACCCCCTTTAACTCATTGCACCTCCTATCCAAGCCCCTTTATGTGAATTATTCACCAATCCTCCATATAATAATCATAAATAATTAATTTACCATTCCCATACTAGCAAATGGAATCCAATCTTGGCCACTTAGACTACTACCAATCCATCCACCCAGTCACATCAAAAATCATCTAATCAAAAACCTAATGCTTCCAAATTTTGGTCACACAATGAAATGGGTCCATATACACCTCTTCTTATGTCCTTGGAATCCCTTTATAAAGAACTCATCACTACTAATATAATGATCTACCAATTTATCTGACATCTTGATCTCACTAAGCCTAAGCCCTCTTAGTATAAATCTATTAAATATGCATATAACCAAAGCTGGGGCCATACCATTAATCAATGTCATCCTTTCTAAGATTTTTTTGAATACCTCATCAACATGGTGACATAATAATCAAGGATGAACCAGATGAGTCTCCATCCATGGGTGCATAAAAATATTAATGTTAATATTTCATTCTTGATCAATCCCTTCCCCTTCCAATCCAATGTCAAGACACCAAATCCCTCCTCCATGATACCCCCATCTTCAAAAAATCCTCCATCAAAGATGAGTCTCTTCCCCATAATCCTAGTCCTTCCATCTCTCGTGACTCCTTATATGGGCCTATCATCCATCCATCATCTCCCTCTCCACCATCACATGAAATAACCCTTGTTGAGAGGTCAATTGTTGACAATAAATATTCTACTAGTAGCATTACATTAGGGTCTAAATTTAAGTCAACATTGTAAGTCTTATCTTCATCAGGATCATGTTTAACATTTGTATTTTGTGAACTAGGAATTTAACTAAGAAGAGGAGATTAATATCATGTTAGTGAATGAAACCAAATCAAAAGAACACTAAACTAAAATATTCATGCCTATTTAATAGGGTGAGCTTAGTAACAAAAAAAATTAAAAACACAACTAAAAAGTAAGGAAAAACAAGAATTCCTTCACCTTCATTAGATGTTCCAAATACCTTTGTAGTAGTGTCTTACTTAGTTTTGTGCTCATGAAGTCCTTAACAATGGAATCTTGGCTACCTCCATCTCTCCTTGACACCTTTGGCTTCGGCTTGGCTTGGCTTAGAATCAATTTGGAATGGTAACACTATTTTACATGAAGCTTTTGGATTCAATCTTAGATTATAACTTTACAGAAATTAAGCTTTAAAATGATGTTCTGGCCTCTCTATTTATACATTTTCAAGAATGACCAGAATCAACCATGACCATCCATCTCAATATTAAGATGTGTGGTCATGGATTAATAGAATTATCTAATTAAAATCCATAATTATCTTCATCATGAATTTTAAATAAGGGACATTAATGAGGCATGGGAGGTAATAAAGAGGCATGGGAGACCCATAATCTTGATATTTGTGGCATTTATGGCCTAGGGTTGTCTTCCCAAGAAATGAGGTAACTTGATGATGTAGATATTTAATATTAATTTTTAAAAAAAAATTTAAATAATTTTTCATGGAATTACTAATTACGTCATGATTGGGATTAATTAGCTCTTAAGCATGATTAAGCACTTTGTGTACAAATTACTCAAATTGATCAAAATGCCTTGTTATTGGTCTAAAATTTGACTGGATTGGAATTGGAAGTCAATGTTAGATTAATTGGATATTTTATCCCATTTCTGATGTTTCCAACACCAAATAAAAAATACACATATCTCATATAATAAATTTGAAAGAAAAGAGCAATCTAGAGCACCTAGGTGCAAAATTAGCATTTTGACTCAAAATGATTTAATCAAAGTTAGCAGGGCCATAAATTGCATTGCCCCATTTAATGATACTCTTGCCAAAATTTGTAATTGAATATATCAATTTCAACTCATTTAATGTGCTTTAGTATTTTTAGGCCAAAATGTACACTTTTGGTGGAAATCGGTCAAAAGCCTGGTTACATGTTCTCGATGGCCAGATTTAGGTGTCTACATATTCAAATCAGATTCCTCCTTAAAAAAATCATCCCTCATTAATATTTCAATAGATATTGATAATGCCTATCCTTTTGAGGATACTCCTAATCCATATACCTCCAATCCATCACTAGGCATATCTTTAAATCTTGATCAGGATAATAAAGTCATAAATGAGTTCTTAAAAGCTTTATCTATTGAAGATTATCAAATTAAATCTACTCCTAATTTAGATGCATTTCTTCCATCTAGTCATATTGATCCTTTTTTTGATCTTGAGGAGATTTTCTTTGATGTCAAAAATGGGTCTCCTAGGAACCCCTAGGATGATCATGTTACCCCATCACCACTCATTGACCTCATCATATCATATCCCCCACCTTTTCCATCATAGATCATTTACTTATTATTGATGATCATTTAATAACCTCCCTCTATAGGGATGAATATGAACATACTTCATTAGACCCTTCCTAGAGAAATGTAATGTGTGTCATAAAAACAAAGGTCCAAGACCATATTCAAAAAGTCATAAATCATGATCAAGTCATCTTTGATACCATAGTAAAAATCAATAAAAATCAAATCATGAGCCTAATTCAAATATCTCTTCCCCTATTGAAGACTAATATCAGGCACTAAAAGAATTTCAAAGTCAAAATCATCATTTATCAAGTCAAAAATCAATCTCCCTTGGTGAAGCCCAAAATCAAGCACCAGGGAGTAGTCAAAGTCCAAATAACATCAAAATCAAAATTGATCATCCATCAAGTAATTAGATCAAATATGAAAAACAAAGTCAAAGTGTCTTGGATCTCCTATAGTCCTTTATCAATTGCCACCAATCTAATCAAGAATGTGTAACATATATAGTGATGTATGTTACTGCTAGTCTTAATCCACCATCACCCATCACACCATCTTATCATGATATTATCATCCATTTTATTCCAATACATCCCCATCAATATTTTACCACATCCATACCTCTCATCACCTTTTCGAGCGTCATTGTCTCTCTTAGGGGCAACAAAGACACTTGGTGTATATATTTTGAGGGGTCTCAATCAAGCATTAATGAAGGTCATATGTACCCTAATACATCTAGTAGTAACATGTTCCTAATGTCACATATCCCTAGAATAGGTGTTGGATAAATATCATCAAAATTTATACATCCTAAATCTATCCCTTCTCCAATAAATCAAGATGCCAAAAAAATCATAAAAATCACAAGAAAAGAGTAATAAAATAAAAAATCATTCATCCAATGGTGAAAACTAGTCTTCTAGTACCTTGGTCAAGTACCATGATGAAAATTGATTTTTGGTATCATGGTATAATAATCAATTATTTATATTATGCCTTAGTACTTGGGGGAAAAATCCATCTATATCCCTTATCAATCCATCCCTTTTCAATAACCTTCATCCATTCTCACCCATCCATCATCTGTCATCATGTCATCCACCTTATCTCTTATTCCTTCCCTTGTCTTGACCTTAATAAAGAAGTAAATTGTGTCTTTAGAACTATTCTCAAACCATCTTAGCATATCCTCCAATGAACTCTTAGACAACTAAAAATCTAGCTCCTTCACGATGTGGTCATTGGTAATCCCTAGTCCCTTATTCCTTAGACCTCATCCCTTTATCCACATCACTCTCATTATTTTGTCATCCCACTCATCATTCCATCCATCCCCATATTTATCTTGGTTTCTAGGTTGGTATTCCTTATGCTAGTAACCCCATTTGTACAATGTATATACATATTTAAAAAATCCCTAAAAATTGAAATATTCTGAAAACTATAGAAATTATAAAACTTGAAAAATATAAAAATAATCCATTGTGTCTTGTCTTATGTCACATCCATCTTCATCAAATCATCCTAAACCAAATCCAATACTCATACCATCTATCATATTTTCTATATAACTATCCCAAACAATATATAATATCCCATCCATCATTTCATGTTAGAACCCAATCCTAGTGGTCACCCATATATATCTTCATTCTCATCCTTTTTCACAAAGTAATTATCAACATACACAACCTTGTTAAAGAATTTAGTCTAGCACCCATCACTTATTTATCATTTCCTTTTCATACCTAGCACCCATATAATCACTATTTTACTGGTATGAAAGGTATATGATCCCATCACCTCTCTATTAATGCATTTCCATACCAAGCACCCATCCAATCAATATTTTACTACTATGGAAAGTATTTGATCCCAACATATCTTAATATTTTGCTAGATTAGAATCTTGTAGGGTTTTTTATTTTGATAATCCTTGGTCATCTTTACATCCTAATCCTAATCATGATCATCCTCACCAAATCCAATTCTATCTTACATCATAATCATCCTAGTCCAACCCAACATCCCATCATTAGATAAGACATTATGACACTGTATGTAGATAATTGTGTGTGTTACTTGTTTATTCTATTTATCTTGTTTGAAAGTTTTTATCATGTAAATATTTTTTTTGTCTTTGTCTCTTTTTGTCTATTGGGAAATGAATGGGGATGATATGAAGTCACCCAAAGATACAATGCTTATAAGTGCCCTCGAGGATGTAAATTTCACTATTTGGCCATGAACTTTGGCATTATATCCTCTTAGTCATGCTTATATCATGGGGCATACTACCAAGTGCCATATCTATTGGATTTATTAGACTATGATGATTCTTATGATAGTTATGTGGATTTATCATCATTTATTTATTCATCTCATCATCTCTCTTCCTCATCCCTAATCTACTCCTTGACCCATCTGGTTGACATCCACTATTTTATCCTCATCTCATCCTATAGTCACTAACATCATCCTCTAATCACTAATCATCATTATCATCATCATATTTTACTCCATAAATTTGCCTTTCTCCTTTAGTCATAACTACATCAGCTTGAGGTCTTTTCAGACTATGTAGGTAGCACTTGGCCACTTTTTAGTGCCCAAGGATAGCTTGGACACCACCTCCTCTTTTTTAATCATCCATAATCACATCTCTCTCATCTTTCATTATCCTCAAGTCTTAAATCAATCTAATCTTTAAACTATAATATAAATCATTCTATTGATCAATCACCATCCTCATCATCATTTCCCTAATATTTTTTTCAATCACCCACACTAGTCGATTGGGCTTGACATATCACAACATTCATATTTTCTTCTATTAAACATCCATTATCATTGACTAATCAAATAATCATATGAAGTTTTTGGTTCCTCCCTCAATTGGGGCATGACACAAATCATAACTTTATCAACATATTATGGCTCATTTATTTGATGTAATATATTCATGTCTTTGGGTCACTCATTCATATCATTTCTTCTCTATACATCATATTAATTGATTTAGCTTTGAGCTATATCCATCATCAATCTTATCAAATCATCATCTTATCCTAAATTATATTTCTCCCTTGCATCCATCTTTTCTTGGTATACATCTAAAACTTATGGCCTTTTAATCCTATCATCATCATGTTATGGTTGATTCCCCCTTGGAATGTGATGATAACCATGACCCAGCCATCTCCACTCCCTATGCATATGTCCTTGTCATGAGCATCATAAATTTATAGCTTATTGATCAAGTCTAATTTGTCTTCCTCTTCATCTATATCACATCACCATCCCATCCCCTTATCTATCCATTGCATCTGACCCCTCACTTATTATTTTCAGTGGCCATCTATTTCATTCTTCCTTGCATGTCCCCTTGATGGGGCATAATATCCCCTAACATCATATCTACTAAAATTCATCCATGAAAACGTTTTTATTTGAAAAAGCATTACTCATTTCATTTCATTTCACTAGTAATACCCTTTTAAAGAGGGTAAAAATATGTGCACCTAAATTTGATTACCTAAATTATCATCACTAATAATACTATTAATCGACACTAATTCCAATTAATCTAATTTATCTTGATAATTTATCACCCTATTTAACTAATATCTCCATTAAATAGTCCATCTACTAACCTTATTCTATCCCATTTCATCATTAATTTATCCTAAATCCCCATTATCTTAATTAATTTATCCTAAATCCCCATTATCTTAATCTAACCCTACTTATCTATTATTTAGGAATTTTAAATTCTTAATGGCACATACTAGCCTATGCCTAGGCTCTTTTACACCCCTAGTCCTTAATCCCTATCTAACCTCATTCTAATCACCATTAGTCCCTAAGAAGGATTTTAGAAGCCTCTAAATATATAACCCTCCCTATTCTAACCCCTCCTCTCTATAAGACTCTAAATCTAGAGGCTTCCAATGAATTTTAAAATCCTTGGATAATTCTCAACCCTTGATATCCATAAAAACTAAGTTTGAATATCCACCATTGATCTTCCCCTCATTCCTCTATTTAACCAAGGCCAAACCTCCATTAAGGATAACTAGAAAATTCATAAAGCCTTCTTTTCCATTTAACAATATCCAAGATTCATAAAAGATCCATGCCAAACTAATAAATAATCTTAGGAATTCATAATGAAGCATCCATCATCTTTGATCAATCATCCATGTCAAAAATCTGAGTCAAGGTAATCCCAATCCTCTTTGTCTTTTATTTCATTTAATTAGTGTGTAGAGAATTTAGATTTAGGATTTTAAAATGTTGGTTTGAATATTTATTCACCTATTGAATTATGATTCAAATGGATCTATCCAAATGTGAGAGAAGCCTCTACCCTATCTCATTATGTGAACAAATATAACTAGTAGTTATTTGATTAGTAGTTATTTTCTGAGTTGGATTTGTATATGTTATTTGATTAGTAGGTATATTACTAGTTTAGTGATTAGTATCTTGATGTATGGTTGTTGCATATTATGATTTATGATCATGATTTTATAGATAATTTATATTCAATAGTTTATTATGGTTATATGTTGATGATTATTTTGAGTTACAGTAACTACTAGTTTGTTTGATGACGTGGATGCATGACGGTCCCACCTTAAATGGAGTTTAGAGGGAGAGAATCATCAGAGAGGGGGTGAAGCTACCAATAATGTGGGTAGATATATCTCCATGAAATTATTGTACACACCACAATCAATTTTTTGAATGAATTAAGAGATACTTCCATTATTTGTTTGGTAATAATTGAATCATATTTGCTTTGAATTTATTATAGTTGGTAGGCATGTGTGTATTGATATGATTTAACCACTTAAAATTTTCACTTAGATAATCATATTATGCTTTCATGACTTAACATAATAAATTCATTGATTGTGTTAAGATTGCTTGATTGATCAAATTAATCTATGATTTTATAATCTTGACTTTCTTATGGTTATTAGAAGTTGATTGTCAATTATCTTATTTAGTTGCTTGACTATTTTGTTTTAGTTATAGAATTATCATGTTGGAAAAAATAATAAGGATTAAAAGAATTAAAATTATATGAATAAAATGGGCTTAAATAAACATCAAATATTGATATTTAATTGATTTTTATAATCTATGACATCTTAGGCAGTTTCAAGGAAACAAAAATACATTATTTGATAACTTTATGATTTAATATTATGATAATTTAGCGTAGTCATCCATTTTAATATTTTTACTTCATGAATTTTAAATGGAAATAGAAATTAATATATGTTGGAAGTTTTAATATTTATTATCATTATGTTCTATTATCAAAAGTTAAAAGGTAAGAAGAAAATTGAATTAGGGTTTTATTTCTGGTTATCATTATGATTGTGAGGATTGAACTTGCCAAAGGAATATGGTGAGTTATTTTCCACCATACCTTTATATGGAGATATAAATATGAGTTAAATTGAATAAATGAAGTGAGTGGGGCATTGATGAGGGTAGTTTCATGATGGGAATCTCATAGAATAATAGTAGTTTTTGGAGATCATGCAAGATGTACATGAATTAGAAGAAAAGAATAAGAATGAAGGAAAGGAAAAGAGAACAAGGAAAAATAAGGAAAAAGGAGTAAAGAGGAAACTCAAATATAGGGGAGATAAGGCAATTCATTCCAAAAATTTAATAGCAGCTTGCAAAGAGCCAGGTAATTTTATTTTCATAGTTGTGAGATTTGAAAAAATAATAATAATGGGTTTTTATTAGTATAGGTTTTTATATATTTAATTATTGTTTAGAATGATTTATTCTATTAAAATTTTGTTTATAAACCATATAACTTGTAGTTATATATACTTGAGGATGAAACTTGGTTCCATAGGCCTATAGACTTGAGGGCCAAGCCCTATATAGAAAAGATTTGGTTTATGTTTTCAATCATAGACTTAGATGGTATTAATTTCATCTCTCTATAAAAACCCTCAAGACATTAAAAGTTGAGGTATTTATTTTAAAAGGTTATAATTTTGGTACTCTCAAGTTAATTATTTGTATGAGGGTTTTTGTAAGATATACAAAATAAAATCAAAAACATGATTCTGTTATTTTTACAACCAGGTCCTATACTTAGTTCATATCATTATCTCCATAAGTATAACCATATATATGTTCTTACATGGAAATTTGTACACAGTTATGGGATTATATATATATATATATATATATATATATATATATATATATATATATATATATATATATATATATATATATATATATATGTATATATATATATGTATATATATATATATATATGTATGTATATATATATGTATGTATATATATATATATGTATATATGTATATATATATATATGTATGTATATATATATATATATATATATGTATGTATATATATATATATATATGTATGTATATATATATATATGTATGTATATATATATATATATATATATATATATATATATATATATATATATATATATGTATGTATGTATATATATATATGTATGTATATATATATGTATGTGTATATATATATATATATGTATGTATATATATATATATATATATATATATATATGTATATATATATATATATATATATATATATATATATATATATAATATCATATTTTTCTCCTTTTTAATTACCCAAGCCATACCAATAAAATGACTAAGATACAATCTAAAATATGATTACAACACTCAAGATTCTTAACATGACCTACAATTATATTATTTTTATAAAATTGGTCACAATTATATATATATATATATATATATATATATATATATATATATATGAAATAATATGTTTTTATTCATATATATAATATCCTTAGATGTTTATGTATAAGTATTTTAAGTCCTCAAAATGAGCTTCTGATATTGAAGTTTGAATAAAGTATATAAGAAAAAAAAACATCAGGGAAATGCCTCTTTAATTTGTTAACCCAACTACAGATAGAATTGAGATTAGTAAGTGGTAATGGAAATTACAAATTAAAAATGAGGTTGCATATACATTTATATATAGGCATATATGAAATTAAAAATATTAGATAGAATGTATAGAAATACATGTAAATATATTAAGGATCTTATAGACTTGTATAATGTTAGTTGTTCATTACATGATCAGGATGCACATAAATTATAATCTAGACCTTAAAAACTCATGTTATAATTTAGCATAGAAGAATGAATGTACATATCTAGATGTATAAAGTAATTTTTTATTCCAATATGTAGATTACAAGCATTGACTATCTACATGAGTTCATTTTGTGACATGAAAAGGTCATGTATAGTTGTAGGTGTTGATTAGTATTCTAAGTAAAAAAATGAATCTTATATATGTAGCTCTATTTATATTAAATTAAATGTGATTCATTTGATTTGATTGGATGATAACATATATATTTCTTAGAGTTTATAACATTTTAATGGATTTAACAAAAGAGTAAAAAGGGCAGACCTTGTATGAAGAATATGACTAAAATATCACTTGGTTTTAATACATTTTTTAATATCTTAGTGGATGATGATATAAACAAATGCAAAATTGTAAAATGGTAGCTTATAGTTTTATTTTTTGTTGAAGGTTATTTGAGATTCTTGAAATATTTTGTTGATGTGTATTGACATTGGTTATATACTTATACGCAAGAATAGTGTTTGAAAGATATATTAAAAATAAAGATAGAAGAAATTGATTATTGTTCTAGTATATTGAACATATCTAGTATGAATATAGTGCCCTAATAAATATATATTACTACCTTGGTGTTTAATGCTTGTAAATAGTTATATTCATGATTCATGTTGTTTACATCATTTAATGTTGTATAAGATTTAGAAAATATTGAAGTTGTATTATTCTACTTCTGAATCTTTATGTATAGACTAAATTTAGATAATAGATGATACTTGTATGAGTATGCTTGTGGGTAACTCATCTATCTGTCTCTTAATATCATATATAATTCATGATTCAGTAACAAAGAGTTCTATGTGAGTGAAATGACTCAAACTCTTACAAATAAATTCTATAATGAAAATTTTGGACAAAGTAATGTTATAAATGAGACTTTGTCATTTCATTGTACTTATATTTTACATGTGTTTACTGATGTCATTTAGATAGAATATTAGATTCTATAGTATTTATGATTGCTAAATGTAATCATGATAGTACACACACAATTTCTAATTGATCTCTCAATATCTACATTTTTCATAGCTGCCCTTCTATGAAGGGTAGGACCACTCCTAGTGGGGAGGTGTATGGGAGACCATTAGACTATGGTTATAGGTAAAGCACTCATATTATGCTCTTCTTATATCATCTGATTCAATTATTTTGGATTATACTTAGGCTATGTTATGGATCATGGAGCTATTTGAGTATCTCATTTATAATTTTGTACTCATTTTATTATATATTTGACTTTGTATTATATTGTAAATATTTCTTTGGTAGATATTAAACATAACAGTGGTTGTGTAACTTTTAAATTAGTAACAAAAATGGATGTAAGCTTATTCATGCCTAATTTATGTATTATATCAATATTTTTTGTACTTAATTCATTTATTGTACTTGATTAAAAATTATTCAGCTTGTAGTTTGATATTTTGTTTGACCACTAGATGGATCAAATTGTAACTAGTGGGTTATTTTTTATTATATCATTTATTTATTTAAATTAATTTAGTAGTAAATAATTAATTTAATTAATTAGTTTTAAATTAAGTTATAAGTAATTTCATGTGTTTAAAAAAATAGCATAATTATTGGTTAATCCAGTGGGGTCTAACATTGTGGTATCATAGCTTAAGGTTTATCTCGTAGACCTGATGAGTCCACTAACATAATTTTATCATCCTAATTATAGTGAGGAGAATAGAATGAGGTATATCAAGTGGAGAGGTACCCTCTAATACAAACCCTAAATTTGATCCTAATTAGTTAGTAGTAGAATAGGATGTAAATTTTATTGGATTCTTTTTGTCATGAAGAATATTATAGACAAAATAGCATATCTTGAGTGAGAAGTCCATAGACTTGAGAAGAAAATGAATAGGAAGTTCCATAGGAATAAACTAAAGATCAATAAGTGTCTTAGGAGCAAGGGCATGAGGAAGGTCATCAAGTGATTAGAACTCGAGTAGTTACAAATATTGCATGTGACATAAAAATGTTAATCCACCAAAGTTTGATGGCATGATTTTGGGTGATGGATCTGAAGCTTGGCTCATATAAATGGAAAATTATTTTGAGATTAATAACTATTTCAAGGTGACTAAGGCTATGTGGGAAGCTTACCAACTAGATGGTGAAACAACAACTTGGTGGGCTAACAAGAAGCTTGACATGAACCTTAATTCTAATATGACCACATGGGAGAAATTTTTGACTCTTTTCAGAGAATGGTAGTTAACTCAAATCTATTTTGATTAGAAATTGATAAATTTATAGAACCAAAGGTAAGGGTAAATTTCAATGAATGAATACTTGGAGTAATTTACAAATGTCTTAAAGTATGATATATAGTGCCAGAAGGATAAGAGTTTCCTAATTATGAAATTAATTATGGGCTTGAAACTCCAAATTGGGTATGAATTGGGTGTACATGGACCATCCACCATGGATCAAGTCTTTTAAAATATAGAAAAACAAGATAAAAAATTGGAATCACTGGTAGAGGTTATAGAAAATATAATAAAAATTTTGATAGTTACAAGAAACCCTTCAAGAAGAAGAACTATAAATGGCATGGTGATTCCAAAAAATAGTTCAATAGTCAAAATGAAAGATTTGGTAATGATTAAGGGAAAAAGAAACTATGAGGTAATTTAAGAGAAGGTTATAAGGGTTTGAATTAGGGTGAAACAAAGGGGACACTAGGTGGATGTTTCACTTATGGAGGAGACCATTATGCCAAGGATTGTCCTTGATGGAAGATAGATGGAAAGAATAAGAATACAACCTCTTCATCACTTAAGGAACCTTTCAAAAATGTATTCATAGAGTATTAGATAATTGACACATTGAATTCCAAGTCTCTCCCATCAAAGTATTAGGTACTCTATTTGGTCATCCAATTATTGTTTTGATTGATACATGAACTACTAAATTCTTTATTTCTCCTATAATTCTAAGTAAATTATCTTAAGAAACTAATTCTATGGAAAATGGTAGTTATTAAATAATTAAGTGAGTCCAAGGTCGAAGTTGATAGATATCTAATGGAGGTTAAAATTAGATATCCATAATGCACCATAGTTATTGATCTTTATGAAACACCACTAGAGTCATATGATGTGATGCTAGGAGTGAATTGGATCTTTAGACATAAATCCAAAGTTGATTATTTCCTTAAAAAGGTTGAATGTTTAGATGATTTTAGAAACTAAACCCAAATCAAAGTAAGTTAGATAGAGTTAGAACTCAGGAAAATTTCAACCATTCACTTGAAGAAGGCCCATTGTAAGGTATGCCAAGCATTCCCAGTTAAAATGGATGAATTTGGTGAATTTAAGGAACCCACCACGGAAGACTACCATTTTCTAAAATAATTTTAGGATTTTTTCATAGAAGAGCTACCAAGACGACCTCCAAAAATGGAATTTTATTTCAACATTGATAGCATTCTAGGTTTAGAACCATAGTCTAAGGCACCCTAAAGAATGAGAATAACTAGGCTAGTTAAGTTGAAGTTACAACTTTAGGATATGTTCACTAAGGGTTTGATTCAGCCAAGTGTTTTTCCATAGGGTGTACCTATAGTATTCATTAATAAGAAGGACATAACACTTTACCTATGCATTGGCTAATTCATTATTAACAAAGTAATGATCAAGAACCATTATCCTTTACCTTGCATTGATGATCTTTTCAATCAAATGTGTGGAGTGATAGTATTTTGAAAGATTGATCTTCATTCAAGATATCATTAGTTGAGTATTCAAGAGAAATATATTTTGAAAACAACATTTAGGACTCATTATGGCTATTATGAGTTCACAGTACTTCCTTTTGGGTTAACTAATGACTAGTGACATTCATGAATCTCATGAATAGTGTGTTCAGTTATTATCTTGATTGATTTGTGCTAGTCTTCTTAGATGACATTCTCATCTATTCTAAAATTGAAGATAACATGTTAAATACATATTGTTAGTTTTAAAGTGGTTATGGAAGCACATTATTTTTGTAAATTTGTACAAGTTTGTTTTATTTTAAGTAAGAGTATAGTAATTAGGACACATCATATCCATAGAGGTAATTTCAATATATCTAGCTAAGATTAGGGCCATTATACATTAATATGTGCATAAAAATATACATGAGGTGTGTAGCTTCATGGGAATAAAAATGTATTATAGGAAGTTTATTCCAAATTTATCTAAGATGGATAACCCAATTACCTCTCTTTATTGGAAAGAGAACAATTTTGTGTGGTCAAATAAGTGTGAAGAATCTTTTTAGGTTCTAACATAAAGGCTTACTTTTTGCACTAGTGTTTCAGATTCTAGATTTGAATGTCAATAATTTGTTGGAAGCCAAACAATTGAGAGTGGGGGTGAATTAGTGTGCAATAATTCAATTTCATTTCCTCTTATCATTCATTAATCAATCAAACTACTTTAAATATATAACAAAGCATAATCAACCATCCATATGAACATGAAGAAAGAACATAACACATGAACATAATAGCTATGTGGGAAACCCTAATGGGGGATAAAATACACTATCACACCAATTGGAATAATATCATATAAGTAATTAAATGACTTTTAGTGATGTACCAAACCCACAAGGAGCACCAAACCCTCACTAGTTAGGCACCAACCCAACTAGTCCATTAGCAAGATCCAACTTGCAAGGAGGCTCCAACCCCTAAGTTGATTAAGAATACACTTAATAAAAAATGGTAAACTATACATTATTTTTTATTCTCAATATTTAGAATGGTCTTTTATATCTCTCAAATATTCATCTCACACAATCACAAAATTACCCTCATTCTTCTTCACTCAATTATCCTTTATACTCAACAATATCATCAACATAGAAAAAAATCAAACCCTTTCATACTTAAAAAACATTACATGGAAACATGAAATGACTTTATATCCATTATTAACCCTTATACTCTACTCTCTTAGCTTTATATCAAATCAAACCCTTCACACAAGCATGCCTAATCAAATAGACCTAATAGCTTTCAAACAAAGAAATCCACTAGCTCATCTATTTCATCATCACTATTAGACATTAAAAACATTTTAAAAAATTTAATATTATTATCCATGCCTTTACACACATCTACAAGTCTCTCTTCCTTCACTTCACTTTCTCATAGTCTAACTAGTCAAAATAGCATAATTAGTCCTCCTTGCTCAAACAACCTCTTCTAGGCTTATTAGGTGCATTGACCTATGTATAAACCTATATAAACTTGGTTATATATGCATGGATGATCATATTCACATTTTTATGGTCCTCAATGACCTACCTCTTCTCCTTCAATGATCTATTCTCTTGGCTTAAGTCCACTCTCTCTCAACTAGACAAAATAGGCCAATTAAGCCTTGCATTTATACCATACTCTTGGTCTTACCCACATTAGATGGAAAATATATTTAACACACTTTTTTTACATTTTTAATATGTACTTACACACTTTACCATCATGAAACAATCATTACACAAGTTGGTCATCTCTCATAGGAACCATAAACCCTATTAGGGCTCATAGAGACCTAAAGGAATTAGGCCTTCACACCAACACGTTATACTTGTGACCTCTTGGACCATATTTATCCTAAGAAAATTCCTATAAAATATTTAATATAACCTTAATAATATCTCATTGGGTCCACACCACTTGTAGATCCAACTCACCACTTGAGTCAAGCCATTTAGCCTACTTGTGATTAGCCCTTCACACATCCAAAAAGTCTATTTATCATATTTGAAGCAAGAGATAAAAAATTACACTTAAACATATGAAAAAAAAATATTTATATATATTTTATGACATCAAAAACCTCTCTATATCCATTATACATCTTCACATATGCCAAAAGGCCTCAAACCAACTTTGAAAAAATGACCACTTAGGATGGTCAAATATTATCAAAGTATAGTCAAGAAAATTTGACTACCAACACCTTCATATGGACTCATTATTAATAAAACAACTTAAAATGGAAATTTTAGACTTATTTAAATAATATATGATCATTATATCCTTCAAATCTTGGCACAACACCTAAAATTCAACTTTGCAAAGTGATCACTTAATTATGCTAGAAAGCTCAAAAACATAATCAAGCATATTTGACCATCATCACCTACATAAGAACTTATAATAAAAAACATATTTAAATGTACCTAATATACCCATATTATAACTTAATAATAAATTAATTCATCAACTCTGGTCATAAGACTTCCAACTCATCACTCCTAGCTGACTACTCAAAAACCTGCCTATAGCACAAAACATAACCATAAATAAGTTTGTATTTTGTACTAGAAATGATGATGACTTGACATATTGTTTCAATTATTTTTAAATAAATTTAAGGATTGAGAAATAGAGAAATAAATTTTGGGGATTAGTGATTATATATACCTAGATTGTTATGCACCGTATCCAGATGAAGTTGGGAATGCCTCTTTGGCTAGGGAGGACCACCTGAAAATAAGAACACACCACCACAAAATATTTGTTAATAAGTTGGTGAGTGGGCTGCCAAGAAACTTGCCTATTCTAGGAAGTGACAAACTTCTCAAGGGATGGCATTCCATTGTTTAATATAAAGAGTTAAAAATGAAATGACAAAGTAAAGTATAGAGAGAGAGAGAGAGAGAGAGAGAGAGAGAGAGAGAGAGAGAGAGAGAGAGAGAGAGAGAGAGAGAGAGAGAGAGAGAGAGAGAGAGAGAGTTGTATGTACCTTTTTTTAACTTATGTGTAGCAGTCAGTATCATACAGCAAGCAAAATACAATTTTGGTTTGTTAGAGGGCTATTCAGGGTAGTTTGGGGTGATTTGGATAAAAGGGTAGTCACCAACATTAGTAAGGTAATTGATGTCAGTAGTGGCAATGTGACCAACGTCAATAGGATAACCAATGTCAGTAGGGGTAATAGAGTCATAAATTCATATAAGGCTTTCCTAAGTGTAGGGAAGGATATTTGATAGGTTAATGGGGCTAGAAAAGAGATGTATAAGGGGATTAGAGAGATGGTAATAAGTTTGGGTGATAATTTTGGTTTGGTTAAGGTAGAGCTATGGAGATGAAGGAGTTTTTCAACTCCTCCTTAGGGATGGATAGGACTTGTGTAAACGCTAATAAAAAATAACTATAATTCATAAAATATAGGGATGCTTAAATGATATAAGTACCTAAAGAACTAATCTTAATCAAAATTTGTTAAGGTGACTGACTAAATAGAGATGAGTGTGTGTTTCTTGTTCACCATAGTTTGAGCTCTTTGCACAATGGATCAATTTCAATTTAGGATTTGACTATTACAGAGAAGTTATGAGCCTGGTTATAGTGGATAATTGCCAAAAGCTTATTAAGAGTGATTTAAATCTCTTGAGTGTGTTTCTACTTTAGAGAGAGAATGTTTTCAGGGGCTCAAAATGGGTTTAGAACATTTCTTAAGTAATTAGTGTTGGCAATCCTATCGACATCGATCTCAGGTTGACCGATATTGATAAAGGGTTGACTGATGTTGGTGGCATAAGAATAGGTCAAAAGGGATATTTTGGCTCCTTTCTTCCATTTCTTTATTCCAAGTGTGACACTCATTAAGAAATGGTCAATATGTAAGGTTGGGTATAAGGTAATTGGTTAGAAATTGGTTTATATGGTAAGAATTAGTTATTTGTGGGAGACCAAGTCTATTGGTGACTCAAATGGGGAGAATTGGTCTTGGGGTAAGGTGTCCAAGCAAGGTGGCACAAGGAATATTCAATTAATCTTAATTAATTAATTAAATATGTGGGGTAAAGGCATGGGTTAAGAAGACTTATTACAAAAGGGGTCTAAGGGGGGTTTTAACACAACATATTATACACTTGTGTAACATAATTTTGGTGTCTACATTTGTCCCTTTTTATCTTGGTAAGTTGTGCTAGCAAGTTGCAAGACAAAAATAAAAGTTGAGTGGTCTAGGTATGGGGTGTGATATACTCCCCCTCAAAATGGGAACTAATTGGGAAAAACCCAAAATTGGTGACTATTTTGACAAGGATTAAATGAGATCATTGATTGTGGGTTAGTAGTATAGAGATGATGTCAAAGTCATAAAGTACTAAAAAGTTGTGTTGACAAGTTGAAAATAGGTGTGGTCATGGAGGATTTTGGTTAATGTTACCAAGGCATAACTTGATAGTGATATTTGAGAAGGTAGGATCAACCAAAACTATAGCTCCAATGGTTAAATGTGTTCCAAGTATCTGAGGTAGGAAGTGCCCCTAAAAACATAATAGGTCATAGGTGAGAGGATCAATTAGTGGTGATCTAAATCAATTGATAGTCATACATGTAAGGTATTATCAATGTGTACTAGATAGCATGAATGATCAAGACACCAAACTTAGATGTAATGAGTGGGTACATAATGAAACATGTGTTTGGGTAATAGTTTGCATGAGTGGAGATGAAAATGATCCCCATGGTCAAGTTTGTAAAGGTAGGGTGTGTGCAAGGTTACCTTATAATGAAGAAGGGACTGTGAAAAGTGATGTATAAGCATTAAAATACTATTTCATGGTACCAATGTTAGTGGTAAAGTGGCTGATGTTTGTAGCTTAGAGCACAAACAGTTGATGTCAGTGGCCTAGGGCATAAATGGTTGATGTTAATAGTTAACCAAGCTTGATAAAAAGGGGCTAGGTAGCTGACCAATTTCATTTGCATGTTGATTAGTTAAAGAGTAATAAAAATCCAAGAAAGTTTAGTAATTGGTAGGATGAGGTGGAGACCCAACTAGAGGCATGACAACACAAGCACCAGTCATCCTGGCCCGATAGAGGTAGAGAGATGAGGTAGGGTCCTTTAAACCTTTGGTTTATGTTTTTTTTGGTAATTTTGTTGATTTGAGTTGAGTGGGGGTGTAATAGGTTGCTAGTGAGTAGTGGGTGGGTAGTGGGGAGGTTAGGAGCATGTTTAGACTTATTTCAATGGGTTTTAGGGTAGTTTACAGTTAAATTTGGTAATGTGTACAGGGTGGGGTTTGGCCCTAGAGCTGAAACAATCACTGACATTAGTGATAGTCTATCAACATTGGTTAAGGTCTTCCTACTGATATCGGTGATAAAGGCATCGATGTTAGTGTATTGTGCATCGATGTCGATAGTCTAGGCACTAATGTCAATTGATAAGTGACTGACATCAGTGGATTTGTTAAAGTAAAAAGGGTAAAAATGGGGAGAAAAAGGTTGAAAATCCATGAGGCCTTAGGAAATAGGCAAATCATGTGGCATAGAGTAGAGTGAGCTCAATTAAACAATGAGAGATTAGCCAAAAGGCCTAGTTTAAGAGAGATAGGTCATAAGGGATTGGGTAAAAAGGGATAGGTTAGATAGTTAGGTGGGTAGATGGTTGAGCTAGTCCTAGAAAACCCCATTTCTACTAAGTGCTACCTACATAGCCCAAAAGGGCTTCAAGCCAATGTAGTTCTCCCATGGGATAGGGAAAATGGATAAGGTAGTGGTTAGAAAGGTTTGTTGATTAATTTTATGTGTTTTTGGTTGTGGGTGAGGCATGAGTTAACCTTGAGAGACCATCTTTTGACACTCCAAACTAGGATCAAGGGAGATGTGTTAGTAGATGAGTGGGACCACATGGTTGTAGTTGGTCTTGGTATAGTTTGGTATTATTTTTAGGTCACTTGAGATGTTAGCTTGATGATCACACTGATTAAGAGGTGGGATCATACCACCAACACCTTCCACCTATCAAATGGTGAGATGATAGTCACATGAGAGGATGTATGCAGGATCCTTAGACTACTATTATAGGGTGCATCTTTTTATGTACACAAGGGAGGAGCATGACATCCATATGGTGTCATTATTTGGTGAGCATGTGAGTGAGGTTACATATCACTCAACACTGTTCACTTATGAGCCTCTATTTTTGGTAGATGAGGAGGATCATCATCTTAACATCCTAATGATGACCATCATCATAGTGTATGCACTACTAGATGTAGATGGTGGTAGATTTTTGATCACCTTGATAGGGGTCCTGACTTATATGATAGAGTAGAGGACATTTTTTGAATGGGGGCTTATATTCTTGGATCAATTGTATAGAGAGTTATGGATTTTGTGTCTACATAGATGCTACAGTTTATGTGTTGGGTACTCACTACATTGTTGGGTGTATGAGCACATCATAGTTACATGGCCATTGAGACTACCATGTATGAGTATAGTGGGATTTAGATTCAAGTTTAGATGATGGTGACAGGTCATGGTACAAACATGGGTTGATGGCATTGTGTGGGATATCACACACTACAAAGGGATATTGAATGGTTTGAGTCTAGGAGATATTATTTGGTGCCCCTACTTGATGTATCTAGGTTTTAGAGGTTAGGGGGAGGAGCTCATTGGTCTATAGAGCACACTGTGGGTTAGAGTTAGGAGAGTAGGGAGAGATTGAGATGGTACCTATGGCATGGGTTAAAAGATATCTCATCCTTATATAGGATGTTCCACCTACTTTCCCTAGATATAGGCATGATGACATCGAGGCACCACTCCTTTTACCATTGGAGATAGATGGACTTAACTTTGAGGAGCTAATGGCATCGTTATATAAGATGTTCCACCTGATTTCCCTAGATACAAGCATGATGACATCAAGGCACCACTCCCTTTACCATTGGAGATAGATGGAATTTATTTTGAGGAGCTACTAGTAGGCATAGATGTGGTTGATGATAGATGCACTAGCTAATACCAAGCATGGTGGTTAGGACTACACCTAGTTATACCAATCAAGAGGCCATTTTTATAGATGCAAGGTTTGGCACATGAGAGAGATGTTGTTTTATAGGCTAGAGACATGGCTATATAAGAGAGGGATATAACCATGTAAGCTAGGGATGCCATGATTTGGGATAGATATGTAGTATTATAGGCTAGAGATGCTTCTATTCAGGTGAGAGATATAACCATGTAGGCTAGAGATGCTATAGTTTTAGAGAGGGATACAACATTATATGTTAGGGACATGGCCATATAAGAGAGAGATGTTTTAGTCCTTTCATAGGATTCCTCACAGGTAAAGGTCTTAGAGTTATATGGTTAGGTGGGCCATCTTCAGAGTTAGGTGGCTAGTCTACAGTGATGAGTGACCTCATTGATAGTAGAAAGAGATTAGTTGAGGTTAGCCTCATAGGTATTGGTATTTGTTACTCCTCCTCCTCCACAGGTATCAGTATAGGTATTAGGATAGGCAGGTGCCATGGGTCCTCCATAGATTTTATCTCTTACAAGATACAACACTACACTAGATGAGATTGCATACTATGAGAGGGTGATTTGTCACTTTCCATAGATTCCTAGATTTGTAGAGTTTAGGGAGGAGGAACAGTCAGAGACACAAACCTTAGGTTTTAATGTATGGAGATAGAGACAGGGAAAGGGTGATGGTGACACTACCTCATCATGTATTCTATGAGGAGGGTGTGTCAATCCTAATTTTGAGAGATATTTTTGTATTTATTCATTTTTTGTATATATACTAACCTGTGAGCCGATGATGCAAGATGTATATGAAAGAGAAATGAGAGATGTTGATATTTTTATATGATGTATATTGATTTAGCATGCATGTGCACATGCATGCACATGCACGCGCGCGTGCACACACACACACACACACACACACACACACACACACACACACACACACACACACACACACACACACACACACACACACACACACACACACACACACACACACACACACACACACACACATGATGAGATTTTTTATTTGATGTGATGATGATGTAAACCTTATTTTCATGTATATGTTTATAGTTTTGGATGAATGTTTATGATATTGATATAATGATGATATTAGTTTACTAGCACTTCCATGTATGTGATGGCATATGCATAGTAGATGAGATTTTCATGTTTAGCTTTCCCATATGTTATGGTATATGCATAAAATGAAATGGTTGTGTTTATGAGATAAAGGTTTAACACTTTTCATATGTGAAATGGTATATGCTTGGTTAATTTATATTTTTATAATGCTCCATATGTGATGGTTTATACTAAAAATAGATTTTTTGGTCATGGTTTATTTCTTATGTATTGGTATTTAGGAAATTTTGGTTTAGGTGCATTCTTAGTATTTACCATATATGTGATTAGTTTCATACTAAAAATGAGTGGTTTGGTCTTGGTCTATTTCTTATGTATTAGTTTTTAGGGAAATGATGGTTAAGTTTCATTCTTAGTACCTTTCATATATGTGATTGGGTATATACTAAAAATGAATGTGTTGGTCATGTTTGTTTGGTTTCTGCAATTTCCATATGTGATGGTGTATACATAAGTGATGGTTTTGGGTATTGTGACATTATTCATATTTATTGTTAGATAGGAAAATAGTGGTCATGTTGCATGTTTATCATTGTCTCATATATGTGATGGTATATACTAGAAATAAATGTGTTGGTCATATTTGTTTGGTTTCTGCATTTTTCATATGTGATGGTGTATGCATAAGTGATGGTTTTGGGCATTGGTTTTTGGGTAGGTGTAGGATTTAGAGTTGTTATGTTTATGAGTTGAGATGGTGAGTTCTTCTATTAAAAAATGTATCTATAGAAGAAAAGTAAACATGTGAAGTGAAAGGTAAAAGAGAGAGACAAGGTGTTCATTTATTGACACAAACCAAAATAACAATGTAAATAGGCTCTAAAGTTTGAACCTTTTTTATGCATTGAATTAGTTGACCATTTGTTAGTTAGAAAAGTGTGGTTATTTCCTTGTGTTAATCAAGCTCAAAGTCCATTGAAAATGTGTTTTTGAGGGAAGGAGGGTGTGAAATGGAATAGGAGTAGTGAGGTTGCGTAACCTTTGGAGTAATAATGGTATGCCCCATTTGTGGGTTGCCTAAGAGTGACTATAGACAAGTCCATGACATAAAGTTATTATGTTGATTTTTTCCTTTTCTTTTTGTTTTTAATTTTTTTGTATACGCTGATCGATGTGGGAAGCTCACAATGGGATGATGTTGATCAATAGGGAAGCTTATGAATCATATTTTCCTTTGATAGTGTTTTTTTATTTTTTTGACTTAGCTATCCTTCAAGGGTATGGTCTAGTATTTTTTATTTTTCTAGTTTTTAATATCTATCCTTCAAGGGAACAGTCTATTTGAATGTAGCTATCCTTCAAGGGAGTATTCTACTTTTTTAAGAGCTTGGCATGATTTGGAGTAGTTGATGCATCCCATATTATTATCATTTACTTTTGCTTTTTTGAGTCTTTTTGTTATTTTAGTCATGGACAAGTCTATAGAGGCTTATAGGTTTTCCATAGTTTGGGACAAAACCAAAACACTTCATAGGTTAACTAAGTGTGGAAAAATAAGGGTAAGGTGAAAATAATATGAATATAGTGGGTTTGTTCAAGGGATGAGCTTAAGTTAAACACAAGGTAAAGTGTCACTTAATTAACAAAAGAATGGGCGTAAATGCAATGCATTTAGAGGTTCAAGTTTTGGTCCTCCTTTGAGAGAAGACAAGTGATAAGATCTAGAGCCATATTTATGATTTATAATGTAGGGTCCTAGCTAATTGGGAACAAACTTGCCCCATTTTCTCTTTTCCAAGTTAGTCACATGTTGATTTTCCTTTAAGATGAGATCTCTAATATTGAAATCATGTTTTTTAAGGTTTTTGTCATCAACACGTTTGATATACTCTTGGTAGATGTGTATATGGTTAAGGGATATGAGACAACATTCATCAAGTAGCTCAAGTTGAGCCAAACATTCTTGCTAAAAGTCATCATTAGTTAGAATGTATTTTAGTGAAATCCTAAGAGAAGGAATTTAGACTTCAAAGGGAAAATAGCTTCTATCCCATAGACCAGGGAGAAAGGTGTAGCTCTTATAGAAGTGTGAATGATAGTATGGTAAGCCTATAAAGCATAGGGGATGTGAATGTGCCAATCCTTACTAGTATTGTTAACCACTTTCGTAAGGATTTTGGTCAAATTTTTATTAGAGGATTCAGCTTGCCCATTGGCTTGTGAGAAACAGGGTGAAGAGAAGCTGAGTTTGATACCAAAGGCATCACAGAGTTGCTGGACAGTCTTGTTTTTAAAAGACTTACCATTGTCAGTTATGATTTTGTGAGGTACACCAAAATGGAATATGATATGATGATTGATAAATTCAATGATTTTATCAGTCTTAATGGATATGAGAGGAATGGCCTTAAACCACTTAGTAAAGTATTTGTTACTGTTATGATTGATCGGTGACAAAGAGAAGAATGGGGGTTAATCTCACCAATTAAGTCTAAACCCCATTGAAAGAAGGGATAAAAGTCTTTATAAACTTGTAAGGTATGACTAGGAACATGAAATAGGTTAGCATGTTGTTGGCATTTGAGACGTCTAACATAGTCAGTACAATCATGAGAGAGTGTTGGCCAATAATAGCCATGATGAAGGAGATGTTTTGAAATTACATGACCATTAAAATGACAACTACAAATACCATCATAAACCTCTCTAATATCAAAGGGAATATATTTATTAGTGATACATCGAAGGAGGAAACCATCAAAACCTAATTTTTAGAGAAGTCCCCCTATCATAGTGTAACATGCAACACACTTTAAGAATGCACACCATGCATTATGGGAGAGGTTAGGAGGAGTAATAGAGTAAGAGAGGTAATTTATGAGTTGATTATACCACAAGTCATGCATATCATTAGTGATATTCCCCACAAAGAGGATGTTGGAGGAAATGTAAGAAGACAAAGTTAGGTGATGTATAGTGATGTAGATTTTGGAGGAAGAGGAGAAAGAGGGTATGTGGGAGGCAAAAGAAGCCATTGAGTCTATGAAATTTTTTGTTGAGAGAGGAATGGTTTGTAAAAGGCAATGTTCAAATGATTATAATAAGGTATCTACATGACATTTTTACCATTATAGAGTCTCATTCTTAAATAGATAAGAACCATTGACCTGGTTGATGACTAATTGTGAGTCATCAAAAATGGTTATGGATTTCATTCCTAAGAAGATAACCATTTGAAGCCCTAGAATTAGGGCTTCATATTCAACCATGTTATTAGTGTAGTCAAAGTTTAGTTTAAATGATAAAAACATCAGCTCACCATCAAGAGGGATAAGGATAACCCCCACTCCCCTACCATTTTGACATTTAGACCCATAAAAGAACATCATCATTTGATAGGTGATATCATTAATAGAATGTGTGGAAATAGAATTGTCAGGGAATTCAAGATTTGAGGGTTGGATATCAAGGAGAGGAGTAGTAGCTAGTTGGGTAGTGATGGTTTTCCCTTTGATGGACTTCTATTGGATGAATTCCAAATCAAATTTAGCTAGAATCATAAGCCACTGAGGGTTGCATTGGTTGTGGTAAGGTTTAGAGTGCATGCATTTGAGAGGGTCAATGTGGGTGATGACATAAGTTTTGTGGTTGAGGAGGTAATGTCATAGTTTAGAAGCTATAAATACCAAAGCAAGGCATAAATTATTGATATGAGTGTAGCAAGTTTCATAGTCAATAAGCATTTGGCTTATGTAATAGACTGATTACTCATGGTGGTGATCATCTGTATGTGCTATCATAGCTCCTAAAGAATGGCTAGTCAAAGAGATATAAAGATAGAAGGGTTAGTCCTCTTTAGGTGGAATAAAGATGGGTGGAGAAAGGAGGTACCATTTGAGTGCATCAAAGGCTTCCTTGAAATTTTTTATCCCAATGGAAAGGAATTTCCTTTTTGAGAAGATGGTGAAAAGGTTGACAATGATAAAATAGCTAAGAGATAAATTGATGAATCAACTAGAGTTTACCTTGGAGGCTGTGGAGTTGTTTGAGTGTGGTAGGTGGAGGCATTTTGAGGTTGATCAAACTTTAGTAGGGTTGACTTAAATACCTTGAATAGAGATGATAAAGCCTAAGATATTTCCAAAAATAATACCAAATATGCACTTCTTTGGATTGAGTTGAATGTTATATTGAAGAAGGTCAATGAAAATGATTTCAAGGACCCCCAAGTGATCCCAACAAAGTTCAGATTTCTTGGGTAGGTCATCAATGTAATCCTCCATAATTATGTGTAAGAGGTCATGGAAGATATAAGTCATGGCATGTTGATAGGTAGCACCAATGTTTTTTAGTCCAAAGAGCATAACCCAATAACAAAAAGTTCCCCATGGGGTGATAAATTTGTTTTATGTTGATCCTCAGGGGCAACTAGGATTTGATTATATCCTAAGAATCCATCCATAAGTGATAGCATCTCATGTATGGTTGTTAAATCAACAAGTTGATCAATACTTGGCAAAGGAAAGTCATCCTTTGGACAAGCAAAGTTAAGATCATGGTAGTCAGTGTAAATACAGATTCCCCCTATTTCTTTCATAATAGGTAAAATGTTAGAAACCCATTATGAGTAGTCAATATGTTGGATGAAGTTAATAGAGATGAGGCATTGGAGTTCATCCTTGACAAGGAGAGAAATATGGGGATGCATTTTACGAAGCATTTGCTTAATTGGCTTAACATCATGATTAGTGACAATGTTATGGGTTATAATTGAGGGATCAATACCAGGCATGTCTTTGTAAGACCAAGTAAAAGCCTCACTATTGTCATAGAGAAATGTGGTGTAGTCATTTTGTTTGGAAGAATCTATAGATTGGCCTATTTTAATAATACGAGGGTCATCATAAGAATCCAAGTTAATGTTGATGGTTTATTTGTTTAACATAACTTGTGTCTCTGAAGGGAGTGATTGGTTGATGTAGGAATCATCAGCACCCATATAGGTAAGAATGTCATCATCAGTTGCACAAGATATGTTGTCAATTGTGGGAGAATCCTCATCTATCATGTGAGGATGTATGAGAGAAAAGGATCATGTTTCCCTACCCTGGCGATGGGTAAGGGGGACAAAGTGAATGTCATTTTTTGAAAAACAAAATTAGGAGGTATAGATACCTCCAATTTAGTGGGTGATAGTGGAAAAGAGGAGTTCGAAGGAGATACAGGTTCTTCAATAATGGGAATAGAAGAAACATTAATGGATTGGTTTGGGTCAACATAACCAATGCCATGATTTTGTTTGGCATTATCAATGGTTTGATGGGTAGGGTATTGAATGGACATCTGAGTACCTTGCTCATAAATTCCTAGGTCAAAACCTTTGTAAGCACACCTATAGAGATAAGTATGCACAAATATAGGCTTTCTTAAGAAGGAAAAGTCATAGCTAAACTTTTGGGGTGAAGAGGATGAATTACCCACAACAAGAGATTAATCAATTCCCCCATATGTGAAGTTGGTTTAGAGATGGGGTGGACCATATGGGATGATCATACCAATATGAGGATCATATTTGGCACTCATGTGAGGTTTTACATACTCTTTATGGGTATGGAACATGTTGAGAGTTAACAAATGATATTCACCAAGTGATAATTGCTTGAAGGTTTCCACCATGGGATCCTTGTCAGGAGCCTGTGTAGTTGCTATAGGTGTGTCTAGGCTAGCAAAACTTGTGGAGGATTTAGAAGTGGGTTATGGATGATATGATGTGTTGAGAAGAATAAGAACATCATTTATACTATAGGTCATGTTACATGTCTTGAATGGAGGTGGGTCAGTGTGAATGACATGAACTTGACCATTGTATTCAAATTTAACACAATGGTGTAATGTGAAAGGTACACATGCCATAACACATATCCATGGTCACCCAAGAAGTATGTTGTATTGAAATTCACCCTCTAAAACATAAAATAACTCAAGAAGGGTATGAGGACCCACATGTATGTGCAATACCATGGTGCCAATAGTTGTAGTAGTAGAGTCATTAAAAGAATGTAACACTACATCTATTTGTGACAAACAGTTATTAGGGAGTGATAATTGCTTGTAAGCATGGGTTGAAATGATGTTTATGTTATCTCCCTCATCAATCATAACTCTCTTGACATGATTTTGATTAATGTAGGTAGTGATAAAGAGGGTAGAATCTTGATCTTTAGGATGCTAAGAGGCAATCTCTGAATCACTAAAGGAGATCATAAAAATGGTGTTGAGATAATTGACAAAGGATGCAATGGGTTGAGGGTCTTTAGGTTGAAATTCAACCACTTATAAGGAACTAATTAGAGCCTATAGATTTTGGGATGAGTTTTGAATTATCTCATATAGATACATCTTCATCAGGGATTGGTGAAGTTGCTTCACCATGGAGTTTTGGATAACTCATGATGACAACTATTGTGGGACACCCAAGATGGAAATCATGGAATTTGAAGAGGGGATGTCCTTTGTAAAGTGGTGAACCCAAGGAGTAGAGACCTTTTCCTTTCCTTTGTATTTCTGATTTTATGATCGTGTAGTCATATTGATCATGTTAATCTAAAATACAGGTGAAGGAGGTGATAGACAAGGTACAATAACATTTTTGGGTTTAATCTAAAAGGAGGTTTTGTGAGGCATTATAGATGTTGAGAATTGAATGTTAGGAGTTTCAACTAATTTAACACCCAAGATAAAATCAACATCTAAATGGTGATGAATGATTGTTATGAGAGCTTTTCAACTCTCAGCATCATGTCCTAGAGAATGATGATATAAACAAACTTGTCAATCATTGAGCCATAATGGTTTTGGTCCAAGAGGATCAAATGGTTTGATGGAGAGAAGAGTTATTTTTTATGCTTATAATAACTAGCATAGGTAGAATACTTGAGAGCCTTGAAATGGGTTAACAATCATTTTTATAGGTGGAGTGGATACCTTTTTGAGTTTGGTGGTGATGGGTGTAGTCTTGTGTGATACACTTTTAGGTGGTGGTGAACCCACATGTTTCACTTTCACCTTTATAAGTTTGGGTAAGCGGGTGCTAGATGTTGAAGGTTTTTGATGTGGTAATGGCAATAATGGAGGTAATGTCAATTTATGTTTTACATGGGTCAGTGACACTCCCACCAAGGTAGAGGAATGTGGACCCAAAATGGATGGTAAGGTTGAAGGTGGAAGAAGGGTAGATCGGTGAGGTTTTGGAGTGTTACCTTTCTTCTTTGGTTCAGGGAGAGAGACACCCCCTTATTTTTGAGGGGTTAAATCTAACTTCATATGTAGATGAACTAGATTAGAACTTGGTCATTTTCCTAATATCTTATCTATTTTAATGTGGCAGACATATGTGAGGTGGAGGGATCTAAAATAGAAGAGGAGGCTTCTGAAAGCTTAGGTGAAGTAACATGCACCTTATCAAAAACCTTAGGATAAATGGTTGTGAGAGGGTTAATAGTGAAGGGAGATACTCTTTGTGTTAGATAGGTAATTTTAAGGAGATCCCCAAATTCTGCTTGATCTAATTTCTTAGAATCAAGGAATTTGATATTTTCCACTAAATGTGAAAATGGTTTAGATGTCATTGGTGTGGGTTCAACCGGTTTATCTTTGGATGATTGAGAGACAGGAGATTTATTTACCTCTGATATTTCTATCCAAAGATGGGAAATAGTCAAAATAGGGTCATCTTCTTTAGTAATAGATGAAGAGGTATGTTCCTCTATAGTAGGTAGAGAATGAGGAGATGAGGGCTCCTCAAGGGGATAAATAAATGTATGATTGTTCCTTCAACATGTAGATGAGGAATAGGCAAGGTAAGATCCTCCATGGGTAAGAGGAATAGAAATATGGGTTGGTTTTGGGGTGGTTTAATGGTTGCTTCATAAAATGTTAAAATGGAGAAATCCAACTCATCTATTTGTGAAAGAGGAGTGGATGAGTCACTTTCTTCTATGGGTTGAATAGGGAGTAACAAAGGATTTCTCTCACTATTTGTTTAAGGGGTAGGAGAAGCATGATCTCTATTTTGTGAAAGTGTAGGTGAGGTAAGTGTAAAGGTAATTGGTGACTCCTCATTGGGTGATGGGAGTGGTAAAGGTTATTCTTCCTCACATGGAAGTGAAAGAGGAGAAATAAGTTCTTCTACCAAAAGAGGACATGGAGTCAAACCAGTTTATACCATTTATGGGGTAGGAGAAGGTAAAATAGGCACCTCCTATTGTGGAAATGGTTAAGGTAAGGGAAAGATCACATTGACTATATGAATCTTATGATCCAAATAAGTTTGAGGAGTAGTGTGGACTATGTTTTGATTGGGTGCATGATTAGGGAAGGGTTATTTGAATATGTCCATATTCTAGTTTTGGGGAGTGTTTGGATTATCTAAAATAAGATCACCCCTATCCAACATATTTTGGACAATATTTTTAAGAGTTTTTCAATCATTGATGTTGTGGCCTTTGGCACGATGATAGTTTCAAAACTCATCCTCTTTGAACCATGTTGGAATGGGTTGAGAAGGATCAAATTGGATTGGAGGTTTGATGGTAGGAAGGTTGATAACTCCTTATTTGATTAGCTTTTCTAAAATGAATGCACATGACTCCTAAATAAGAGTATACTATCATTGCTCATACCATTGTTGAAAGAGATTTATTGGGTTGATTGGTTTTGATTATGTGTGGGTTGAGTCATGCTTGTAGAAGAAGTGGATTTCATAACCATAGCATTTTCAGACCCTTTAATTTTTTATTTGGAAGGGAATTTTTAGATGAAGAAGGATCATTTGCTTTAGAATTAGAATTTTTACTATGTAATTTAATCCTATCCTCATCTATGGCCCATATTTCAAGCTTTTAAACCATTTTGAAAGCTTCATCGAATGTGAAAAAGGTTTACACCTAGAATGGGGATGAAATATGTTTTATACATGATCTAAAGAAGAGCTCAATGAGCTCAGGTTGAGGTAGGGAGAAGGATAGTTGGTTTATGAGACCTCTCCAACAAGCAATGAAATCAACAATATCTTCATCATCAAATTATTGAATAGAATAAAGGTCTATTATGGAAACCTTTTTGGAAATATTAATGGATAAGTGATCAAGGAAAAGTTGTGCAAGTTGAGTGAAGGAGAATAGTGAATGGTGCATGATGTAACTGTACCAATCCAATGTAGCTCCTAAAAAAGATATGGGGAATGTGTGAAGAAATAGTGCATCATCATGTCCTATCAAATAGAAAACATGTTTGAATGCTTTCAAGTGTTGTTATGGGTCCTCTTTGCTCTAGAAAAGGGTAAATTTTGGGAGTTCCCATTAGTTTGGGTATGGAAAAGTTGGTACAAAGGGGTGAATGGGTTCATTTCAGATCTGATCATAAGATATAATTTTATTTGATCTAGATACAGATGTCTCAAGGTTGCTCATTTTATCCATGAGCATTTTGATGAGGTCAAGAGGAGGATTTGTTTGAGAAACACCTATATTTAAGGAAGAGAATAAGAAGTTAAAGGCATATATGACACTACCTGTTGTGGTTGTGTTGTCACAACATAAGGATAATGAGTCATAGGTTAAGCCATAGAAATAAATGGGGCTTGCCTAATTGAAGTAAGGGCAATGGTTTGATTTGTGGTTATGGGTTGAGTGGAAGGCATATTTACACTTGGCAAGGGGTGAGTTATGATTTGGGTCTTAACAAGTGTAAGAGTTGTTGGGATGGATACCACCAAGTTCTAAAATGGGATTGAAATAGATTATACCCCTTGTGCTTGTGAAGGTAATCAAGTTATGATAGGGTAGAGGTTGGATTGAATGGTGGGTGATGCCACACTTGGAACATCATGCACAATTGGGTTATTGGTTGATGCGATGGTTTGGGTAACCATGGAAGGTCTAGCTAAAATTAGATCTGATACTATCAATGATGTTGGCATTCCAAGGAGTGAGTCACCCGAAGAGGTTTGAGTTTGGCTTGTAGTAAGGTAGTGTTGGAGGGTGGTTACATTATGATCAAGAAATAAAGTGAAATCTTGATCACCTACAAATATAATGGGAATTTAATTGGGGTTGGGCATTCTTTCCATATGTTATTCCATTGTGGATTCAAAAATAGAAGGGGAAGGTGGAAGCAGTTGATGGCTTGTGTAATTAGCAAGTGTCTTTGCTTGACTTCATGTTAAAACCATGCAAAAGAATACACTAACAGTCTAAATACACTATGTTAAGGTCAAGTTGAAGGTAAATGAGGTTTATAGAAAGTTTAAAAGGTTGTGTGAAGTTTTTGTTTAAGGTAGACTATAAATTTAAAAATCTACACAATCACTGACATCGGTCACTTATGATCGATGTTAGTTGGGGAAGTTACTGATGTTAGTTATATATATTTGATGTCAGTCATTATGGAAGTCTGGAAAGTGTGAAAAATGAGTTTTTGGGATTCAGAGAGTGAAATCCAATTTTTTGAAAGGTCTTAGAGAATTTGTATGAGAGTGATAAATAGTCAGGAAGTCTAGTTTTTAGAGATTATTTGACTTTTATATTTGTCAAATTTGGTTTGATCTCATGAATTAGAAAAGAAGCATCCTCATAGTCTCAAAAATATAAAAAATGGAAAATATCATGCAACCACTAATATTAACTACTAGAGATTAATTTTATTCATGGTAGATTATGCCTTAAGCAGAGAATGAGAAGAAGAATTGGTTGTTGTAGGTACTAAAAAGTATTGTAAGGATGGTTTCAAGTCAATTTTGGTTTTCAAAAAGTATTTGTATTAGACTGGGTACATAGCTTGTGCCAGGAGCTTACTCTCCCCACTTCATGAGCCTGAAGCTAAGCCAGGTCACTTAGCCAAAATATACCATTTGCCTAGAGTTTATACTCTACCAGAGAGTAGAGTGGGCTCTTCCCTTGGTAATGACATCCAAGTAGAATAACTAGGTAGGGTAAGGTGATCCACAAGGTGATGAAATCCTAATGGGCCTTGTCTTAGTTATGTTAAAGTGCTTATTTTGTGTTTGTGGTTTAGATGTGTAACATTTGTGACCTACGATTCATTCATAATGCTTTAATTAACTAGATGTGTTAATTATGCAACAAATAGAGAATGAAATGTAGTATGTCTTAAACCCAAATGGAAATTGTGTTAATTTAGATGAAAATAAAGAGGAATAGGAAAAGAGGATGATTTTCACTATCCTATATGTGCATGTAGAAGAAAATAATTATTTTTAACTTTCAAAATATATTGAGTTTATTTTGTGAAGAAAAAATAATGATAGAGTAAGAGAAGAGTTCAATTTAGTGCTTCTAAAAAAACAAAATTAATAAAATTGCATTTTTTTTATTTTTTCTTTTTTTTAAGCAATAATAGGAGAGAGAAAGTGCAAGAAATAAAAAATTCACTATTGTGCACTTAGATGAATGCTTAAAATGCATACAATGAAACCAAGGAAAACTCCAAGGGTCACATCGGGAATGCCAGCAATATTTCAATTATTTTTTATTAACTTTAAGAAGTGAGAAATAGAGAAAGAAAGGTTGGGGATTAGTGATTATATGTACCAAGATTGGTACACACCATATCCAGATGAAGTCAAGAACTCCTCTTTAGCTAGGGAGGACCACTTACAAGTAAGAACACACTACCACAAAATATTTATTAGTAGGTTGGTGAGTGGGCTGCCAAGCAACTTTCTTGCTCTAGGAAGTGAAAAACTTCCTAGGGGATGACAGTCCACTATTTAATACAAAGATTTAAAAATGAAATGAAAAAGTAAAGGAGAGAGAGAGAGAGAGAGAGAGAGAGAGAGAGAGAGAGAGAGAGTCGCATGTAACTTTTCTATAACCTATGTGTAGCAGTTAGTATCATAGATTAAGCAAAATACAATTTTGGTTTGTTAGAGGGTTGTTTAGGCTAGTTCAAGGTGATTTGGGTAAAAGGGTAGTCACTAATGTTGGTAGGGTAACAGATGTCGATAGTGGCAATGTGACTGATGTTAGTAAGACAACCAATGTTGGTAGGGGTAATGGAGTCAGAAATTCATAGAAGGCTTTCCTGAGTGTAGGGAAGGATATTTGATAGGTTAATGGGGTTGGAAAAGAGTCGTATGAGGGGTTAGAGAGATGGTAAGAAGTCTAGGTGAGAAGTTTGGTTTGGTTAAGGTAGAGGTATGGAGATGAAGGAGTTTTACAACTCTTTTATGGGGATGGAAGGGACTTGTGTAAATGATAATAAAAAACAATTAGAATTCATAGAATAAAGGGATGCTTAAATGATATAAGTACCTAAATAATTACTCTTGACAAATCTTTGTTAAGGTGACTAATCGAATGGAGATGAGTGTGTACTACCTATTCACCATAGTTTGAGATCTTTACATAATAGATCAATTTTGATTCAGGATTTGATTGGTATAGAGAAGCTATGAGCCTGGTTATAGTGGATAATCACCCAAATCTTGTTAAGAGTGCTTTGAATCTCTTGAGTGAGTTTTTACTTTAGAGAGAGAATATTTACAAGGGCTAAAAATTGGTTTAGAACATTTCTTAAGTAATTGATGTCAGTGATCCTACCAACATCAATATCAAGTTGATCGATGTCAGTCGAGGGTTTACCAATGTCAGTTGCATAAGAATGGGTAAAAAGGGATATTTTTGGCTCCTTTATTTTGTTTCTCTATGGCAAGTGTGACAACCATTAATAAATGGTAAATATGAGAGGTTTAGTATAAGGTAATTGGTTATAAATTGGTTTATAGGGTAAGAATTAGTTATTTGTGGGAGACCAAGTATAGTGGTGACTCACAGGGGAAGAATTGGTCTTGGGGTAAGGTGGCTAGGCAAGGTGGCACAAGGAATATTCAATTAATCTTAATTAATTAATTAAATATGTGGGGTAAAGTCATGGGTTAGGGATATTTATTACAAAGGGGGTCTAAGGGGGGTTTCGACACAACACATTATACACTTGTGCAACTTAATTTTGGTATCTACACATATAATTCAATTTAATAGGTCCTTTTTGATTATATATATATATATATATATATATATATAAATGATAAATATATTTTATTATATATATATAATACAATATATTTATCATTTTTTTATACATTAATCATTGGTATAATAGACTAATTCATCAAGCCTCTCTTACACAGTCTTAACATAGCTAGACAAGCCATTTTGCCTTTCATGTTTCAAATCAAACTTGTATTTACACCTTATATAAGGTATTAATAGGTAATTTAGGTCTTAAAACCCAATTTAATATCCATTATATGTGTCATATATGTGTAAATATCCTCCAACTTATCATTCTCACAAACTTACATAGGATTGCACATAGGGTCTAAAACCCTAGTAAAGAGTTTTTGACTTGTCACACCATCATAAGAGTGTATAATGCATAATAATACATTAAAAATAACATATGATACATATACAATAACTTAATGTGAATTATATAATTAAAATATATCCAAATCTCCTTAAAATCATCTTTGTAAGAAGCTTACTCAAATATGATAGATACTACAAAAACATAGTCAACTTTGACAAGAAATAAGTTCACTTTTATTAAATTTCATAAATAAATTCCACTTTTATGTTGTTCATGAAGGATTCCAATACAAGTATGATTTTTTTACCATGAATTTTTTTTCAATATTTTGGTCTTTACATGCATTGCCTTGACCACTATTTTTTTTGGTTTTTACCATAGTTAGAACCTTTAACTTTGACCTATAATTAATGTACTTGTATGAACATTCAAGACATGCCACCACCTAGATGATAATATTAATGAAGTCTAATCTAAATTTTCCTTTTACAAAAACTTGTTTTGATCAAAATCTTGGCTTATACACAAATATTTTCTCTCAAGTTCACTAAGAAAAACTTAGTCAACCAATAGTCAACTCTCACATGTAATAAATGTACTTGTATGGACTTTTGGGATAAACCACTACCTAGAGAATATTAATCATGGTGTCTGATAAACTTTAATTTTTACTCCACCTTGATTTGACACCTTCAATGGCTTTTAAAACTCATTATTTTCTCATTGGTCCAAAATATACAGTTTGAATTCAAATCCCAACATCAATATTTTTTGAATCACAACAGCTATTTCCCAAGGCTTAAGATTGATGGTTTCTGGGACATCATATTTAACAAGAGCACCTTGGGATATTTATATATTTAAAAAGGATACTCATAAAGAAACCAAAATTTCATGTGACTAACATTAGATGAAGATCAAAATCTTCAAAACTTCCTTTGACCAAAATTGACTTTTATCATACAAGTGATAAATGAATAAACAAATTGAACCATGCATACCTTCATGATAGCCTATGATCATCTAGCCTCTCTTAATAAATAATGGCACATTTTTATCTCTCCAAAGGACACTATGAAGTACTATAACCTCAAAAATGCATCTATGGATGCCTCACAACCTTCTCTAACATCTTAATGACTTGCAAACCTGTTATTAGACCTTAAAACACCAAATACACTTCTTTATCATTAATGCACTATACCTCAAGATTTCCTTAACATTAATGACAACACATAACACCAATGACTATATTCCAACAATACCCCCCTTTGTCATTAATGAAAAACCACACTTAGAATGATTCTTCTAATCTAATATTTCTCCTCCATTTTGATCTTTATCCCCCTTTGACATTAATTACAAAGGGACATACAAACTCTCACATGATTATCTACACCTATCCTTCTTTATCCTTAGACCTAAAAAACTTATCATAGAGATATAAATCTCCCCCTAATATCATGAACATCTCAAACTCATATCAATAACACAATCTTATTAAAATTGAAGCATCTTACATATGTTCCCCCTCACTCTATGCACACCTTGCATCCTATCAATAAAGAAAGCATACCCATATCTAAACTTATCCACTTGGGCTTATGAAACACAAGGATTCTTCAACCATTTTACTAAAACCAAGAGCTAAATTTTGACCTTCCATGACTGATATGACCAAAATTACACCCAATACCTATACTTGACTCTTTGCTCACAGTAATCATGCCCATACACCTCTTTTGAACTTAAGAAACCTGAGTTAGCTCCCCCTAGCTCCATAATCCATCTAAATCAAGCCAAAATATTAAAAACTAAGACAATCAAACTTTATTACAAGAATCATACCTTGAATGAGGATATCATCACTCATGCATAGGTTACCAAACATGATCACTAACAAGCTGACTCCTCATGAGCTACCATCTCACACTTCCACTTGATTAAGAATTCCTCTATGAAGCCTAATAGATATACCCTACTCCTTATGGTCTTATAAAAACATGAATTATGGATATTTCCATATCTCCACATCCTTGCAAGATTGAATACTCTTCACCATCTTTATAGGCTTGTTTGGTACTTTGAGATTGACCTCATTAGCATATATATTCTTCTATTTGACTGACTGAACAACATATGTAGATATCACATGCTCTTGGCACACTTCCATAATTGAATCATCCATATTATCAAACAATCCATCATGAATGTTGGACTTAACAGGATCAGACCTAACTATTTTAGGTCTCTGAACCCAAGATTCATCTTTCTCATGAAGCCTAGAAGCTCAATACCTCTTGACATGTCATGAGGACCTTCTTATTCCATTTGGATAAATTTTATAAATATTACCAAACTTATTACAACTAAATAAAACAACCTTATTCTTACCCTTTTAATAATGACTTCTTCTCTCATGGTTCTATGAATGTTTACTCCTCAATTAGTCTCTTTCCTTATGACCAACATGATGACAAATAAAATAATGGCCATAAAAAGAATTAGAAAATGTGAAATCATTGGGTTTCCTAATTGGTTTTTTCAATTTTCCCTTAAAAATTAAATCCTTCTTACCTTGGACTGATATCTCATGATCTTTCTCAACCATGACTATGAGATTCTCATGCTTATCCTTCAAAGAACCTAACTCAGCCTTCAACTAATCACACTCTTCTTCTCTTGATCTCAAACTTGAATATGCAACTTCTATATGATTAGTAAGATCTTGAATATACATCTTATCTTATTTTTATTCTAAATCCAACTTAGATTCCAAGATACATACCTTCTCCTTAAGAGCCTTGACCATAGATTTCAACTCTTGATTCTCCTTAGTCACTTGGCCATCTTATGCTTCAAATAATCTCCTTTAAGCTTGTTAGGCCTGCTCCAAAGGACCTACTCTGATACCAATTATAAGAACAACCAATTAGGGGGGGGGGGAGGTGAATTAATGTAAAATCATTCACTTTAAATTCCTCTTATCATTCATCAATAAATCAAAATATTATAAAGATATATCAAAGCATAATCAACCATCCATATGAACGTAAAGCAATAAAATAACACATAAACACAATAGATATGTGGGGAACCCTAATGGGGGATAAAAAACACTATCACACCACTTTTAATACCATCCTATACTAATTAAAAAACTTTTATTGAGGCACCAACCCCACAAGGAACACCAACCCCTCATTAGTTAGGCAACAACCCAACTAGTCCGTTATCATGCTCTAAACTATAAGGAGGCTCTAACCCACTAAGATGATCAAGAACAAACTAAATCAATAATATGAAACTCGACCTTACTTTTTTTTCTTTTCTTAACTGATAATGGTCTTCTATATCTCTCAAATGTACATCTCACATGATCACACAATTACACTCATCCTTCACTCAATTAGCCCTTATACTCAGTAATCTCATCAACACAATATAAAATCAAACCATTTAAAAATTGAAATAAATTAAATGGAAAAATTAAATGAATTTATATCCATTATTACTCCTTATACTCTACTCTCTTAGCTTGATTGCAATCAAACCCTTCACACAAGCATGCCTAGTCAAATAGACCTAATAGCTTTCAAACAAAGCAATCCAATAGCTAATCATATTTAGAATAAATATTAGAAATTAAAAACATTTTAAAATTTTTATTATGATTCTATCCATTAATTTACAAACCTCTTCAAGTCTCTCTTCCTTCGCTTCACTTTCCAATAGTCTAACTAGTCAAAATAGCCTTATTAGGTCTCCTTGCTCAAACAACCTCTTCTAGGCTTATTAGGTCCATTGACCTAAGTATACACCTATATAAACCTGGTTAGATATTAATTATTGATACTATTCACCATATTATTTTAATGACCTACCTCTACCCCTTCAATGATCCATTCTCTTTGCTTAAGTCCACTCACTCTCAACTAACCAAAATAAGCCAATTAGGCCTTGCCTTTATACCATACTCTTGGTCTTACCCATATTGGTTATAAAATATATTTAACAAACTTGTTTCATCTTGTAAATATTTTCTTACACACTTTACCATCATGAAACAATCATTAAACAAGTCGGTCATCTCTCATAGGAACCATAAACCCTATTAGGCCTAATAGAGACCTAAAGGAATTAGGCATTCATACCCACACATTATACTTGTGACCTATTAGACCACCTTTAGACTTAACCAATTCCTTAAAAAAAATTAATATCACTTTAATATACCAATAATAATATATCATTGGGTGTACACCACCTATAGGTCCAACTCACCACTTGAATCAAGCCATTTAGCCTACTTGTCATTATCCCTTCACACACCTAGAAAGTTTGTTTCTCATATCTAAATAAAGAGACCAAAATTACACATAAAAATATGAAAAAATAATATTTAAATATAATTTTTTACATAAAAAACCTATATATTTCCATTATAGAACTTCACATAGGCCAAAAGGCCTCAAACCAACTCTGGTAAAATGACCACTCAGGTTGGTCAAATACTGTCAGAGTACATTCAAGCAAATTTGACTACCAAAACATATATATGGAATTATTATGAATAAAAACACCTTAAAATTTACCTATTATACTTATATAACAACTTCATGATCATTATATCATTCAACTCTTGGCACAACACCTAAAACTCACCTTTATAAAATGATCACTCAGTTCTACCAGAAAGCTCTAAAACAAAAGCAAGCATCTTTGACCATTATCACATGAATATGGAAATATCATGAAAAAATAATATTTAAATATACCTTATATACCTTTATTTCACCTTAATAATCAATAAATTATCAAATATGGTCATAGGACTTCTAACTCATCACTTCTAAATGACTACTCAAAAAAATGCATGTAGCACAAAACGCAATCATAAAGAAGTTCATCTTTTGTAATAGAAAGTATTCTTCCTTGAAATATAATTAAATTTAATAGGTAATTTTTTATCTATATATCATCATAAATTATATTTATAAGTCTTTTAGACTTTAATCATCGGTCTAATAAACTAATTCCTCAAGCCTCTCTTATGTAGTCTTAACACAGCTGGACAAGCCATTTTGCCTTTCATGTTTGAACTCCTTAAAATTGTATTTACACCTTATATAAACAATTAATAGGTAATTTAAGTCTAAAAAAACAATTTAATATCCATTATATTCATTTTATAGTTGTATATATCCTCCAACTCACAATTCTCACAAATTGACATAGGACTGCACACATGCTCCAAAAACCCAATCAAGAGTTTTTGACTTTTCACACCTTCAAAGGAGTTTATCAAGCATAATAATACATTAAAAATAATATATGAGACATATAAAAAAAATTAATGCTCATTATATCATTCAATCTTTCCAAATAACCTTGAAATCATCTCTTCAATAAGATCACTCAAATCTTTCAAATATTAAAAAACATAGTCAATTTTGACAAGCAATAAGTTTAGTTGTTCATGGAGTCTACTACAACTTTGATTTTTGTACCATTCCAAAATTATCAATATTTTTGTCTCTACATGCATTTCTTTAAACTTTGGTTTTTATAATTTTTACCATAGTCATAACCCTTGAATTTGACCTAAAATAAATGCACTTATACATACATTCAAGAATGCAACCACTTGGAAGATGATCTTCATGAAGTCTACTCCAAATTTTCATTTTAAACTAAATTTATTTGATTAAAATATTGGATTATAAACACAAATATTTTCTCTTGGGTTCATCAACAAAAACTTAGTCAACTAACAATCAACTTTCATGTGTAATAAATGCATTTATACAAACTTTCGAGACAAACTACCACCTAAAGAATCCTCACATGGAGTCTAATACAAATTTCCTTTTTAATCCACCTTGATTTGACACCTTCCATGTAATCTAAAACTCATTATTTTATCATTAGTCTAAAACACATAATTTGAATTCAAATCCCAATGTCTATTCAAAATTTAGGTATGGCTACAAAACCAGACATGGATCAAACCACTTTCTAGAAATAATTAAGTCTTCCTTACATCAACAAAATTGAAACTTATAGCACACCTCTAACCAACCAATCCATAATTTCTCCACCACCTCTTAAACCAGTCTAAACTTCTACCAACCCTTCACCCTCTTAGTGAACCAAAACAACTACCACATTACTAACCAATCCTTTTGAAACTCTTGGTGGCTTCCCTACTTAGATTTTACTTCACCCATCTTTGAAAGTAGCATTAACCTCACCCAAGCCTATATTTATGTCTCAATCCACACCAACTAAGGGGATGAAAACATTGAAGGGACACATGACTAATACTCTACTTCCTTCTACCTTTCCCTCTATCTTAATGCCTCACCTTTCTACTTTTTTTAAAAAGTAACCCCCTTTTATATATGTTACCCATTGTCATTGATTATACTAGCCCACTTATTATCTGATGTGTTGGTCCTTCCTAGATTACCAATAATCAGACCATCAAACTCAACCATCCCAACTACCAACATACCCAGACCAAAGCCATCAACCAAAAACACCACCTTACCCAAACCATCTCTCACCAAACCTATTGCCACCAACATGCTCATCTTACCAACCCAAACCATGATCCCTAAGCCTTTCTTACCCATAGAAAAATCCTATATGACCATTATTCAAAGATTATTATAGACCTCTTACCTCATATTACCTCTTATCAGACCTTTCAATCCTCTTGGTTTGAAGTTGACCTGGTACGATGATTGTCAAATCTACTCCTTTATCACAAAACATTTAGGCATGACATGGAAAATTACAAATCTCTCTAGGCCATTATCCACCAAATCTATGATGAGGATGATATTTTAGTAGAATACCTTCCATCCATTCCTCCACCAATACACCCAATAACTAATCACCAACACATACCTAATCCCCCACTCTCACCTCAGAGTGATAGAGAATCTACCCAACCCCCATCATACCTTGTCCCTCTATCCATATCATTAATGTGGTCACAAAATCATAAAAAAAGGATAAATGGAAGGCCAAAGTGTCCATTCCATGGACATACCCACCAATTCACCCTAAACCAAACTAGATACAAGCCTCCACATCTGTAGTTAAGCCCAAAGTTACCATCTTAGGCACCTAAGCAGCTAACCCCTCTGAATCCATCAAGAGGATCATTCTTAAACAACTTCACTAGACCCTAGCTAAGATGAACCTTTACAAGCTCATTTACACCTCACCCCACCATTGTTAGGCCATGATAGAGGTTATGTAAGCTATTGAGGTTAGACCAGGAGACTCCCAACCTATAGAGGCCTTTTTAGGCATTCTCCAACTCTCCACCCTTGTTACCCTCAAGGACTTGAAGATACATTCTATCCATCCAAAAGACCTAAATCCCCCTCTTTTTATTACAACCCATATCAACCATACCCACATCAAATATGTTATGATCGATGGGGGATCCAGTATCAACATCATCTCTTCCCATGCCTATGAAAAACTCAAGCTACTAGACAATGTAATGTCCAAAACTTTAGTCATCCTTAGATCCTTTAATGACACTATGACCACTACCTTGGGAACCATCATCCTTCACATTTGGATAGGACCTCACATGCTCCCCAAACTCTTTCATGTCGTCTAAGGTGAATTCTAATATAATATTTTACTAGGGAGACCTTAGATCTAGGCCATGGGTTACGTACCTTCCACCCTCCATCATTGTGTCAAGTATTAACACGAAGGTCAAGTTGTTACCATAAAAGATAACCCTATCCATTTTGTAACATGAAATATGACTTACCAACTAATGACATTCTCCTACCTCCATCTAAAGCACTATAAACAAACACCACCAAGCCCTCACCCATGAAATACAAAGACATTACTTCCCCTTCCACTAAGGCATCTATGAGTTTTTTTATCCCCACGGACCTGATACCCATCACTAATCCTTTGGAACCCATATTTTAATTCCTTACCCTTGGATAATACTACCTCCTCACCCTTGATACCTTCTAAACTCCCCAAGAATATGGAAAGCTCAACCACCAAATAGGTTATGACCCCAACATTAGAGCAATTACGCCCTTGGGGCCTCTGAGCTATCAAACCCACTTTATATATGGGAGAATTGACAAGCCCCTTAGCACTACTACCATCCCATCTCTACCTCAACCATTCATCTCTAACTTCTCCTACTTAGATAACCTAGACTTCACCAAGCTATACCACCACAAGTGTGCCTGGAAAAGATTTGGCTTAGGGTGGTATGAGTATGGACCACACACATTGATGTTGATTGAGACCTAAAAACCACAAGTAAATCACAACTTTGGATTCATTCTACCCAATAAGAAGAAATCCAAACAAACTACCGCTACCATTATTTAAGAAGAGACCCCTTCCTCACCAACACCCCCTCTACTTGTGGGTGAGGATGAGAACATCATCCCACCTAACATTTTGTTTCATTAGCATGATTACCCTTGGCCCCTTGACTTATCAAAAGGAGGGACAACATGTATCCATCCCTTTAAGCCATCTCAAACTAGTAGGAGAAGACTCTCCTACCATTCACACTATCCAGTGCTAGGATGATGATTCTATTCTCACCTACCCTAGTACATTTGATTCCTCCATCCACAAATCCTTACCTCTAAAGACCTCAACCATGTTGAATGAACCCACCAAAAATATTGACATAAGCACTCTAGATAACCCCCATGTTGTCAAAATAGGCCAAACTCTCACCCTTGACAAACTACATTACTTCTCAACCTTCCTCCAAGCCCACAATATTGCATTCACTTGGTCATATGCTAACATGCTCGATATTGACCCAACCATTACCACCCAAAACATTATGATTAATCATTATGTCAAGCTTGTTAGACAAAAACTCTATTGCATTCATCCTTTCATATCTCTCCTTGTCAAAGAAGAGCTCTAACACCTCCTTTTTATCAACTTCATTCAACCCATTGATTATCCTCAATGGGTTTTGAACATCATGCCTACCACTAAAGCCATAGGGGGAATACATATCTATGTGTACTTTTATGACTTCAACCTCACCTACCTAAAGGATGACTTTTCTCTACCTAGTATCGACTAACTTATTGATCTCACAGAAAGCCATGAGATGATGTCACTCATGGATGGATTCTTGAGTTATAATCAAATTTTGATTACCCCTAAAGATCAGCACAAAACTAACTTTATCTCCCCATGAGGGACTTTCTATTACAAAGTTATGCCCTTTAGTCTTAAGAATGTTGGTGAAACCTACTAACATGCCATGACCTATATTTTCCATAACCTTATCCATATAATCATCAAAGACTATGTGGATGACCTTCTCAGAAAGTCTAAACTTCACAAAGACCATTTAACCATTCTCAAGATTATCATTGAGTGACTTATCCATTATCATGTTTGCCTCAATCCTAAGAAATGTATTTTTTGGGTCTTGTTAGGAAAAATTTTAGGCTTCATCTTTTCCCTTCAAGGAATCAAGGTTGACCCAACCAAAATAAAATCCATCCTTGAGATGCTACCTCCAACCAATCTTAAACAACTTCATAGTTTTTAGGGGAAGTTCTAATCCATTTTATCTCCCAACTCTCCATTGGTGTCAAACCTTCTACCACCTCTTAAAAAAATAAATATCTTTTAAGTGGAATTTTTATTGTCGAAAGGCCTTCGATGCACTCAAAGAGTACCTTCTATTCCCACCTATCCTCACACCTCATAAGGACAACTAACCTTTCTACCTTTATATCTCTACCACTAACCATTCCCTAGGGGCAATGCTTACCCATTGGGATAAAAAACACAAAGAGAAAGCTATCTATTACATTAGCCACACACTTATCGAGTATGAGACTTGGTACACACATATCAAAAAACTTTACTTGGCTCTAGTTATTGTAGCCACTAAACTTTGCCACTACCTTCTTAACCACAAATTTTTTGTCATAAATAATACCAACCCACTCAATTACATGCACTCCAAACCATACCAAAACTAGCTTATGGTTAAGTGGCTCACACTTTTAGCTAAGTTTAAACTCGAGTTCCTCCAATAAAAATCAATCAAGGGGAAAGTCATTGCTGACCAATTGGCTGATGTACCCCTAACAGACATCCAACCTCCTCCTCTTGAATTTAAAGATGATTCAATCACAAGTCTATCTCAAGTGGATTTTACCAATCATGTAACCATGTTTTTTAATGGTTCTAAATGTCATCAAGGTGGGGGATCCATTATCATCCTTATCCCCCTTATCAGTGAACCACTTTCTTTATCATGTAAACTTGACCTTGAATGCACTAGTAATGTGGTCGAGTATGAAGCCCTATCAATAGGTCTCTAAACTACCTTAGCCTTAGGAGTTAAAACAATCAATATCTTTGGTGATTACAAAATCATGGTTAACCAAGTCAATGACATTTACCAATATAAGAATGAAATGATGCAACTATATATATAACTAGTTACAAAAATCCTATCATCATTCAAACACTACCATATTCAAATCACCCCATAATCTACCAACAACTTTTTCGATACCATGACTTCTCTTACCTCTCAGATCCCATCATCATCCTCAAACTCCAAACTATTAGTCATTGTCCATCACCTCATTGAACCTTCCTACACTAAATCAGACACTCCAACCATATTTAGTGTGGAAGAGATTCTACCTGACCTTTGATATCAATAAACCTTTGACTACCTTCACCTTGGCATAGTTCCCTCTATCTTTTCTAGGAAATCCCATTGAGCACTTCTTAAGAGTACCTCACATTACACCATTATAGGAAGAATTATTTACAAATGTGGTTTTGATGGTTGTAGACACTAAAAAACTACACACTTACAATTTTTGATGACTGAAGGCCTTGAGACCCCCTAAAACCTTCTTAAGCCTTAAATAATGCCTCTCAACCTAACCAAATCACTAATCTCCTATTCATATGGTACTATTCAAAAGGAATATTCACTATGGGACCTATTGTAACTATTCATGATGGCATGGGAAGTGACATGGAAGGTGATATGGCAAGTGACATGGATTAAAAATGAGGTGGCTTGAAGTGGGACATCATACGCCACTTAATACCCTCATCTAAGGTACCTAATGACATCATCAAGCACCAAAAGGGTCCCCCTTGGAAGTATGCCAAATTTCCCCTCATCCCACTTGGAAAATGGTTCCAAAATTCATGGGGCATATTTGTAATTACTTAGGAAAAGATAAGATAAGGTGGTGGAAAGCATTTTGGACTCATATGAGCCCATGTGCATGATATCCACTCAAATTTGGACTCATGTTCAAGGTGGGAGATAAACCAACCAAGTGGGAGACCCATTATCAAGGTGGGAATCTCACCCCCTTGTCTTTCATGACCACTCATGCACCCACAAGGAGAATGCTGACAAAATTTATGATCCACCTAGACAAAAGATGAAAGTCAGTGGTGAAAGGTATTTTGGACCCATATGAGCCCATGTGCATGATTCTCTCTCCATTTTGGACTCTTTATCAAGTTGGGAGACAAAAAAACTAAGTAAAAATCTTATTATCTAAGTGGGAATCTAACCCCCTTATCTTTCATGACCACTTATGAGCCCACTTAGAGAAATTCATCACATTTCACTGTTCCTTTCTTTTGGCATGGTTCTTGGCATCAAATTCTATAAATACCCGCTTCTCCTTGACCCAAGTTATTTAGTTTTGGTTGGAGCCTTTTATTGCAAGTTTGGTAGAATTTGGAAGGAGGTCATCATCATCTTGGAGAAGAGAAAAGTTCAAAGCAATAAAACTCTGCTAAAATTACAATCCATCACCAAGCAATGTCAACAACAACATCTTCAAGTTTCTTTAAGGTAACTTTGTTGGTTTTATAATTTCATTTCCATCTCTTTGGCCTTCCCTTATCTTGACCTCTAAACCATAGTCTCTTTTCCTCCTCTTTACCATTTGTTATTTATCCATTTTCCATCTTCACCCTTGACCATTCACTTCCTTTTCCTCTTTACCATCTTGACCCTTTTTCCCTCTACCCCCTTTTACCCCTCTTGCCATTATCACTTTTTCTTTGACCATTGGCCCCTTTACCTTCTTGGATACTTTTTAACCATTTATCCATTCATATCCTTGTTTATTTATAGCCTTAAAAATCTACCCAACCAAACCAAACCACATCTTCTTGAAAATTTATCACTTTTCCAAACCAAAAACCACAACCTTAGGATAGTTAATTTTTAGCATTGGTTTAATTAGACTAGTTGTTTGGTTTTAATTAGCTTAACAAAGCATTTGATTTTATTAATAAATTTTTTGAATTTTATATTTTAGTTTTATTTATTTTATATTTTGTGAAATTTATATCATTTTATTTATCAAACTTAAATGCTTAAAAAAGGTGGATTGACAGCCTCCTCAAAAGCTTTCACTTCTAGGATCTAGTTCACGCTAGGTAATCCACCCATCTACTGGTTTAATAAACAAGTTGTTTTTAGTGATTTATTATTTATAGGTCATTTTACCAAGCCAAATAGGATCTCTCACAAAGTTTATAATTCAATGTGCACATCTTTTAACAGGTTTTTCTACATACCCTCTTAACATTAGATAGAAACATTTTGGCACGCTCGGTAGGACCCTTAAATTTTCTTGGGTTCATTATATGTTTTAGGAGATTTAGTCACATTAGTTAAATTATATTTATATTTATTTTAATTTATAAAAATTAAAACATTCCTTTCTTTCTTTTCAAAATGCAAGTTTTATTTTCTTTTGTTTTAGAAAAGAAGAAAAAATAAAATAGTAAAAAAAATCATTTTTTTTCTTGCATTTCTAAAGTATCAAGAGTATTCATCATAGTATTAGGATTGAATTTTCATTTTGAATTTAGGTTAATTTTATTTGTTTTATTTTCATTGAAAATAAATCTAAAATTTTCCTTTGATTTAAAATAAGTTGCATACATTATTTGTTTGCTTGCTTAATTAATTCACCTAGATTAATTAAAGGCAAAGAAAATTAATCATAATGCAAAAATGTTACACAAACCAAACCACTTAAACTCAAAAAAACATAAAACATACTTGAGATAAGGCCCAACTAATATTTCATCACCCAACAGATCACCTTACCCTTTCCTAGTTATCTTGCTTGGATTTAATCACTGAGGGGATAACCAACTCAGTTCTCTAGCTGAGTATAAGCTTTGGTAATCAGTATATCAACTAAGCACTCACAATAACTACATGATTGTGATGTGAGAAGAGAAATCTCCAAGTATAAAGCCACATTCTCCATCCAATATAGACTTCTTTTGAGCACCTACATGTAACTCGAGACTAAACATAGACTACCTTGTTTAAGACTTGTTCTACAAACCAAATTTCCTCTTCACACTTTTTAAGGCATAAGTAAAAGAGAAATAATTAAAATTTTAAGGTTTAATGTACTCCTAGTGATTTCATTATTTTCCTTGAATGTTTTTATTTATCTTTGTTTGAGGTGTGAGAGTGTATCACCCCTTTCTTATCTTCTCATATGGTTCTTACTCGACAATAACAAAGGGACCTTGAGGAATAAAACCCACCATCAAGTCAACAAATATCTTCCACTTCTCCATCCATGAAACACATTTCCAAACCCACAAAATCCCCTCATTCTCCAAAAATTCCTATTCATATAATCCTAGGAGATGCATATTTTACTAAATAATAATCATGCAGCCTTACAACATTATCTTAGAACTACATCTTACCAAATCTTGGTTTCGACCACCACCATAGGTCCAATTTATGGCATGCCTCTCCACCTCATGGGGGTTACCTCCACTACCATGAGTAATACTCAACCTTTAATTTCCCAAACCTTATCATCAACTAATAACCCCATCGAAACTACCATTCAAGACCAACCAACCTAAGCTACCATTACCCTTGTGCCTCCTACTAATCAATCCCTCCTATTCATATAATCCTAGGAGATGCATATTTTACTAAATAATAATCATGCAGCCTTACAACATTATCTTAGAACTACATCTTACCAAATCTTGGTTTTGACCACCACCATAGGTCCAATTTATGGCATGCCTCTCCACCTCATGGGGATTACCTCCACTACCATGAGTAATACTCAACCTTTAATTTCCCAAACCTTATAATCAACTAATAACCCCATCAAAACTACCATTCAAGACCAACCAACCTAAGCTACCATTACCATTGTGCCTCCTACTAATCAATCCCTCACAATAGGAATTCCTACCTATAGTTCTACCCATATTCCTATATTTACCTCCAATCCATCAAAAATTACTCTACTTTCAAGCCTTGTGATGTCCATATGTTCCATGTTACCATTGATTAGCATAAAGGTCACCACCCTTCCATCGGCCACTAACTCGACTACCACTCCTACCCAAAAAATAACTTTTATTTATCTTCATAACACACAAGGGAATATGCCCACTACCAAACCACCCACATATACCTAACCATTAACATTTACATACCAATATATCTATTTCACCCAACCTCAAAGGACCATATACCAATATATGGATTCATCTCAACCATCTACTAGTTATTCACACATTTGCCAACCTAAACAAAACATACCATATAACTACGCATCCTAACAACCTCAAGCAGACTTCATGAATTTGATCATGGATAAGATGATTACCCTTGATTCATCCATCTCTAGAGCCCATAATATCCTATCTTATGATCAAATTTGCAATGAACCTATTCACCCTTCAGTCCCTAGTAGACCTTATCCAACCCCTCAAAAACATTTAATAGAATTTAGGCATTCATGATACTTGATTTCCCATGATGACACTCTTCTCCTCCATACCTTTCCTATGTCATTATCCAGACCAACATTGGATTGGTATAGTGCCATACCCAAAAATTACATCTTGTCCTTCAACCAACAATCCCAAAACTTCTTGGATCACTTTTCAATCTATATATGTATATATATATATATATAAATGAAAGTTTCCATTACTGATCTCTAATCCATCTGGAAATTAGAGGATGAGTCCATTTCCAACTTTGTGTCTTGTTGGAAGAACCTATATAGCTAACTTTCCTTTTCCTTACCCAAACTTAAACTTATATAGATCTTTTATTGGGCATGTGACAAGCATATCTCATCCAAATTACATGTTCAAATCTTTTTAACCTTTTATTAAGCTTTTACCATGGCTCATAAACTAGAGAACTGAGCCATTAATGAAGGCTTAAACTCAAAAATAAGAACTCAAATTACAAGCCCAATGAGCCCTCTTCTTCCAAGCTAAACTACCAAACCAATTCCAACACCAAAAATAAAGCAACTGCCAATGCTAATGTCCTCAAAGCCACACCACCACCATCTACCAACCAACAAAATCCAAGGAACCAAAACTCCAAATTCTCTAAATATTTAAACCAAAACCAAAGGAGCCAAACTTGAAACAATCAAAATCAATTAAATCCACTTGGGGAACCTTATGTTTCTATTTTGGAAAAGTTATTAAAAGCCAATATCATCTAACTTCCACAAATTAAACCACCCTAAGAGTTTGATGCTTCTCACCCCATGTCAAGTTGGTATAATGAAAATGACCATTATACCTTTCACTGAGTCATAAGACATTATATCAATATGTTTAATACCTTATCCAATCCCTCATTAACAAGGGGGATCTCAAATTAGACAAGCCTAATGCACCACCCAACTAGGCCCTTGACATACTTAAGCAACCTTTTCTAAACCATGCTCCCACCAAAAATGAGAGTAAAAACATTGAATTCTTTCCTAATACCTATACAGTTAACATGGTTCTTGACACACCCACTAATAAATAACCCTCTCACCAATCCACCAACCCCTCTTTGCCTATTGAAATAGTGGGGTTACCTTCTACCCTTTTAGACATCCAAATAAATGAAGTAACCATATCCACACCTTTGACAGAGGTTACCACACCCATCTCCCATACTATAGAACCATCCATCCCATCTTTAGAAGCTATCTCACAAGAAAATATCACTCCATCCACCAAACCACTAATTTCAAAACCCTACATCACAACCAAGACAAAGGTAAGGGAGTCAAACTAGAACCCCTAACCCCTTATTTAGTAGACGAACCTAGCCCTTCTAAACCAACCAAAACCTCCACCCAACCAACCAAAACCTCTTCCAAATTAACCAACCCTCAAACACCTAAACCCACCAAAATAACTAAAGTAACCAAACCTCCTCCAAAACCAATAACTAAAGAAACAAAAGAGGTAAAACCACCCAAAATCCCAAAGCCTCAAATTTTACCTCTCTCAACCTTGCCATCCATTTTGGGTCCTCATCCCTCTACCTTGATCATGAATCCCATTATTTTTACCAAAACCCTACCACTTCTATTGGTTACACCTTCACACTTATTTTCTAACGCACCTCTTCTTACTACACCAGTAATACCTAAGTTACTTATTTTTCCATCCTCCTCCTCTAGATCATCAACCATCTTACCCAAACCAAAAGAATCAACAAAGCATACCACCTTACCTAAGACACCTATCACCAAACCTACTTCCAAAAAACCTTCTACCTCAACACCCAAAACAAAAACTGCTAAACCTTTACCACCCTTAACTGAGTCTTACCTAATCATTCTCTAATGGTTATTTAAAACCTCTTCCTTGAGCTTACCACCCATCAAACCCTTTGACCCTTCACACCCCAAACCATCTTGGTTCAATAGTAATTTGATTTGTTTATACCACAGGACACCCAACCATGATACAGAGAATTGCAAAGCTCTCCAAACTCTCATTTATCACCTTTATGATGTAGATGATTTATTATTGGATAAAACTCCTATGTCACCCATACCAACCCAAATAATGGCCATGCCTACCCAACACTTACCCAATCCTTCACCCTTACTTAAGAATGAAGATGAGTCAAACCACTTTATTAACTCACTCTCTCCTCCTATCCATACTATCATTGTGGTCACTAGATCACAACAAAAGGATAAGGGGAAGGCTAAGGTATCCATTCCTTGGGCTTACCCTTCTTCACATTCCCAAGAAAACCACACCCAACCATATCCATCTTCAAGCAAAGCTAAGGTGTCTATCTTAGGTTCCCTCCAATCTAAACCTTCATACCCCAACCCATATGCAATATCTCTTCGAAAAGCTATCTTTAAGTAGCTTTACTAGACATAAAAAAAATGAGCTTATATGAGTTGATTTCTACTTCTCCCCCTCATCATCAACCACTCATATAGGCCTTAAAATCCATTGAGATCCAACCCAATGACCCTGAACCTATAGCCATATTTTTGGGTGCCCTCCTAACTTCCAACCTTGTCACATTTAAAAATTTATAAATACCTTCCATCCACTCTAAAGAATTAAATACCACACTATTTATTACCACTTATATCAACCAAACCAATGTCAAAAGGGTGATGATTGATGGGGGAGATAACATTAACATCATATACTCCTATGATTATGGCCAACTCATCTTACTAGATAATATCATGTTAGAATCCACAATAGTCCTATGATCCTTTAATGATACTATGGCCACTACATTGGGAACCATCATCCTTCATATCCATGTGGGACCCCACACACTCCCTAAACTCTTCTCTGTGGTAGAATGAGAGTTATAATACAACATCTTATTGAGATGACCTTGGATTCACTCCATGTAATGTGTTCCCTTTACCCTCCATCAATGCATTAAGTATAAGCATGAGGGCCATGTCATTAATATCTAAGGAGACCTAAATATTTTTTCAATGTGCAAAATGACCTATCACCCTGATGATGTCCTCATACACCCATCCAATAAACCTTAAAAAATTACACTGCAACCACCAACCATTGATGAAATGTCAACTACCTCATCCATCCCTTATTCACAAATCCCCATAGAGGAGCCCTTGGGATCTATGTTCCAATTATTCTCAATAGGGGATTATCACCTTCTAAGATTGGATGATTTACCTACTCCTCAAGAATATGGAAACCTCAAGAATGACCCTTCTTATGACCCTAACGTCAGAACCATCATCCCTTTCATTCCCCCTAAACATCAAAATTAACTTCATCTATGGAAGACTTAATCAACCACTTCTTGCTTCCACCACTATCTCTTTCATTTGACCATTCACCTCTAACTTTTCTTACCTTCACATACCAACCTTCACTAAATTATACCTTCACAAGTGTGCCTAGAATGGATTTGTCTTTGGATAATATGAACAAGGACCTCATGAGTTACCCTTGATCAAACCCAAAAACCTCATGAGTCATTTGGCTTGGGGTTTGTACAACCTAAAGAACCCACCAATTCACCCAAACCTATTGACACCATTAAGGAAGACATCCCCTCCTCATCAATCCAACCTCCTTCAAAATCTAAGGATTTTGATATCATTCCCCCTAAATTTTTTTTTATCAATACCATTAATTTAGGCCCCTGACCTATCAAAATGATGGCCAAATTTTAAACCTTCCTCTCATCTATCCTAAAATGATAGAGAAAGATTATCCACCATCAATACCATATAATATCAAGATGATGATTATATTCTCACCTACCTTAGTGACTTATATTTTTCAATCCATAAATCCCTTCCTCCTAAATCCTTGACCATGTTGAATGAATCCACCATGGATATCAACTTGGGTATTATGAACAACCCCCATATTGTCAAATTAGGCCAAACATTAAAGAACTTTGAGACTTCTCCTCTTTCCTCCAAGACTACATCATAGAATTTTATTGGTCTTATAATGACATGCCTAGGATTGACTCCACCATTTGTACCCATAACGTAGTCACTCATCATGATGTCAAGCCTATTAAGTAGAAATTTTGATGCATTCATCTTTGCATAACCCTTCTCATCAAAGAATAAATTCAACATCTCTTATCTATGAACTTCATTCAACCTATTGATTACCCCTAATGGGTCTCAAATATCATACCTATCACCAATGCCATTGGGGTTCTATGTATTTATGTGGACTTTTGTGACCTTACTCTTGCATGCTCTAAGGATGACTTTCCTCTACCTAGTATCTATTAGCTTGTTAATATTATAGCTACCTATGAGATGTTATCTCTCATGGATGGATTTTTGGGTTACAATCAGATTTTGATTGATCTTTAAGATCAAAATAAAACTACTTTTACCATCCCTTAGGGAAATTTTTACTATAGAGTCATGCAAAAAATGCTGGTAAAACTTACCAATGAGCCATGACCTACATCTTCCATGACCTCATCCACACCATCATTGAGGACTATGTCGATGATCTCTTGGGAAAATCCAAATCTCACTAAGATCATCTGAAGCTTTTCAACATTATCTTCAAGTACCTAATCCATTTCTATGTCAGACTTAATCCTAAGAAATGTGTTTTTGGGTTCCTTTCAGGGAAGCTTCTTGGATTTATCATCTCCGTTAGAGGAATCAAAGTAGACCCTGCTAAGGTCAAGGCAATCTTGGAGATGCCTCCTCATACCAACCTTAAGCAACTTCATAGCCTACAAGGAAAGCTTCAATCCATTTTGTTGGGTGAATATTTTGTCAACCAGCTAACTGGTGACCAAAATAGTTCCTATCACCATAACATAGGGAGATCAGTTGGTCAGATGTGTAGTTTTACTACATCAACTAGAGACAAATCTCTCCTCTCATCAAGGTGAGGTTCCCTATTACATATGCGGAGCTATATACAATATAAATAAGTAGAAAGTAAGACATAGGGGTGGGACAAACCATCCATCTCTCTTCTTTTAGAGATGATGCGCACTGACAAAGGAGAAAATCCTAGCTATAAACACTTAAGGCACTTCTCTTCTTTCAGAAGTGTCCTTACAAGAAACAACAAGAGTTTCTTTCAGATAGTGAAATAACCAGTGATCAAAAGGGTGTAGTAATAGTAGGATGAAATAGAGCACAAAGTCTCCACCTCAACTGCTCAGAGAGTATATCACAAAGGATAATGGGGGCAAAAAGCCACCCCAGAATCCTCAACACAAAAAGAAAAGGAAAACACGGATTGAAATCAATTATGAAAGCACAAAGTCTTCCCATAGTTGGTTTCAAGACACTTACCTATTACTTTCACTAATTCTAAGTATCAAATTAAATGAATAAGGACACCTTTAGATAACACAAGTTAGAATAGCATAGAGTTTGTGAAAAACTTGCTTTCTCATTCAGATAACAATGGAAATGAAATTACAACCTGAGCTCAAATTCTCAGTCTTTCTCTTCCAAAATGGGTAGAGTTTCGCTCTTGTAAAATGAAAAAGTCTACTTTGTAACAAATGAGAGATTACAATATATAGCACTCTAAGAAAGACTTGGGCGCTTATTTTCCATAAAATGGCCCATGTTGTGCATTTAATGCCTTGAATGCATTTCCAAGTTTGTCAAAGGACTACATTGAAAACAGGGCAGCTGTCTTAACTATGGCATGTCATTTTATCCCATATCTCTTCTCCCGAGTCTAGATCATTTGGTCTGTCTCCTCTAACATCTGCGTAGTTGTCCATTTTGTCTTTACTTCATGGAAGGAAAAATAGGTAGCGTCTTTAATTTGCAAGCCAAAATACATGCTTAGTGGACTATTCCACCTACTGAAATAAATTCTACGTAGATATTTTGGACTTTTCCCTCTTTCTACTTTTATCTTTTCCAGCTTTGTCTCTTCTTGTTGTGATTTGAGCTATCAGGCTATCTTTTTAGCCAATCACTTAATTTTTCCTTCAAGTTCCACGCTTTATTTAAATTTCAATGAATATTCACTTACCTTAAATTTGACATCTATGGGGATGTCATTGGTTGACTGTTTCAATGGTTCAGGTGGCCTTCTCAGCTCCTTGGTTCAATCACTTTCTTGCTTCAATCGCTTTATTGGTTCAATCGCTTTATTAGTTCAATCACTTTCTTACTCCTTGGTTGAACCATTGCTTTCATTTGAACTTGCCTTTGGAATCATCCATGTTGCTTCTCTCTTTACTTGAGGCCACCTTTGAACTTTTGAACCATGGTTAACCATTAAACTTTGAACTCTTTCGATTCAAAGTTCAATCGGTTCATTGGTTTATTCTATGTCTCGCTCAAACACTACTTCCTTTATATTTCTAAGCTTTGGTTGAACCTTTGAACCTACCGATTGAGCCAACCGATTGAACCACCTTTGGTTTAATGATTCAATGGTCCAATCAATTCATTCTTCATTATTTGGCTAAGTGTTGAACCCATTTCTTTCCTATAAAGTCCATAGAAACCAAACTTGAGAGTCTGTAGATTTGAGCCTGCCTGCAGAGTTTGTAGATTCAAGCTTGCAGAGTCCATAGATTCAAGCTTGCAGATTCCATATATTTAAGCCTGTAGAGTCTGTAGATTTCTATAAAGCTTGAAAAATGAAGAACCTGAATGCTCAAAACAATTTTTGATAGGGGAAGGGAGGATTTTGGTCTGTAGGACCAAAATAGTTTAAATGTTGTCCCAAAAATGAGTGATATTTTTTGGGGACAATAGCTAGCTCCAGTTAGGGAACTTCCTTCAAATGAGAACTTGGAATAGCTAAGGGGAGTAGAAACCAAAATAGCTAGTACCTTGAAGTGTGCCATTGGGCTATGGAGTCGAGCTACCCAAAAAGAAAGGTTCTAAAAAATGAAAATGAAAAGAAAAAAATAGAACTAAAGACTATACAGATATACATATGTACAAGAAAACTTATCTGATACTTCAAGAATTAAAGTACTCTAGACGCCGCTCCTTGAGTGGTAGTGAAAATGGCCTTCTATTTTGATAAACTAGCAAGAAGCCATTTTTCCCCTAGAATCGGTGATGGGCAAACAAAACTCTCCACCAAGAATTCAATCTCTTGTGTCCTCCTCCTGGTTCTCTTCTCTTGCTACCCCTTGGTAAGACTTGCTTTCTAGTCTGAGAACCATGAATCTTGGTTCTCCTACGAAGTCCCTTTTTCTGATTCTAATGGGTAGTATCCTTGTCTATTACCATAATTTGATGTTTTGATAGTTTAGTTCAACACATGTCTTGATTGTCCCCTTCAGATGCTTGGCAGACCATTGGCTCGACATCTCCTTTGTCTCGAGTAGCTCCCCATTTGAGTAACAGAGGTTCATACTTGGTAGTGTTATTGGTGTTGCTAAACTATAACTCATGTAAAGAAAGAAAAATATCCCCCTTAGGAGATATCAACACCAACTTGGCCCCAACACCTATAGAGGAATTGCTACCATCCATTTCCTAGATCCAAACATCACCAAAAATAGATCTTCTATCAAATTTCTCTTCATTAGAGATGGAAGACCCTTTTTCATTTGTATTTCACCCTACCAATCCTTCTGATGTCTAGTTTGAATCAATTCTTGGATCACCACCTACAGGACTTTCATCTCCAGGAACATGGACATCCTCCGTGGTCAAGAAGTAATCACCCCTGCCTAAAAAAATCAAACAAAATTTGAGCTTCAAGGGCCAATGTTTGGGTCTTGACATCTTGAACCAACTTGTACAACTAATTAGGGTTAGACTGTAGGACTTCAAATTCAATCATTTGACTTTTGGTCTTTTTGACATGATTAGTTATGTCAAATGACTGAATTGGACTAGGCACAAAGGATGGGAGTTCATCCTTTTGGTTTTTGGGAGGGGCGGGAGGACTAGTCTATGAATTTAAAGTTGAAGTTATAGAACTATTTAGTATACCAGGTTCTTTGGCTAGATAGGTAGAGTGATCCCACACTTAATAATTGAAATTGCTAGATGAGGTTGCTCTTCTACTTTCTCCTTATCAACTGACTGAGTTGACTAATTCTTAGACTAGATGAATACAACATATGATCCCTCATCTACTTTCCCTTCACTTATGGTTTCATCTTGATAATTCAGGAAACCAATGACGGAGTCACCAACTAATTCTTATTCTTCCTTAGTGAAGAGATCAACATCATTTTCTTGATCAAACTCAGGTTGGAAAGAGAAAACATGCTCTATTTCCAAATATCCAACTGCTGAGTTGGCTGGAGGTGCTTCAATGGCAAGGTTCCTCTTAGGAGCTGGGGGAGGAAGATGATTTAGCTACCCTTGATTTTTGGCAGCATTTTCTTGGTATGCCTGATTCTAAAATGTCCTCCTTGGGACATCCTGATGAGGAGCAAAAAACATACCTTGGGCCATTTGTCTCCTGAGGGCCAACACTTCATTTGCTAGCTTCTGCACCATTAGATCAGTGGTGGCTGCAAGTGAGTTATCAAAAGATGAGGAAGATGTGCCTCTATTTGAATCCCTTCTTATATTTTTAGCCAAGATAAAGTCATCTTCTACCTCCATATCCAATTCTTGAGCTTTAGTAAGGTCTATCTGGCTAGCACGCCTAAGCAAAAAACTTAGTTCAGGTAGTTGTGAGTTGATGAAGAAGCACTTTAGGTTTTCAGGTGTTGGCTGAATAATGATAGGAATCTGATTCCTTAGCTTGTCAAACCTGGCAATGAAGTCCCTCATAGGTTCATGGGGCTCTTTCTTCATCTGTGTGAGCTGGGCTAGCAAGGCGTGTGCATCTTCTACAGGCTTGAACCTTGCTTTGAATTTGGCTTTGAGTGTGTCCCAGTCATTCACTGACCTAGCCTATAGGTGGTAGAACTAGTTTACAATAGCACCTTGTAGTGTTTCCACAAACAACCTAACTACTATATCTTCATACTCCACACTAATCACAATGTAGGCTATGCTAAAGGCTACAATGTGTTCATCAGGGTGAACTTTCCCATCACCAAATAATTTGGGGAGTTATTCCTCGAGTTGCATGGAAGTTCATGCAAAGGTGGAGTCAAGTTGAGTGAGCCAAAAGAGCTACCCCAGGGGCCTCAAATTGCCATGATTTAATTATGACAAATAGGGATAACAAATCTGGGTGGAGTGGCCAGATTGCAAAAAAATAAAATAAAAAGAACTGGCCCTGCTTCAGCTTGAGGCTTCAAACTATGCACTCTTTTCCAACAACTCTAGTTTTGCAGACCAAATAAAATAATGGAGGTGGAGGAAAATGGTAAGGCTATAATGATAATGGTAAGACATGGAACAGATTTGCTAGAGTCTATATAATGGATAAGGGAAGGAACTACTTCAATCTAAAACTTGAGGGTTTAGACTACACATTCATCCCTAGCAGAGTCACCAAAAACTATTGCACGAGGCTGGGGAGGAAAAATTAACAATGGGAAAGCACTGGAGTAGTTTGTTCATCCATAGAAAAATGCATGGATAAGGTTATAATGATAATGGGTAAGACATAGGTGATGTTTCAATCTAAAACTTGAGGTTCCAAATTGCACAATTACTATGTCCCTAGTTGAGTCACCAAAAACTGTTGGGTGAATATTTTGTTGGCTAGCTAACTGGTGACCAAAATAGTTCCTATCACCACAAAATAGGCAGATCAATCAGCCAGATGTGAAGTTTTACTACATCAACTAGAGACAAATCTCTCCTCTCATCAAGGGGAGGTTCCCTATTAAATATGCGAAGCTATATACAATATAAATAAGCAAAAAGTAAGACACAGGGGTGGGACAAACCATCCATCTCTCTTCTTTCAAAGATGATGCACATCAACAAAGGAGAAAATCTTGGCTATAAACACTAAAGGCACTTCTCTTCTTTTAGAAGTGTCCTTACAGGAAATAGCAAGAGTTTCTTTCAGATAGTGAAATAACTAGTGATCAAAAGGGTGTAGTAATAGCAGGATGAAATAGAGCACAAAGTCTCCACCTCAACTTCTCAAATATTATATCACAAAGGATAATGGGGCACAAAGTCACCCCAAAATCCTCAACACAAAAAAAAGGAAAACATAGATTGAAATCAATTGTGAAAGCACAAAGTCTTCCCATAATTGGTTTCAGGACACTTCCCTATTACCTTCACTAATTTTGCATACCAAATTAAATGAATAAGGACACCTTCAGATGACACAAGTTAGAACAGCACAAAGTCTATGAAAAACCTACTTTCTCATTCAGATAACAATGGAAATGAAATTACAACCTGAGCTCAAAGTCTCAGTCTTTCTCTTTCAAAATGGGTAGAGTTTCGCTCTTGTAAAATGAAAAAGTCTCCTTTTAAAAAAATGAGAGATTACAATATATAGCACTCTAAGAAAGACTTGGGCACTTATTTTCCATAGAATGGCCCATGCTATGCATTCAATTCCTTGAATGCATTTCCAAGTTCATCAAAGGACTGCATTGAAAATAGGGTAGCTGTCTTAACTATGGCGTGTCATTTCATCCCATATGTCTTCTCTTGACTCTGGATCATCTGGTCTATCCCCTCTAACATCTGCACAACTATCCATTTTGTCTTTACTTCATGGAAGGAAAAATAGGCCATGTCTTTAATTTGCAAGCCAAAATACCTACTTAGTGGACTATTCCACCTACTGAAATAAATTTTACATAGATATTTCAGGCTTTTCCCTCTTTCCACTTTTGTCTTTTCTAGCTTTGTCTCTTCCTGCTACAATTTGAGCTATTGGGCTATCTTTTCAGCTAGTCACTTGGTTTTTCCTTCAAGTTCCATGCTTTATTTAAATTTCAATGAACATTCCCTTACCTTAAATTTGATGTCTATGGGGACATCATTGGTTGATTGTTTCAACAATTCGAGCGGCCTTCTTGGCTCCTTGGTTCAATCACTTTATTGGTTCAATCACTTTATTGCTTCAATCACTTTCTTGCTCCTTGGTTGAACCATCGCTTTCATTTGAACTTGCCTTTGGAATCATCCATGTTGCTTCTCTCTTTACTTGAGGCCACCTTTGAACTTTTGAACCATGTTGAACCATTGAACTTTGAACTCTTTCAGTTCAAAGTTCAATCAGTTCATTGTTTTATTTTGTGTCTCACTCAAACACTACTTCCTTTATCTTTCTAAGCTTTGGTTGAACCTTTGAACCTACCGATTGAACCAACTGATTGAACTAACTTTGGTTCAATGGTTCAATGGTCTAATCGATTCATTCTTCATTATTTGGCTAAGTGTTGAACCCATTTCTTTCCTACAGAGTCCATAGAAACCAACCTTGAGAGTCCGTAGATTTGAGCCTACCTACAGAGTTCATAGATTTAAGCCTGCAGAGTCCATGAATTCAAGCCTATAGAGTCTGTAGATTCAAGCTTGCAGAGTCCATAGATTCAAGCCTGTAGAGTTCGTAGATTTTTGGAAAGCTTGAAAAATGAAGAACCTAAATGCTCAGAACCATTTTTGAAAGGGGAAGAGAGGATTTTGGTCTGTAGGACCAAAATAGTTCAAATGTTGTCCCAAACATGAGTGATATTTTTGGGGGACAACACATTCATCATTTCATTTCCTAGCTTTTAGATTGGTGCCAACCTTTTCATCACCTTATAAAGAAGGATGTCTCTTTAAAATGGAATGGAGATTTTCAAAAAGCCTTTGAATCACTCAGATAGTACCTTTTATCACCACATGTCTTCCTCCCTCCTAAGGATGGCCATCCCTTTCACCTATATATCTCTACCACTTACTATTCCCTAGGGGAAATGTTGGCTCACTAATATAAATAACATAGAGAGCAAGCCATATGGTACATTACCTGCATGCTTGTAGAATACAAGACCCGATATACCCATACTAAGAAACTATACTTATCATTGAATTTCATGGACATCAAACTCTATCATTATCTTCTTAACCATAAAACCTATGCCATAACCAACATCGATCCACTCAAGTACATGCATTCCAAGCTATACCAAAATCAACATATGGCCAAGTGGCTTATGATCTTACTAGAATTTGATCTTGAGTTCCTTAAACAAAATTCAATTAAATGGAAAGACATTGTTAACCAATTGGCCGAAGCACCTTTGGTAGATCACCAACCACTTCTTCTTGAATTCCTAGATGAATCCATCACTATTCTTTCCTAAGAGGAAATAACCTACCAAATGATTATGTTCTTCGATGGTTTGAAGTGCCAATAAGGTAGGGGTGTTAGAGTTATTCTCATTATTATCAATGGAAAACCCCTTCCTCTTTCATTCAAACTTAACTTTAAATGCACCAATAAAATGGCTGAGTATGAATCCCTAATCATAAGTCTCTAAACTACTCTATCCTTGGGAATTAAGACCATCAATGTCTTTGGTGATTCCCAGCTCATGGTCAACTAAGTCAATGGATCCTATCAATGTAGAAATGATGTCTTACAGAAATAAAAAAATTTAGTTAAAAAACTCTTAACATCATTTTAATGTTACCTGGTTCAATTTGTTCCCCAATCTACCAATAAATTTGTAGATACAATGGATTGCCTTGCTTCCCAAATCCCTTCTTAGCCTTCCAATTATAAAATATTTATCACCATTCACCATTTTACCACACCCTCTTATGACCAATCCAACCTCCCTACCATTTTTAGTGTGGAAGAATCCCCATCTGACATTTGGTATGACTAAACTTTTAACTAACTTAACCTAGGCATCATTCCTCCCAACCTCTCTAAGAACACTTGAATAAACATTGTTCATAGTATCTCTTGTTACACCATACTAGAGGGAATCTTTTACAAACATGGTTTCGACGGTCTCCTTCTTTGTTGCCAATGTAGCCATGAAGCTTCCCATGCCATCAGGGAAACACATGATTGGATATGTGGGGGATACTTTAGTAGTCTAGCGGTCACTAAACATATCCTTTTCCTTGGAAACTATTATCCCACCCTCAACCAAGACTATTGTGATTATGTAAAAAAGTGTGTTAAATGTCAACAACATGCTAATTTACATCACACATAATTTAATGGCCTCCAAGTATCTAAATAATTTTGGCCTTTCTCATAATAAGGGCTCAATCTCATTGGGGAAATCAACCCCCATTATTCATAATGGCATAGCTCCATCATCATAGCCACTAAATATTTCACTAAGTGGGTGGAATTTATTTTTCTTATCTCGAGCAAAGCCAAAAATATTGTCGACTTTATTAACCATCATCTCATATGTCGCTTCAGTGTTCCTTATAAGATCATCATTGATAATGGCAAATCCTTCAAAAATAAGTAAGTCTAAGGCTTATGTGATGTATTTAGCATCAATTTATGATATTCCTTGCCTTACCATCCACAAGAAAATGGACAAGTATAAGCCTCTAACAAAACCCTTAACAAAATACTAACCAAAGTTGTCAGTCCTTCAGGTCAGGATTGGCACTTGCACATCCCATTCATTTTATGGGCCTACCTCACTAGCATTCAAACCTCTATGAGTGATACCCATTTCTCTCTATTCTTTAGAGTAGAGGTAGTCTTTCCCATTAAAGTCTAAATCCCCTCTATTTACATATCTTTACAAGAACTTATTTTTGAAGAAGATTATCATCAACACCATTTAGCTCAACTTGAGATACTTGACAAGCATCATTTATCAGCGCTCAACCACCTTCATATCTATCAATAGTATATCAAACACGCTTATAAAAAATGCCTCAAATAATGAGACTTTAATATTGGAGACCTTATTTTAAAATAAAATCAACACATGACCAACATGGAGAAAAGTAAATGAGGCAAGTTTGATTTCAATTGGCTTGGACCCTACATCATTACCCATAAGTATGGATCAGAAGCTTATCATTTATCCTCTCTCAAAGGTAAACTAGAACCTAAACCTCTCAATGCTTCATATCTATGACCATTTTTATATTAAAAAGGGATTAAGCTCACTACTTTTGTCTAACTTAAGATCATCCCTTGATTATGAGATTTTAACCTTCACCCATCTTCCTCCTCTCCTTTTTAATATAATTAATTACAGCATAGAACCATGTGATTAACTATCATAACTGTAGATTAATTTCCTACTCTACGTCATTTTCAATTATTTTCAGTCGAGCACTGCAATTTTGGTTCTTCAGGTGAAGCAGTAGAATTTTGAAGCAGAGGGCCGGTTCATTTTGCCTAAATGTTGAGATGTAGTGGAAGCTGCCAAGTGTCAGCCTCTAAGTAGGTATTTTTCCCCTTCTTGTTTCCTTCATCTCATTTTTTCCCAAGTTTTAGTTCAAGCAGATGTTGCCAAGTGTTGCTTTCCAAGAGACAAAACTGACAATTGGCATTCCCTAAGTCCCCTTTTTGTAACCTTTGAGATCCATGGATCGTGCCACATACTCAGTAGCAATTAAGTGGAATGCACCACATGTCAGCATCCACGTCTCATATCGGCGTCCACACTTCATTTAAAGACTTTCAACATAAGGCAGCAGAGAAGGCAAAAAGTGCCAAGTGGCAGTTGTGGAGGCCCTAAAATACCTTTTTGGAGAAAAATTGCAAGCCACCATGTGTCATGTGCATACATTAACGTGAGCCTAATGTAAATCTTATATCACTTCTAGTTGGATCATTTTCAAATTGTTTGTTTTTAGTCATTATTATTTTCTTCACATCATACATTTTAGGGAGGATTTTAGTCTAACTAATTCTACCAAATCAATATAGTTTCTTTTGTCCACAATTATATCAACCAACCCTATATAGTTTTCCTATTTTCATTACTTTATCAACCAACTCAATATAGTTTTGGGCCATTATCAAAAATATTGGTATACTCGATAAAAATCATTTTTAGACTTTTATTGTATTGGCTAGCATAATATAGTTGTATTTCTTAGTCCTGTCTTTATTATATAAATAAGCTTGATATAGTTTATTTCCAACATTATTGTTTAACCAACTACATTTCCCAACTTGATACATTTGTATTTTCCTCTTTAAAAATGCAAAATATTTTGGAATAATAAAAAAAACCCACCCCCTTGCAATATTTTCAAGGATTTTATGAAAATAATCCTAATGTTATGTAATGGACTAATCCCAATTAGTTTTCCAATAATAATTCCATACTTTATAATTTTATATTTTTCATGACCATGTTTACAAAAATTATAATGTCTTCCACTAGATCCAAAACTTATGAGACACATATAAAACTTAATAAACAACCTAGACAAGGTCACCTAATTGAATCCCATGAACCCAAGCATGAAGAGGAATGTGAAAAAGCATATATAACTAGAATTAAAATCCTCCCCCAATATCATCCCAATCATAGGGAAAAAGTCTCTATGATTGTCTATCAAATCATGATGGAGACCCATGTGGAATATCCTCATTTCCATACTCACAATTTTACTACAAAGGCTTGAGGCAATCCAATTCTCCAATCCTCTTTTTCCTTCTTCATCCACCATGCCTAATATAATAACTGGCATGGTAGCTATTTCTTTTGGTTAGCCTACTATAAGTACTCATATCAACAATAAAATTAATAACACATGTAACACATCTCAATAGGCCATTCAAACCTCCACTTCTAATAAAAATACCCTTAATCCCAATAAAGTTATCTTAAAATCAATGAAGCAAATGGATAACATAGATGCTTATAATAACACTAAAATTTTATATCAACACAACTAACTTATGAAAATGTAATATATGCTTGAATAGGTTTAGTGGGTATTTCCAAATCAAAATGCCATCACATCTCCCCTTAAATATTATATTGATAATATCATTATACAACCTTTGATTCATAATAAAACCATTAATAATCTTTAGAATGAATCCTTGGTCCCTCAAATAGATGTCATTAACATTGGTGGTATTACTCCCAAAATAGCCTATAATTGATCTAAAAATCCCACTCTACATGTGAATGTATTTTTTTAATATTTATAAGGATTGGATTAAACTTAACACCTTTATAACTACTAAACTATTAGTCAAAACCTTAACTAGTTATACTTTATAATGGTACAATCAACTTAGGTATAACTCTACTTCTAGATTAGAAGACCTAGTTAATGCATTTGCCTAATATTTTTAATCCAATGAATTACTCAAAAAAAATATTTCAAACTTTATCAATTTTAATTAAGAAAAAAATGAGACTACCCAAGACTTCATTAAATATTGGAAATCTTTAGATAACAAATCCGAGCATAATATCAAGGAATAAAACCTATTCCAATTTTTTATTGTGGTATTAACCACTATATTTTAATACATGTTTAGCACTTTCTCTATAAAATACTTGGAGGAAGCTTTCAATCAATCTAAATACAAGGATTATTTATTAATAAAATTTTAGCCTTCCCAACCTAAGCCATGAAATTGAATGATTATGAGACCTAAAAATAAGCATGTTATAGATGATGTTTTTAAAGATATATATGATTCTAAAAGGATCATATATGAAATTATTCTAGGAAGCTCCAATAATTTTATTCTATCCTAGTCCATAACAAAAAGTCCCTTCTAGCATCCGCCTCCATAAAAAATTAACATGTGAATTCTATCAACATCTTACCCTTGATGATATTATGAAACACTTTCTTAGACCCTCACCTAGAGATATTAATACTTTTTTCATACTAAAAATTAGTAATATCAATATAATTTATTCTAGTTCCATGCTCATTGGTGTATATATTATGAATATTACAATAAAAATGAGTAAATATCATTTGATTTTTTACTTGGTCATAACTTTGATCATGAAACCATGATTAGAGAACATAAACAAGATTATAATATGGTTATTAAACTTCAGAGTCTAAATTCAAGTGTTAATCACTTAATCAAGCTAATGTTCACCTTGTAATTTATACCAACCCTTTTTTTAATCATATTCATAGTTAACAAGCTAATAATGAACTTTAAACCTATTTCAAACTATCTACTAATGTTTTTGAAACCATGGTTAACACACATTATTATAATGATGAAAAAAATTGGTGAACATGAACAATATGAAACATATTATCTATCATATTGATCTTTAGCCCATTAGGACTTATATTCCTCTTCTAGATTATATAACAATTAAATATTATCCCCCATATTGGTTTTCAACTTTAACTATTGCATCCAAAGAAATAATCAATTCTATCATTTCAAATAATAAAAAATGTATAGGCCAACCCAACATAGTTTCTTGTTGGCTCAACTATATCATCCAACCCAATATAATTCACACTGTGTGCAACTATATCAACTAAACTGTTATAATTTATAATTTATCTAATGTATCAGCCAACCTGATACTGTCTTTTTTTTTCATTTAGGTCTAAATATATAAGCTAATTTGAAATGATCTTATTCTTTGACTAGTTTTATTCTAGCTATATAAGACAACCTGATATAGTCTATTTTCATGCCCAGTTATGATTTTACTAGATCAACCAACCTGAAAAAGTGTAGACTTATGTACCACCAGCTACATCTACTAGGATGATATAGCTACCTCAGCCTACCTCTACTGTACTAGTAGATCCAAGATTTTACACTTTAACTTTAAATTAAGAATAATTAGGTTTAGCTTCATCTACAATAAGAGTTGATCCATTTTATAATTTAGTTTCTATTTTTAGTCCTATCTAATTCAATTTTAGTTTTGATGAGTGGGATCCCATAGAAGATATTTCTAGTCTCTTATCTCAGATCTCATTTTTTGAGCTCATGAGGACATATCCATGATACAGAAACTATCATTTTCAATTTTTTTTGACATGAACATTCCCAACCACCACTTATGGGTAAAGACACTACCTTTCCTAGGTTTAAGTAATGTATCACACAACAATGTAAGTATATGTCTATTCACGTTGATTTATTGATGGATATGAACATATATCTCAAATTTACTATCACATATATGATCCCCCTAAAAAATATTATTCATGTAGATGATCCTCCCTTGTTTATTAACATCTAAATATGTGATATCCCAATTAAGCAAGCCTTGACTAATGAAGGTTCTTACACATGTGTTGCTCTTTAGAGTTCATTAAATCCATAGGATATCTATAATACAATCATAATTATACTTATAATACATTAATAAGATATGAAAAGATGAAAATGCCTCCATTAGGATGTGTTTTACTTCCTAATATAATATTGACTATTATAGTTAAGGTGAAGGTTATGGTCTTCAAATTTACTCTTATAAAAATATGCTCAAGTGTCCTTGGACTCAAGGCATGAGTTTCATATCCTATTACACATGCCAATGCATAATTATTCCTTACATGGGTTATATAAATAACGTATAAGGTGATACTGACCCTTATAATTTTGTATAATTTCAAGAAAGTGGTGTGTATAAAATACCCACCCTTTAACCTTTTACTAGTATCCCATTCTATGAAGACCAATGTTTTAACTATCACATCAATTCAAGTAGAGGTTATAATAGTCACTTATGGGTAACATACCACCAAACCTTTTTGATTTATATGATGATGACTCGAATGAAATAAATGTGAAAATAAAAACATCTAACCTTCCTCCTATTATCATATATTATTTTCCACCTACTTTGTGACCTCATTCCTGCAAAAGGCTAACCCATGTGTTTCCAAATTTTATGATTATCACTAAGAATACCTCTTCCATTATCTCCTCTAGTGACATAATGGTTGAATCCATCAATTTGGTTCTCACCACTCCTAATTATGGTTACAGTTACACCTTATATGATTCATATATGTTTAGTTATGCCCAAACAAAAGATATTAAAATCTACATTATCGTTCTTCCCTTCAACACTCTTACAAGGAATATTCATTTTAATATAAAATTTACTTAATTAATCTTGTCCAAATTCATGCTTATAATCCTTTATATTTTATTGAAATCATTCCTTCATTAGTTTATATTTATAAATTTAATATGGCACTATATTTTATTTTGATTATATGCATTTCACTTGATATTTTTAAACCTCTTCAAAAAATACCTTAGAAGAGGAGCTATAGGGAGTCTGATTTTTTTAAGCATGTTGATGACATAGATGATATCATTCATCATAGAAAAATTTAAATTCCTCCTAATAGGTTGGATCTAGCACCACATCCATCAACCTTAGAAGAGGAGCTATTTCATGAGTTTCACAAGTTTCCAGTTATTCAGATCTAGAGTGTAGAGCCTATTAGATAGTTTTAGCATAACAAAGGATGAAAATCCAAAATTATACCATGGATAATAAAACTTAATTTTAGAATAATATTGGGTGCTCTTATTATTTACATGAGACTATTAATAATTCATTGAATAAATATCGAGATCTTCAATAATATCTAGGTAGACAATTTTCCTCTTTAGCCATACATACCACCTCATAAAGTTACCCCTACACATATCAATGAAAATTGGGATGTGTATTTAATTTTTAATGAGTGTTATACACATTCCATGGATAACTATAATTATTCAATAATTTTTTTGATATTTACAAAGGCCCATTCCTCAAGACCCTCAACAAGATTCAGATGGCACATCTAGGATGGAGGAGTAGCCTCCCCTATATCCAAAACCACCTCTTCAATTTGAAGATATGTGTATAATATCCTCAAGAGTGTCATCATATCTTCCTTTTTATGTTATTCTCATTATGAGAACCCATGTCCTCCTCATTATTTCATTTATTCATTTTCTATAGAGCTCATTTAGAATAAAGTCCTTGCACATCTCTTTGAAAAGGTAGAATATACTATGGTTTGATTTATATATCAATTGTAGTGAGATTTGACATACATTAGTGATGATATGTTCATAGATATTTCATGTTATTTATAAGAAAATACTTCATTTGTTTCACATTTTTTATGATTTTATTTCATATTATTGTCGTTGGCATTTGTGATGCTCATTCTCTGTGTTTTGATTATACCATGATCTTTAATTCACAAAAATACATTCTCAACATGATATTTAATTTAAAACTTTATATTTATTACATCTTATTGACAAAATTAGTTTTGATTTTGGATATTTGGTATTACCTTTAGGTATTTAATACTCTGCATCCATCCTTTTTGGGACATTGTGGTCTTCTATTTTACATTTTTACATTTATGACATGACTCCCTTATGCCAAAATTTATTTTTTGAGTCATATGGTATCCTTTTACTTCCTTATATTTTGGGATGAATTCTCTTATCAATGTTTTTTATACACCATTTATATGTTAGTGTGGCTTCTCTTGTGATATGATTAATACATTTCATATAATTTTATTATCTAGGTTTATTTTTCATGATTGAACTATATTTTCATGTAATTTTAAATCCCCTATTTTTACTTAGTCACTTTTGAATAAAAGTATTCTTTTATTATGGTTAAACACAATAATAATCTCATTGTATCATATTTTACACATGGATGAATCTCTTATGATGCCCATGCTTCCATCTCATTTCATTTAAGGCACACTTGGGTTGGTTTTCATATTACATTATTTTCTAAAGTGCATGTCTATAAGTCTCTAGATTTATTCATATTTAGGATCTACTCTCTATAGGATAGGTTTAGGATCTCTTATGATAGTGGTGTAAGGGGTTATTTAAGGTCCTCTTCTCTTTTATTAAACTAATTTAACTTAAAGTCTTGTAGCCTTTCTACTAAGTCTATTTGTTCTTTTTATATTTTAATCCACTAATAAACATTTTATAATAATAAAAATTTCTTAAAAAATTAATTTATAGGTTATAACAACTCATTATATCTATTTATATCTTTATCCAACCTTAAAATTGAAAGAACACACAAAACATGGGGTTTTAAGCCTAAGAATTAGGCCTCCAAACTATGTTTTTAAGATAAGTTTATTTTAGGATGTTAAATATTTTTAAAACTTCTTGAAACACTTCAAAAAAATTATAAAAAATCAATATAAAAATTTAAAATTCATTTTCATGATTATATTTTGAGAGATTGAGGTTTTTGTATTGTTAAAACATGGTTTTAAACTTCTTAACAGGACTATAATTCAAAGTTTTGCTTGCAAGGTACCTCAAAACCTTGAAATAAAATTTTATAGGTCATAAAAATACTATTAAAAATTACTAAAAAGTTTCATCTCATTTTAATCATTCATTTCAAAGCTATGCATTTTTTAGTCTTCCTAAACCCTTTTAAAACCATCACCTACAAGCCTATCAACTGTGTTTTAGAAATATATTACTCTATAGACATATTTTTTTAAAATAATTTAAAAAAATCATAGAAATATCCTTACATATATACTCAAAATTTCAAGTCATTTAAATGGTTTATTTTCATGTTATGAATGTTTTAGTGCTCAAAACCTAAATAGACTTACACTAAGGCCGACAACACTCAAAAATGCAAATTTGAGTTTGGTAAACTATTTATAAAATATAACACTTAGAGATGGTATGAAATAATATTATCTACCCTTGAAAAAGTTTAGACTCTGAACACATCTAAAAAGTGAATAAAACAATATTTTATTGACTATACCTGCACTTTTCCTTGGCTAAAGTATAATTATTCTATCTTATTAAATATGCAATATGAATAAAGTTTTTCCAAATAAAATAAATATATTTTAAAATCCAAATGAAATTAATTTACAAACTCATAATTATGTAAGTGTATCCAAATTATAACAAATTCATTTTTATTCAAAAATTGATACATAATTCTATAGACTATCTCCACACACACCAACAACAACCTCTCCAACCTGAAACTGCAAACTTTATCCTTTATTCATTAATTTTATTAGATCCTCCTCTAATAGTTAAAAATTTATATTATTTTTATTTATGCCTAAAATTGGTTTCTTTTTGTTTCATGAGCCAAATATCTCTCAACCAACTTTACACTCATTCCAACATGCTTAATTTTTTCATTTTCCTACATCAGATGCATCTAGTTTGGTGTTAGGATAGGTTTAGATCAAATATAAGATTAATAGACACTTATAAAATGTTAATAGATCAAAAATAACCTTTAAAATTTTAGGATAATGATTTTTAAACCCACCAAAATGTGACAACAACATCAAAACACTTAATACAAATTCAAAATTTGAAAATAACAGTTTTTGGTAGGAAACTAAAATTAAACTCAAATGACCAAGATTTGGAATAATAATAACTTAAAAACCTCATAATGTAAAATAAAATACATTTTTAGACTAATAAAAACCAAAATTGACTAAAATTCATAAAAATAGACTTTTATATAGATGTACCTACATCTGACTCCTTGAATTTAAAAGTTTCATGAGCTCCTGCTCATGAGATCATTATCTCCCTCTTGAAAATGAATATTTTATTCAATTTAGTTATAATATATATTTACATGTTAAAATGAACCATATTTTTGATTATTTTTTGATACATTCTCCATTTTTATACTTGCACATGAAATAAACATATTAAGAGAATCAATCATTTCCTCATGCCTTTGAGGCATCTCCAACCCTCTTCCACTTTTAGCATGTTGTTCATGTTTTCCATTCATATGATAGATTATAAAATGCCCATTCTCAATTATATTCATGTTTATCCACCCTTAATTTTTATTTGTATGTTCTTCTTCCTCTTCTTCATCATGTACATGGACTTTTACTTCTACTATTTTCTCTAACTCCTCCATGAAAACATGTACATGGTTTTCATTCGTCAAAGATCATTGAGATATAAAATCAGAATTATTTTCTCATGATGTCTCCAACTTATATATATATATATATATATATATATATATATATATATATATATATATATATATATTATCCTTCATCATCATTTTCTTGCATGCATGAACCATATCTACATCTTGCAATTTCTCATGGCTACTATGTTTACTTTCTTGCAAATCTTTTTCTTGGTTTTTCTCTTGGTTGATTTATTATTTCACTTGTAATTATTCAAATATGTTATTTTATTTCATATCTATGTCCCCTTTAATTATGATTCCTTTTTTCATATGCTTCTAAAAACTACCATTTTCCTCTTTTCTATTGTGAAAATCTATTTTAGGCTCTTCATACAAGAATCTTGTTGTCTTGTTGTCCTCCAAGATAACTTTATTTTATTCACTCACTTATTGTTATTAAAATATTCATATTATTTATATTATCTCATGGTAGTTTTTAATATTTTGGTTTAATAATAAATATATTATTATCATATTTCAAGAACTTATTTTCACTCATTAGTAACATTTTAATATTATTTTCAATTTTTGAATTATCACTCTTCAAGGTATTAAGGTGTGCTTCATTCCATTATTTTATAATGCATAGGTATTATTATTTTCATCATACATATATTTAATATAAAATTTAAAGTTTTTCCAAGTAAAACATGAAAAATATCTATAGACATGATATCATAAATGACTCCACCTTTGTAACTACTAATTTTGAATTTAACTTTACATTGTTCCTTAACCAATGCCTGATGTCCTGTCTGAATACAAATCACTTTATATATCATAGGATGTGTCAATATTTATAGTTATATATTCTAAACCATGTAAGAATAAACTATATTATTAGTTATACTATCATCAATAACAACTTTACATCACTTACCTTTTGATTTACAAGTGATCCTAAACAAAGTCTCCTCTATTACTTCTTCACTATCTCTTATATTATCTATTGCAACCCATATTTATTGAGTAATTTCAATATATTTAAAAAATATCTAAAAAATTCTCATAAACAATGTTACTACTGGCTATCCTCTCTGACTTACATAATCTCTTTATCTGAGTGCCCTCCTTGCACTTTTCTCTATGAGCGTATGTTCTATAACTTTATACCTTCTCTATAGATCACTTTTTGACAACCAAAACCTCTATTATATTTATCTATATTTTTCTACTCATGTATCTTCTAAGTTCCAATACCACTTTGGTGTAATGGGTTATTTGAGATCCTCTTTTACTTATATAGACTAATATTGACTTACAGGCTTGTAGCCTTTCTACTAGGTCTGTTTGTTATTTTTGAAATATGATTAACAAATAAAAATTTGGTAATATAAAAGGTATCAATAAATTAATTTATATGTTATACCAAATAATCATATGCATTTATATCTTTTTCTATGCTTAAAATTGTAAGAAAACACAAAATATGGGTTTGTAGGCCTACATACTGTGTTTTTGAGATAAATTTATTTTAGGATGTCCAATCACTTTGAAAAAAATTAAAACACTTAAAAATATATTAAAAAACATATATATACAATTTTAGATCATTTTTATGATTATATATTTTAGACATTGAGGTGTTTGTACTGTTAAAACAAGGTTTTTGATTTCTTAACAAGAATGTAAGTATGAGTGTTGTAAATAACTTACTCAATAGGTACCTTAAAATGTTTAAATAAATATTTAAAATTAATTAAAATAATAATAAATATTCCTAAACATTTTCATCTCATTTTAATCATTCATTTCAAAGTTATGCATTTTTTAGTCTTCTCAAACCCTTCTAAAACCATCACCTACAGACCTACTAATTATTTTTTATAAACATATCCATCTATAGACATGAAAAATAATTTAAAATTGTTAAAAAACATATTAAACATAGACATACATATATACTCAAAATTTCAACTCATTTTAATGGTTAGTTTTCAAGTTATGAATGTTTTAGTGCTCAAAAGTCTCACATACCTGCAACAAGGCTAAGAACACTAAAAAATGCATAATTTGAGTTTGGTGAATATATATATGGTATTATACACTATTATATACCACTAAATACAATTTGAGATTATTAAAAATTCTAAAAAATGAATAAAATAATGTTTTCTTGACTGTACCTACATTTTTCCTTAACTAAATTAGAATTGTTCTATCTTATCAACATGCAACATGAAAAAAGTTGTTCCTAAGAAAATAAATATATTTTAAAATATAAATTAAATTAATTGACACATTATTAAGTATATAAGTGTATCCAAATAATAACAAGGTTCTCTTTATTCAAAAACTAATACAAAATTTTGCAGACTATCTCCACACACACCAACAATAACCTCTCCAACCTGCAACTTTAGAGTTTATCCTTTATTAATTAATTTTATAATATCCTCCTATAATGTTTTGAAAATTAATTTTTGTTACTAATTCCTAAAATTGTTTTCTTTTATTTTCATGAGCCAAAGATCTCTCAACTAGCTTGAAACTCATTCCAACATACTTAATTTGGTCATTTTCCTATATTAGATACATCTAGTTTGGTGTTAGGAGAGGTTTAGATTTAATAAAAAATTAATAGACACTTAGAACATGTGAATATACCATGAATAAACTTTAGAAATTTAGTATCATTCTGTTTATAACCAAAAAAGTGATAACAACATTAAAACACTTAATACAAATTTAAATTTTTGAAATAATAATTTTTTGGTGGGTAACTAAAATTAAACTCAAATGACCAAGATTTGAAATCTTACTAACTTCAACACCTCATAATGGGTCCTATAAGACTTATGAGACTAATCACAACTAAAATTGACTAAAATTCACAAAAAAATATTTCTATATAGATGTACCTACATCAGATAGTCATATTTAACGCCCATTGTTGGTTTTTATAAATCCAAATAGAGGAGGAAAATATAAAAATATAAATGATTTAAAATAAATATCTTAATAATATAAAATTTTAAAATTAAATAAATATTAAAAATTCATATCACACTAGAAGATGTGATCTTTTTTCCATATCTGATGTTTTAGTCAAAGCTCAAACTTCATAATTGGCCTCATGATAGAGCCAAAGTCCATTAGGGTCTAATAGGATAGTAGATTGGGGTAGGATGTCTATTTATATATCTATATTATCACATTATCGTGACACCTACTTTCTCACCTAAGCACCCAATCTTTAGATTAGAGCAACTAATATATAATGGGTCTTGAGAAGTAGGGAACACATTGTGAGAAGTTAAGTTACTTTTATTTTTTTCATACATACTAGCATTAATGGGATGATATTATAATTCAGTTGTTATCCAAAGATTACACTTACTAGGTGGGGTTCACTATGTACTCAATGTCAAAATATTTTATCCTTGCCCATTTAATTTAAGGGTCTTGTCCTACTATAGATTTATACATCAACTTTTTGAAACTTTACATCATTTTTTATCCATATTATCCTTACAAATATTCCCTTGATAGATATTTTGTTAGCTAACAATGTCCATCTTCTTTATATTCTCATTTTTTATTTATTTTCCTTAGATATGATTCTTATATTTTATTTATGACACCTCTTAGCTTATTCCAATTTGTGAGTTGAATTGTAATACCTTGGGATATACAACTAGACATTCCTCACAAACACACATTACAATTCATATCAACACCAGCTCTATCATCATAATTATTTCTCTATATGGTAGTGCTTTCCAAACTTTGGTTTAGCACAAGCATTAATTTCAAGTTTTTTGCTTTCATTTTTTTCATGTCCTTTTTTGATCTAAGTTTAAATTTGTTTTATGTTGGATGTTATTAAATTCATTTTATATTCCCAATTATTCGACATAGCTTAATACTTGACTTACATTAGATGACATTTTCAATTATTTTTATATCCTTATTTGATTATGTTTCACATTTTCATAAGATTTAGACGAGAATGACGGGCTGTAGCATGTGTAGGTCACAGCTGAGCTAGGGCAGCCATGCCCTAGCCTATTCAAAGCGGTGGGTTGGTGTGTGCAGGTGTAGTTTGGGGGAGCGAGTGAGTGGCAAAGGGATGAGGCATTGGGTAAAGGCATCACAGGGTCACACTAGACCAAGGAGGGCATGATCATGGCTCAACAGAAGCCTTTAAAAATTGCACTTGGCAAAAGTTTTAGTGCAACTGTGGGCATGAACAGGTAGGAGCAGCAAGGTAAAATAGTTGGTTAGGAGTTTTCTTCCTAGAATCTAGGAGCAATGGAATGGAGCTTGCCCAAGGGATCCAAGATTATGAAAATTAATGGTTGCCTGGAGAAATGCAAGGAATGAACTAAACTGGTAATTCCTTTCAATATGATTTTAGAGGATGTGGAATATTATTCCAAGCATTCTTTGTATTGAAAGTTTTTGGGTCTAAAATTTTCCCTTCAATTTTTGGAGGGTTAGGCCGGCGAGTGTGGGAGCCAGAGGGAGAAATGGAGGTCATGTTATTGGCAAATAACTACTTCATGGTCACATTTGTGCCTGGCTGATTACAATAGGGTTTTTGAGGGAGGGCCATACTTTTACAATCAAGTCAAACTTTTTGTTAAACCTTGGCATGCTGGGTTTAATCCTTCTGAGGAATTACCAACTCAGGTTCCAGTATGGGTTAGGCTCCCCAGACTTCCTATTGAATGCTGTCATGAGGACATTCTCCTGATGTTAGCTTCGACACTTAGAAGGCCAGTGGGGTCTTCAACTCAAACTTTAGGTAAGAAAGTCATGACTTTTTCCCAAATCTATGTGGAAATTGATTTGAGCAAACCATTGCCTAATGTGTTGGAGATGAGTGCGAGTTCATACTCCTATGTGCAAAAATTGGACTATGAGACCCTTCCCTTTAGGTGTCACCTTTGCCATGAGTATGGACACCTGGTGCACAGATGTTTGAAGGCTAAGCCAATGGAGTAACATCCCTGACTGCCACCTATCAGCATTCCTATCACCGATAAAGGGAAGAAATTAGGTGTTGGGGAGAGCAGAGATGCTAAAGGTTTTGTACAGGTGAAAGCTCAAAGCCATAACATGGGCCAAAAGAGGACCCTTAGGGAGAGATAGGATGATGACTCTTTCAACAAGTTTAAAATGTTGGATGAATTGGGCTAGCAAGAAGTAAATCTAAGATTAATGAGTGTGGAGCAGTTCGTGGGAGGTTCAGTAGCAGAGATTAATTCAGCCAATCTTCTGGTGGTTCTTCAATAAGAGTCAACCTTACCCATGGCTATTGAGGGGTAGATAGAGGAATTAGGAGGGGAGGCAATAGATAGGGACTTGGAATAGAATGGAGAGGACCTATACCCTTTGACAAGGGTTGTGGGGATAGAAGTAGATAAGAAAGGAAAATCTTCTCCTCGCTTGGGTATTCTCCAGAGGGAGGGAAAGAAGGGGACATCAGAAAAAAGTGCTAAAGTGGGGTGCAAGAAGAACATGGATAAAATCAAGATGATTGGGGAGACCTTAGTGGAGTTTGGTACGGTTAAGACCTTAGACTCACACTTCTTAACTCCTCTGAAATGATCATTATCTCATGGAATGTTAGGGGACTAAACAATGGTCCCAGACAAAAAGCTGTTAGGGAATTAGTTAGATGTCAAGTACCTAATATTATCTTTCTTCAAGAAACAAAAGTTTCTGTGGATGATATGAGGAATATTGCACCTAAGTTATGGAGGTATGGTTCATGGCAGTGCATTGGAGCTCATGGATCTTTGAGGGGTGTGGCTTGTTTTTAGAATCCATGCAAGATCCAACTTGTGTCCTAGATTTCCTTTAAATCCTCTTTATCTATGGTGGCTTCATGTATTGAGTCAGGTGAATCAGTCCTTTTTTCCAATGTTTATACTCTTACAGATTTCCAAGGTAAACTTTTTGTTTGGAAAAACATCCACTTTCTTCGTTAATTATTTCCCTATTTGCCTTGGATTGTGGCGAGAGACTTTAATGCTATTCTTGATTTAACGGAGAAGAGAGGAGGTAATGCATGACTGGAACCTTCTTCTCTCCTACTCTGAGATAATATTGAGGAACTCAATTTAGTGGATATCAAGCTAGTTAATGGATGTTTTACTTGGAACAATCGAAGAGTGGGGGATAGGTGCATTGTAGAGCGTATAGATAGATTCATGACCTCCTGTTACTGGGTGGGGGGTTCATGGTCTTCCTACCTTGAGATTCTTGATTGGAGGGGCTCAAACCATTGGCCAATAAAATTGGTCATTTCTTCTACCTATGAGCCTCTGAAGGCACCTTTCAAGTTTCAGCTTATGTGGTTCAGGGACCCAGACCTATTTAGATGAGTGGCAGATTGGTGGAGGAGGGGTAGGCCTATTGTAGGAACAATAATGTATACTTTTGTTAAGCTTCTCCAATTCATCAAGTACCAGCTCAAAAAGTGGAACTGACAAAGTTTTGGGAAAATTTTCCAAAAGAAAAATAAGGCATAGATGGAGTTGGATGTCATTACCAGAACCATTCAGGATGTGGGAATGACTGAGGTTTTACTGAGGGAGGAAGCCAGGGCCTTAAAAGCTTTGGAGGAATGGGAACTAAGGGAGGAAATCTTTTGGAAACAAAAGGCCCAGATCAAATGGCTTAGAGAAGGGGATAAGAACATAGCCTTCTTCTTCAATTCGGTTTGGGCTAGACAGCATGGCATGGGGATTACTTCTTTGGTGTTGGACAGTGGGGGGACTATTTCTTCTACATAGGGTATCATTAATGAGGTAGTATAGTATTTTGCTTCGTTATTCAAGGAGGAAGCACAGGGGGACTCAGTTGAAGAGGTCCACATTCTATCTTGTATCCCCTCTTTGGTGACCATGGATATGAATGAGCATTTGATGAGGGATGTATCCTTAGAGGAGTTAAGGAGGATAGTCTTTATGATGTAGAAAGGAAAGGCACCTAGTCTAGATGGCTTCTCAATTGAGTTCTTCTAGAAATTTTTGGAAATTATTAAATTTGACCTCTTGGATGTTGTTCAAGAATCCTAGGGAAACAAGCAAATGCTTCGGGCTTTGAACTCCACCTTCCTGGCTCTCATTCATAAGGGTGCAGGGGCCGATAGGCTGAGTCTTTTTAAGCCCATTTCTCTCTACAATGTCGCTTATAAAATTATTTCTAAGCTAATCGCTAAGAGGTTAAAAAAGTGGCTACCTACACTTACCTTAAAGGAGCAAGGTGGCTTTGTGGAGGGCCGATAGATTTTGGATGGGGTGGTGATGGCTACTGAGACTATACATTCCATGACCCAGTCTAATGAGAAGGTGATTTTTATCAAGCTGGATATGTCAAAGGCCTATGATAGAGTTAGGTGGCCTTTCCTCCAGAAGGTCTTGGGTGCCTTTAGTTTTTTAGAGGATTGGATTCATTAGGTTTTGAGTTGTGTAAACTCGACCTCCTTTTCAATTCTGATTAATGGTGAGAACTCTAATCTCTTTGGGGCTTCTCATGGATTGAGGCAAGGTGACCCTCTTTCTCCTTACTTGTTTCTTCTATTGACGAAAGGCTTGGGTCGATTGATCAAAAGAAATGTGGGTGATGGTGCTATTCAGGGTTGGTAGTTGGGGGGGGGAATCCCTATACAATCCCATCTCTAGTTTATGGATGATGTGGCTTTGATGGGCAGGGCTACTATTAGGGAGGCATCTAACATACACAAGAGCCTAGATGTTTACCTTGTGGCCTCTGGATAGGTAATTAATGAGGGAAAATCATCTAATTTTTTCTTTAACACTCCTTTGACCATACAGTAAAGAGTGTCTCTTATCCTTAGGTTCCAAATTGGGAGTCTCCCACTGCTTTATCTCAAGATTCCTATCTCTACTGGCCAGCTGGCTAAGGAGTCGTGATAGGTGATCCTAGACAAATTTTGGGACAAGGTGAATCATTGGACCCACCATTTCTTATCCTTTGTGGGTTGGGTTCAACTGATTCAATCAGTGGTGCAGGCTCTTCCTATCTACATGTGTATGACCTAGGTGGCACCGATGAGCTTTGTTAAGGACTTGGACTCCTTAACAAGATAGTTTCTATGGGATGGGAATTTATCTTTGACCAAGTGGAGCCTAATTAAGTGGGAGATGGTTTACAACCCAAAGAGGTTTGGTAGGCTGGGATTATGGTAGTATGTGCTTTTTGGTACTACTTTGGCTGCCAAACTATACTAGCATTGGTACATGGAGCAAGACCGGCTATGGACTAGAGTGTTGTCCCACAAGTATTTTTTGGGATTCCCTGGAGGGATATTTCATGGTATGATTTAGTTAGTAAAGGCTCGGCAATTTGGGCGACTCTCAAGAAAGGAGCCACACTAATTAAGAGGGGTCTTTTTTGGATATACAAGAGTGGGGTGGAGGTCTAGTTTTGGCATGACTCATGGGACGGTTTCCCTCCTATAATTTTCCAATATCCTTAGCTGAGTACTCTGGCCCAAAGGTTTTTTGAAGCTGGATGGAAAAGGGTGTGCAACTTTAAATCCTTTTCCTTTTAAGGGTAGGTGGCAGTTTTTAGATGGAAGTCCCCAGAAGAGTGGCCAATTTTTAGTTTGGAGGTAAAGTACGTGGACCTACAGAATATTCTATCTCGATGTAGTTGCAATGCACTTATGGACAGTGATGTGTTAGCCTAGTTCCCAAACCTCAAGGGGAAGTATACGATGTCTTATGGCTATCAGGAATTGATTTCCTAGCTGTATGAGGATAGAGGGGAAGTTCAGTGGTGGAAGAAAGTTTGGAATGGTTTCTCATGGCCAAAGTGTAACTATTTTACATGGACTTTAGTGTGGAACAAATGTTTGACATGGGACAATATTCAAAAGCAGGGATTTGTTGGTCCTTTGAGGTGTGTGCTCTGCAACAGAGAGGAGGAAGACTCCTCTCACATTTTCTTTCACTGTCCTTTCACTCATCAATTGTGGCACTTTTGGTGGGATGTGTGGTGATGCCAGTGCATCCATGCTATCTCTTTGGTAGATTTTTGGTCTAGAGTGGGTGTTCCCCCTTCTTCGACTTCCTTCTTGCAGGATGCGTGGTACACTGGACCTATTTTCTTGCTCTAGCAAGTTTGTCTCGAAAGAAACTAGAGGATTTTTAAGGAGGAAAAAATGGTGACTCAGCAAGTTTGGAGCAAAATTAAGGGAATGATTCAGGAATCTATTGAAGTGAAGAGCGAGGTTATGCTGCTATTGAAGAAAGGGAATGCTGAGGTGCTGGAATGATTTGGCATAAGAGAGTTATCTCTGATCTCGGCTTGTGTCAGATGTGGTACATAGGGAAACAAAAAGTTCAATGGTTGGGGAAGTGGATGCCTCCACCTACTAGGCTTTTGAAAATTAATATGGATGGGTCATCCAGGGGTAACCCAGGGGCAGCTTTGATTGGTGGGATTGCTAGGGATTTTTCAATATTAGTGGTTTTTATTTTCTTTACATATCAGGGAGTGCAGATGGTTAATAAGATGGAAGGTTTGGCTATCCTATATGCTTTGAGGAGAGTTTATGCTTTGGGTTGGAGGAGGGTGATTTGTGAAGCTGATTCTCAGGTCCTGATTAACTTGATCCTAGAGAAGAAATTTTTTGATGTGAGCTGGCAGTTGGCCATGATAGTGCAATAGATTTTATAGGTGATTTCGTGCATGGAGTCGGTATCCTATGCCCACATTCCACGAGAGTGGAATAGGGTGGTTGATTGTTTGGAAAAATGGGCATCAAAAGAGGGAGAAGGCCACAAGGTAGATGAATGGGAGCAGCTGCCTGGCGATTTACGTTAGGAACTGGAACCCATTCTTGATGGAGATATTGGTGGAGTTGAGTTGTGAGGCTGTTGTTTTTGGTTTGCTTGTCTTTTGGGCTGTTTGGATGCTTTTTCAATCTGATGTTTTAAGTTTAATAAAGTTTTTACCCCCTTTAAAATAATAAAAAAAAATTATGTTTCACATTTTCTTACTTTTAATCTCTCTATTCATTTATTTTTTCACATCTTATGTTTTACTTTGTCTTACATATTGATGAGATTTATAACTATTTGATTAAAATGTCTTACGTATCTTATGTTTTGCTTTAATATTTAAATATTACTTATATTTTATATGTTTTACATTATTTTTATTTCACATCCTCAGTTGGTTGATTTTTATATCTACTTACTTAAGATGTGATTTTTACACATTAGTTTTCATTATTTTTAATTATGCATTTTCTATTGTTTTATATAAAAGAATAAAAACATACATCACATGATAACATCCTCATAGCATGTTATCAGAACCATTATATGCGCTAATTATTTTTTTATACACAATCCCATGTAGATAAAAAGGAATAAATGATATATTTCATATCTATCATAATATTTATACATTAAAATACATAAATATATTTACATATAGATATGTGGTTCACCTTCATACCCATATGGTGGGTGTGGCACCATACTCCCTAAGGAAGTTACAATAATGGCCACCTTTAGAGATGATACTAGTTTATGAGTATGAGATAGTGATCCTATAACCTCTCCTTATGTTATGGCCAACTATATCTATAGTTTATTTACTTGGGATATAATTGGTCTATGTGTATTAATCTTCATAATCAAGGTAGCTCATGTTGTAGCTTTTTGTTGCAAATTTTAATCCTCTTATCATGACAATAATATCTATAAAGTAGTTGTAACATCTTTCTACCACCAATGTATGTTCAATGCAGTCACTTTAAATAATATGAACTAGATCGCATGCTTACCCTTAGATAATACAAAAGGATCCCCCATATATGTAGTGTTATGATATAGTAGAATATCATTAGGATCTCATGATGAGAAGTCTCAACTATAATCCTTTATTTTTTTGTCTCTACTACTACATTTTAAAAAACTCAAATTTATATCAGATCTCATATATATAAAAAATACAGTTAAATATATCATTAGCACTTAAAATGTGTATCCCTAAAAATACAAAACTAAAGTGATAGTAAATCCTTAGTGATTTTTTTACCTATTTGTGTGTGTTTTTTGAAAATAATCTCTCCATCCACCATACATTCAAGGACACATATTCTATCTCAAATCATACTAGGTTGATCCCCTACCCATCTCTCTAACCAAACCAACGGGACCTTATGACCAGTTGGGCTCACCTATCCTTAGATGATTCATTTATCTTTCTTATGTGGCCTTACCTCTATCATAGGTTTATTAGTACCACCTTGTACATGATCCTATACTCTTCTATCTTTACAACATTTTCTACATCATTTAAAATCATGTGGGGCATGCCAAGGTTTTAAAATGGGATGTTGACTAACATACCCTATCCCATTTCTCTTTACATCTCACTTAAGTGTCTCACCCAATAAGATGGAACTATTAATGGTACTACTATGCAAGCATGTTTGAATTTTGATAGGGCTAAATTAGATGAGTGAGGCTCAAACCACCTAGTGTAATTTCTCAACCCATGCTTGTAATTTGAAGGTCCATCATGCCTTGAGTCCATAGTTCCTTAATGTGGTATAATGTAATTTGATCTCTACAAAAAATATCTAGTAATGATTTCATATGGATATGTCTCACAACCTAATATTACTCCTACCTTGTTACTATAGGTAGGTGGTCCATGATCTAATGTGGTAACCTTTTTGGTTGGTACATGAGGAATCACTCATAGATATAGTAGGTGAATAATAATCATAACTATGGTATATTTTCCTTTGCTAAGCATCCCATGAAATTAATATAGGAGTTAAAACCATGTCAAAAGTCCCATATCATATATAGTGCTATGAACTAAGGTAGGTTAACGTACATAAATAATGTATAGTGGTACAATTCCATTTGACATAAAACATGACACTCAAATAGTCACAATGTATATGATATCCTTATATATATAAAGAAAACTAAATACATATACAATGAAGATTCATATGATCAATTCTTATTAGACCATGTAGCCCATTAAGCTAGCACCTAAAAATTTATGATGGATAGTGGTTCATTCTAAATCATTGGCATGCCCTCAATAAATAGCCCCAATATAACATTTACATCTTTTAAGGTGATGAAAACATCTACCATGTCCACATGCACCTCCTAATTAAATATGTATGTGATCCACTCCTAACATTTGAGAAACATAGTTAATAAAATTTTGTTAAGAGGGATCGACACATATCCATAATCCCAAAATTGCCTATAATGAGCAACCATGCTCTTTTTATTTTTAAGTCCTAATAGTATATCTATCAGCTGACTCACATATTTTTTCCTCTAGAGTTTAATATAGTTCTGTAAAATATCAAATAACAATACCTAGTTAGATTTTTGATTAAAAAACTAAAATCAAAACAAAATATTGCAAAAAATTTGCATCCAAATTTAAAAATGGTCTTGATTTCTAATATATTCGCCATTTTTTTGTTGTTTTCCTACTATATAATCCACTTTCAGTTTAATGTACTTATCATGTATTTTTCATATTAGTCATCCAATCTCCTCCTATGACATGAATTGCATAACTATTATATCAACCATGTTATTTATTTCTCTACAACATCATTCATACTTGTAATATATTATCCAAGTAGGGGTTCCATTATAGTATCGATTGCAAACCTATTATATTGGCTATGCCATTTTATTTTCCTATTATATCACCCATATCATTTTGTATTAACCATGCATTATTCATATGTTAGAACTGACCATGATTGTATTGAATCATCTACTATTATTTATTTTTTAACTATATTGGACACCATCTAAGGTACTAATCTCTACATTTATTTATTTTACTTAAATTTATCAACCTTTCTAGATGATATTAACAAAGGTTATGTTTTTGATCTACTCAACTATATCAGCCTAGATGATATAACTTATTAGTATTAATGATTTCTTCTTTGGGCCCTAAAAATACCCCAAAATCTATATTTTATGCTTGGTTTAATACTTGATGGTTTTAAGAAAATATTTACATTTTGATTCTTCCTAGGGAAAATTATGCTACATGGATTTGCCCTTGTGTATAGTTTTCATGTATATACTCTATTATACCAAATAAAAAAAATTAATGCATCAGATGCATATATGGATTCTATGTTATCACCTTAAAAATATACCATGTGTTTACCTTATCTTCCTCTATATGACGTCTCTTGTCACACATGAAATGGTTTCTAAAGATCTTATTTTTTTGAAAATAACAAATGGAAAAAAGAAATTATTTTGACCTATATATATATATATATATATATATATATATATATATATATATATATATATATATATATATATATATATATATATATATATATTAGATTTAAACACTTGTAATTTACCTCTAGATTTTATATTTTGGTCATGTGTGTGTGTGTGTGTGTGTGTGTGTGTGTGTGTGTGTGTGTGTGTTTAATTATATAGGTCATTTTCAAAAACTAAAAGAAGTGTTAGAATCCTAGAAAAGTAAAAATATTTTAGGTGTTGATAGATTTTTTTTCTAAAATGTTATTTTTTTCTAAAATGTTAGGTTTTCTCCTATTTTTCATGTCTACTCATTTAACTTTCAAATTGGCACCTTACATTAGCTATAACATATGAAAAATTATTTTTTAAATAAAAAATGTAATTTAAGTATTTACCTGTATTGATTTACTTTCATTTAATTTCAATTATTTCAACATTTCTTTTCACAAATTGTAATGTCCCTTACTTAGGGGCTCTCTTATCTGCACAAAAAATCTGATACCAAAGACCAAAGCTCTGATACCACTGTGATATCCCCTTCTAAACAGGAAATATAGCAACACAAAAAATCTGAACCAAGATATAATAGCTGTTGAATAAATTCAGAAAGATCACAATAATATAGTCTTTTAATAACAAATTACAGATTGTATCACTTGTCCTTGTAAATTATTACAATTGCAGTCCTCTAATATGCATATAAATATGAAATACAGTCTTGAAAACCCTGCCTTTGCAAATCTGTAAGTGCAAATTGAGTTCTGGAAAGTCTCGGCCCTTCTATGTCGACACACAGTCGCCGTCGTCAGTCGATATCTCGCCGACGTCGGTCTCTGCCGGTCGGATTTCTGCCGACGTCGGTCTTCAGTCGACCGATGTCGGTCACTGAAAACCCTCTGCCTGCCGAGGTCGGTTCCTGCACTGGTCTGTACGAACCCGTACGGATTCTGTACGGCCGCCAATTAAGCACAACTTCCCTGTTTCAACCCCTCATCTGAAGATATCTGTCTCTAGCATAGTAGATCTCTAGCTGTATAATTTATTGAATCAAAACATAAAGCAATAAATACCTGGAATATCTGTGATAACTTCTGTGTGAAGTTATCTCTCAAACCTGAAATTCTGTGATAACTTCTGGATGAAGCTATCTCTCACTTTGGCAATAGATCAGTTGATATTTCACAGCCTCTTAATTGCACACACTGAAGAGGGAACGTTCTCCAATGCAGATGGAATCCTTGAACCCTAGGCTCAGTCTTCACAGAAGAAATTCTTCAATTTTCAATAATCAATAATCAATAGCATAATGAACAATGGCCTCCATGAGAAACCCTTATACCCTCAAAAGATATGCTTGCCCTAATTAGGGTTTCTTAAATTAGAATTAGGGTTTCTAATAAAAAATAGGCTAAATAATTAATATTTGATTAAATCAATCAAATATTGATATCTCCCTCAATACATGTCGGATCCACAAACCGATCGAAGCTAGTGAATCAGGGAGTGATTCCGCACATAACCATGCCACAATAAAGGCGCTCCGCTGCATATCAAATATCCCTAAAAAGTAGGAGCTCAAGCCAAATGTGTCTGAAAAACACTGAATGAAAATCAAATGAAGAAATCCTGTGAATCAAAGTCGAGCCAAGCTCCATTATGACCCTCTATCCATCTTATTAGCCTACGAAGGTCGCATAATAGGCTAACCATGAACTCAGAACATGTCAATGGAAAAGGGGACATGACACAAATGTGCTTTTATATTGTTATGTATCTATTATGAAGCAACATCTAGTGTTATACTATTTTGACATGTGTTGATATTTTGGTGGGGAATACGTATACACTTGATATTTTTAATTTTATGTTTAGTGATATTTTCTATTACAAGAGTTTGTCTACACATCAATCTCCTTGTGTAGACACTCAAATTTAATTATTAAGTGCTTGACAATGTTTAACCTTGTTTGGCCTATTTGCCATTTTGTTAAATTGAAATATTGCCTTCAATATTATACTAATTTTCTTGAAAGTAGTGAAAATAATTTAGACATCCCTAGTTTTATCATAGTTTCTTGTCAATCAAGTTCTAATAATCTATAGCATTATTGGATACGACAGTATTAGGTTAGATAGGGTCTCAACCTATCCTTGTCCACTAGTGTGCCCTTGTCCTCCATGATCAAATGGTAAATTTTAAAATTATATATGTTCTGTATTGAATCTAACACAATTTTATCAAGGTTAGTTAATGAAAATATTCCAAATATTACTCTAAATAAGCACATCATGGTAATTCAAAATATATGTAGCAATCACTTGGAAATTATACTGCAAATTGAGCATAAAGGCACTGATATTTACAATTAAAGTTTTAATTTATAATAATAGTTATAATACAAGTTTTAAACTATTTTATTATAGGTCAAGGGAATTAATTGTCAAGCATTAAAGTTAATTTACTAGTTCCATCATATAGAAAATATAAAGATTCACATGCTTACACTATGAAGGAGAACTACATTAGCTTGAGTCCCTTTTGGGATATGTAAGTGACACTCATATTACATGGGGTTTTTTTAGGATATCTTTGTTATATCCCTTTCCCAATTCTTCCCTTTTGTATTTGATCTCTATTTGGTTTATGTGTAGGAACTAGGGTTTATCATTATAGGTATTTACACACATAAAATCATTACTTGTAGGGTATTAAAAAACCTTCTCATATATTTATAGGTACTAAATTTTAAAAAATAATTATACAATGAAAATAGACATGGATGTAGTGAATAGACAAGTCTATAGTTCACACCTGCTCACCTAGTTGGCCCCATTTGACTACATTACAAAATTTTGTTTTCATTTGTGACATAATTTAAAGATCTTCTTAGTTAGTTATATATCAACAATCTACCTGCAAAGTCAACATAAATAATATCTATGTTAGATTTTCACATTTAACTCAAATTAAATATTCATAGATTATTTTAGTTTAATATATTTTACATTTAGTTTATGTATATTATGTATATCTAAATCAATATTAAATAATTTAGTATTTTATTTCATTTTGTTGGTATATCAAAATAACACATAAAACATTAGAGTAACCCATAAATTTTTATTAGAACACTTTTGGATGTTTTCTTGATTTTTGTCCTATGGTTTCATATAAATTTATATAAATTATTGACATTGAAATGAATAAAATTAAGGTTTGGATATACATCTAACACCACGAGCCAATCTTCTTCAACCTTGGATTTAATCCAACAATGAATAAATTGTCTTTTCACCCAAGATAAAATCTAACACTCAATCATTTATTTTCAACCTCACATTGTTTTTTTTTAAATTCTATATGAAAAAAATATTTCAACTTGCTACTTGTTTTTAGAAACCATGATCTGGTAGTCATAAAACTACTTAGTGAGTGTCACTACAAGCCAAGCGGTGATAGTTCTTATGGACACAATGGTGTGATGGGTATTTCCCCACTACTCAAGCCATTATACAACACCTTTCATAGATTTTAATTTCCCCATACCTCATGATATATTCTAAATGCCTAGGTCTCCTTGTTTACACCACATGAATTGATTTTAGTTGTTTGATTTATGGCACAACTGAGAGGAAAATATTTCCTAGGGAAGTTACTCTCACTATAACCTTAGAGATGGGATAGTGGGATATAGGTATAATTTTTAATTTATAGTTAGTGCTCTAAAACATTGGGATTACACTACTTTATGAATGAGAAAGTATAATTGAGATTCCACACTATCATTCAAACCCTTGTATAAATTACCATTTATACCTTGGTTTTTGATTTTATTGTATTCATAATTGGATATTTATTTCTTATGTTGTATAAGATTATGGAATTCATTTCTATATAATGTATTCCATTTCAATATGTTATTCACTATGTTGTGGCAAGGATAAAATTTTAATCTAATTACGATGATAAAAAGTATGATATTGACCCTCATTCACTTTTCAATTCTTATCACTATAATATCACATCCTATATTGATTCTCCTAAAATATTACCATCATCAAAAAATATTTATTTCAAGAATCATATTATTTGGGGGCAATAATGCATGACTATTTCAAACAATTTTGAAATAATATGTATTTGATACAAATAAGAGTCTACCTCTTGTGTATAAAGTTGACCTAGGCCATGTCCTAAGATTATACCTATTAATAATTACTATTGTTATAATATTCAATCCATGTTTATACCTATCATAACTAGACACCAAAGAGAATGTGCAACACTTTTCATGCTTCCTCCTCCTTTCCCTCAACCTACTTATATTTTCAAATCTATTACTATTATTTTTCCAAGTCTCATATTAAAATCACACATCCATATTGTTCATACTAGAAAATTATGGACACCATTACCTCCCCAAAATAATCCTAGTAATCACAATGTTCCTCCTCCAAATACTCTACTTTATTCAAGTCAAGTATTTCAAAAAATTGGGTATGATCTCATTCTCCATTTACATAATAATCTAGCCATGATTTTTGTTCTAGAGCTATTAAAAAAAACACCAGCTTACAAGGACATCCTACATGCAATGTTATGACATACCACTCTTCCTATGGATGTACAACCAAATATTTTTTATTATAACATGAATGCCTTCAAGTATATTGAAAAACTTCTAATTTTTATAAGAAATATATACCTACCAAGTACATCATCAAGGAAATTCTTCCATTGTTCATTCAAATTCAAATACATGAAAATCTAGTCAAACATGCATTAGTTGACAATGGGATAAATATTTTTAGCTATACATTCATACATAATTTAAGATTAAATAAGGATAATATTATAATATATTATCAAAAGACACATGGATTTGATAACACTCCAAAGTAATTACTAGGAAATATCACTTTGAATATACTACTGGGACGTAGAATGATATATATTATTTTTCAAGTTATACCCAATTAATTAAAATATATAATACTATTGGGTCAACCTTGGATTCATGAGATGGAGGTTATACCTTATACATTCCATATATAAATTAAATTTTTACATGTTACAAAGAGTATATATTTCTATCTGATGATGCATCTTTTTGATATTTTAAAATGAGATAATCATAATTCAATAAGATCTCTATCATACCACCTAAACAACCAATTTTAGTGGTAAAAATGCATAATTATAAAGGGGGTAAATCAAGTAACATAAATGGTACACATAGGTTGTAACTCAAAATACTACAAAAATAAAAGATCATATCAAGTAAGATATACATAAAGTGAAAATTTGTACACAAATATAATAACCTATTAAAGAAGAGAATTAACAAGTGACAATTTATAAAAAAGTAGTAGAGCCTATTATGTAACTATCACTACTATTTAATTCAAAATATTCCTATTTTTAAATCGAGGACTACTATAGTAGTGATGATGAAGATATAAATGAACTAATGGTTAATCAACCGTGAAATTTAAATTTTAATCCCATTGATGAAGATGAATTATTATCTCATTATTTATTCACATCTATTGGAGTGGGTGAATATAGATATATTTATTCTACCAAAAATATGGGAAAATAACCCATGTATATTAAAAATAATTCAAACAGTGGTAATTCCATATCATAGGCTATGCCACAATCACTTCACTCAAACACTTTTTATGATGCAATGATCACATATCTCAATTAAAAGGTGAAAAAGAGAAATTATATAATTAAATAGAGTAGTATTTTAGGGTAAATCTACCAAAAAAAGATCAAATTATTTAAAAAAAATTATTACTCAACAAAGACACTTCAAAAAAAGATTCAATCTCTAAGTTACTCTTTAACAATATGGTTAAAAAAGAGGTAATAAAAAAAAATCTTCCTATATATAACATATTATTATTAAACCACTTATAGATGGTTAAAAATTCACTAATGTCCTAGTTACATGCTTACAAGAAGCTAATATTTACATCCTAGATTTTTTTAGATATATTGGGAATGACACACATCTCAATAAAGATATGAAACAAAAGCATTGCATAGGATCTATCAAATTAACAATCAATATTGTTGATAAATCATGTTCAATTTTTTTTTAAATTGATTCTACTCTAGAACAATATAATTCAATCTTTGGAAGTTAATGGAAAATATTAATGCGAGCTACACTCAGTAATAATTATGATTCTTAAACATTCTATCAAGATAGTTCAATGATAACCATTTTAAAAGAGAACATAATTATAATGCAAAATAACAAAGAAGGGCTTACTCAAACAAGGATAAATGATACAATTATGACTAATATAAATCATACAAAACCTATGATACAATATAATGGATCAAATAACTCTACATAATGATATCTTATTCAAATTGGTAGATTATCACAAAATGAAGTAGGTGGATATACCCTTTATCAAGTTATTGATTAGCTACTTGCATTTTACTTTATACATAACTTATTTTATTTTACTTTATTGCTACTTCTTGTATCCCAGATTCTAAGCTTCCTTCTAGTCCTTGTATTTACTTTCATTTTGGGTAATTTACATATTCATTTTCTAAACTAATTTAAAAAATAAAAAACAACTATTTTATAATACTTTCAATGCACGTTATATATGGTAATCCACTTTTTTACTACTGTATATCTATCATGATATGGATTCCATTACACTACATGATCACATCTATCTACTCCTACATTTTAAATTGCAACACATAAATTATTTCCCATTAGAGGCATGAACATCCTTATCTACATAATTATGATTCAAATCAACATTCATTGGATGCATATTTCTTGCTTTCCTTATTTCCATACTATGATTTAACACCTTCTCGAGGATCATTCAAATCCCTCTGATTAATTATATTTTTATAAGCCTTACCTCTTGGTAATTTTCAAGTATTTTTAAATTATTTTTTTGAAAAAAATTTAAAAATTAAAAAAAATGAAAAAAATCATATATATTTCAAAAATTATGACCTAAAAAGCATTTTCAAATATCACTAGCTTCGTTATGTACATATGTTATCTATTTCATGTTCAGTAGATAGAATATTTGAGTTTTTATAAACACACTACTTTTCACAAGGTATATGAGTGTGAATAAGACACTATTATATTATTTTTCAATTTTGGGCTTCCTTTTTTACCTAGTAGCCTCGCTAAACTTTGGACATGTCTTTATTATCCATGAACGCTTCATCATGTTTTATCTATCCACAATATTTTATACCATGTTAAACTATATATCATAAAAATATTTTACTAATTGGTCACACTTTACATTGTGTTACATAGACATGTTATTTACTAAAATGAAATTGATACACATGGATGATATAGATTAGTATCATTTCTCTACATTTATTTTAAAAATTATTACTTTACCACATGATAAGTTAGGAATTTCTTGTTTATTGTGTATGGCCCTTGGCCTCTTGTGTGCAACATATACATGTTATTTATTTTATGTCATTCTCATACCATTTTACTATGGCCCTTGGCTTTGTTTTTTTTTTTGACATTTATATATCCCTTGTATGTGGCTTTTTAACTTTGTGTGTGATATTATATGAAAATTGTGTGACTTACTTGTATGTTCATTCATTGTTACTATGGTGCCATGATTAATATCATGTATTACTTTTATTTTCTACTTTTAAACTTGATCCAAGATATATATCATGCACATGCTACTTATGTGCTTCAATATTATATATATATCTAACACATGTTTCATATGAAATTTAATTTTATATTCAATATTATGATGCAATACAATTCAAGTGTTCATATGAACTTACATGGTTACATCTCTCAAATATTATATACTTATATTTGAGATTAGTGACTTTTACACTATGTATCTCATCTCAAAAGTGGGGCATAACAATGGGATTATCTTTAAAATATAAATCCTCATGTGAAAAAAAAATTATATTTACAACATAATACAACATGATTAATGTTTTTTAGATTATGGGGGCTTATGACATGCATGTGTATTCATTTTTACAATTAATTGAGTACATATTCACATATACTTCTAGCATATGCATAGACACACATAAAATAGATACAAGTTATAGGTTGTAAATACTTACAAGTTTAATATACATTTAATATAAATATAATACAAGGGTCATGATATTCATTAATGTTCATATTACCACATTGAAAATTTACAATTTAAAAGTTCAAACATTTCAAGCGTACAATATTTTCAAATAAAATTTAGATCAATCTATAGTGGTGTGATTCATCTTATTTTACAAGTGGTCTATGTTAGAGTTTAGTGACATTCAACATCTATGTTGCACTTTAGTAGGCCACATTTGATGGTTTCACACATTCTCCTACCATGTTTAAGTATAGTGACACTGTGCATCTATGGTTACAAGTTAGTAGGCCACATTTGGTGGTTTCACCCCTTTAATCATTCTAAAAGAGTATTCTTCACATTTAGATGAGAGTTGAAGCATCTAATATTTTCAAGTCAAGGGATTTTACTAGTTTTAAAATTAAAACTTGATAAATTCAAGATTGGTTCAAAATTTATCCAAATGATTCAACAAAGGGGCATGCACTTATCCATTTTCAAGTTACAAGGAATTATATTGGATACTCTTTTAGGTTTATTATTTATTTACTATATTTTCAAATTGCAAGTTTAAAGTTTTATATTTTCAATTTTCAAATATGGACAATACATAAATTTAGTGGCTTTATTTTAGGTTTTGAAATGAGGCATCTTACATAATCAAGGTTCATATAAAAAGAAATAGTGTGTCTACACACATAGGTTCAAATATCATTTACTATAGTAATTTAATATCATTTCATCACTAAAATAAAATGGGGGATGTAGACACTCAAATTTAATCATTAAGTGCTTAAAAATATTTAATATTGACATCCTTACCTTGTTTGGTCTATTCACCATTCTATTAACTTGAAATATCTATGAGAGCCTTCACTATTATACTTAATATATTGAAACTAATAAAAACATCATTTATGTATCCCTATTCTACTTGCATATTCTTCTTAGTCAAGTTATAATAGTATCTTTTTCTTGTAGGACATGACTGAACTAGGTCAAACATAGCCACAAGTCAACCTTATCTATTAGGGAACCTTTGTCCTCTACACTCCAATGGTAACTTTTCAAATTAGATTCATTTTATATCGAATATATAACACTTTTATCAAAGTTTGTTAACATAAATTTTCTAAATATTCCTTTATATAATCACATCAAGGTCATTCAAAATACATCTTGAAATCACTTAAAATTTCTATTTCACATTGATTAAAAAAGGCACTAATATTTTCAATTCAAGTTTTGATTTATCCTAGCAATCATAGTCTAAGTTTGAAGCTATTTTATTATAGTTGAGGGGAGTTCATTATCAGGAATTCAAGTCAAATTAATTGTTTCATACATATATAAAATATCATGATTCACACATTCACTCCAAGAGGGAGAACTACATAAGCTTGAGGCCCTTTTGGGCTATGTAGGTAACACACAAGCTATGTGAAGTTTTCTAAGGATAGATATGATATTTCACTTGCCTAATTCCCCCTTTTTGTATTTTATCTCTATTTTTTTTTATAAAACTAGGGTTCTCCATTACAAGTATTTATGTGCATCGAATTGACACTTTTAGGTTATCAATAGACCCCTCAGATAGTTATAGGTACTCAAACAAAAAAAATCACATAGTCAACATAGATGAAACTAAAATTCACCCCTATCCACTAAGCATGGCCTTACCTCAGTACATCACAAAATTCTAGTTTCAGTTATGACATTGTATGCAACCAAAGTTTACATGGTGTAACACTCCCAATATAAATCTAATGATGATGCAATGATATCTTATTTTATCATCCATATCAAACTCTCTAGGTCCTTTCCCTCTATATTTTATACTCCTCCCTTGACCCATTTTGGTCCCATTTAATTGAATTCCATGTCCTATGTCATTTTGTCTTAAAAAATTCCCATGTATGACAAAATTGACACTCTAGGTCAAAAATTCTGCCCTCCATTATGGAACAACCCCTCCAATTACATAACCACTGCAATGCTTTTGTAATATAGGCGGTGATTTTTCTTAAAGGCATAGTTTTTTATTAGAATAAGGGTGTTTTTAAAAATTATTTTGGTGGTTATGTCACCCATAGTATTGGTTTCACCACCACCCCTTCATAAATTGGTGGTTTTATCCCATTGTATTTGTCTCCCAAAATTAGCTCATGAGAGTCATTCTTTGACACATTTTCATGATTTTGGTTGTGTTTATTATTCACTCAATCCTAAGTAAATGTATAATAAATCACAACTCACTCCATATTATATTTTCAATCATTTTAGTTCCTCCAAAGTTTAAATCCTAGTTGAACTCAGTTAAACTCTCTCATGTAAGCTCCTAACTCTTTCTACAAAAAGATCATTTTGGCCTAATTTTAGATTCAAAATTTTCCATTAGAATTTTTTATTTTAAATATTTTTTACCCATGGTCCTTCTACAATTACCTAAAGGTTCAACACCTATAGTTTTCATGTCACCTAAATTATCATAGGTGAAGAAGTGTTATTGGTCTAATAACTTAGACTTTGTAAACTTAAGCATTGGTCAGCCTCAATTAAGATGATCTATATTTATGGTTATGTATCCTCTCCTTCAAATTTTTTTCTATTGCTTGTGTATCCTCTAGTTAGATATTTCCTATAATTCACACAAGGATAAAAGGAAATAACATACCAAGGATTTTTTAATCAACATTCTAGCTGATTTATGCCTTGGTTAGGTTGGGATCTCCTTTGATTTTAGTATTGTTTATTTTTAAGATTATATTAGTGTATTTTTTTTTTCATTAGATTTATTTATTTATTCAAAAAAGATAAAATTTTATAGGAAGGTATTTTTTTAAATTTTCATTGTCTTTGCTACAAAAAAGAAATAATAGTTAGTTTGATTGTGCTTGAATTTAAATAAATTTATTTTCTCTCCATTTATCAGAGTCATTCCCCAAAAAATTCATAGGTAAATCTTAGTTAACTTAAAAAAAACATTCCATCCAACTTATACTTTCATTTTCAAAATGTGAAAAAAATTCTCTTCCATTCAAAATAACCAACTAGACAACCACAAGAGCTTAAACAACCTTAGGCACACAAATAAAGCTAGTGTATCTCTAATTTTTTTATAGATTAAAAGTGTTGTTATCTTTGAAAACAAAAGAAAATTAGAATTTTCACTCTTTGTCTCTCATTATAAAATCATTTGAAAAGCTTGTTTGTAGACAAAGAAAATTAAAAAAAAGTGTTGTGACATTGTTATTTTAGACTCGATTTCCTTTTGCATTGATTGCATATTTAGAAGACATTGTTTGCATACTTATTCCATCCCATGAAAAAAAAATTAAAATTAAAGAAACATCACCACCTAGTTTTCATATAGATAAAGTTAGAAAAAATAAACAACTTGAATAAAAGTGTAGGTTTTTTTCTCTTTCCTTTGCATACTTTGTGAATTATTGGAAAATGTGTAAAAAGAAGTTTTTTTTTTCATTAAATTTTAGTTTTGTCATTTATTTTATTTAAAAATTCCAATTTCAACAAATAAACATTTATTTCCATAAAGCCAAAAAATAAGCCAAAAATAAAAGAATAAAAAAGTGTCAAGAAGCCTTGTCAACACGTGAAAGCACAAAATATCTATCCAAGCCTTGCCTATTCATGTAATCACCCTATATAAATCCTTGATTAAAACATACACCACAAACCATTGTCTAAACAAGTTAATATGCTTATATCTTGGATTTTTTTCTAGATTCCTTCAAATGACCCTTCCAAAGACACCAAGTCTTCTTTACCAAAGTTTATTCCATAGGATTAGAGCACCAATTCCCATAGTTTCCATATAATATGTTATTAAAAAAGAGATAAGATGTGAGGTTTTCCTTTCCACCCCAATTCCTCATATTATTTTTTACTCCTTAATTGATTTAGATGAACAATAATGAATTCTCAATCCACCTATCATTCCCCTTCATCATAACAAAGGCTATCACTATAACATCATCCACGCCTAACTTACCACTCATACCTTATTCTTATATTTAGGTCTAAACACATCTTAAATCATTCACATGTTGTGGATGAAATTTAATAGGCATAGTTAACCTAACATAGTATTTTTTTTATGAGTCATTTAACCCAATCTCCCCCATTTTCCTAGTCCTAATATCAATTAGGAGCTTTCTCTTCTCATGATCTTGAAAATAAAAGGACTATAGTGCTTTATTTTGGTATATATTAATGCTAATAATGAGCAATGTGACACTGCTTAGTTATTTTGGTTCCATCATGAGAACCCATTACCACTACCCATTCTGAGTCTCATTCTACCTAACAACCAACCCAATCTATAACACATCCATTACATCAGTTTCCTTGGTCTAACATTGAGGATTTGAGCAAATTTTTAGCATGTTATATTCACATACACACACACATAATTCAAATATATTCTTAATTAGTTATATACTAGAAATTTAACTCCAAAGTTATCATAAATTAGATCCAAACTAGGTTTGAAAATTTAATGGAAGTTTACTATTCATATTATTATTAGTATGGATTACAACCTTGAGGAAATGGTGTTTCAAGACTACCTCATCTAGATAATACAATGGGTTCACCTCTATGTGTGGGTGGCCTAGTTGATGAGGTGAGCCTCTAGTTTTGGGTTTAAATCCCCTGATGTATCATCTATAGATCTATTCCTAAAACCTACTAACTTTCTGATGAAAAGGGATAAGGAAATGCATGAAATAAAACCTAAGATAAGGGAGGTGATGCACCAATAATGTTTTGTCCACTCTAACTGACCCTTTAACATCACTTATGAATCAAACAAGGACTAATGACTAAAACATGTTCTCCAAGAGACTCCTAATTCACATGAAGTTTATGGTATATGGATGTAACTTTAAGGTAATGGATGAGAGGTTTAATTCAAGACACTACCAACCAAATTACACTTTAATCATAGTCACTAGCATTTATACACACCATGTGACCTGTTTAGGATAATATCCTAGAAACTAGGTGAAAATAAGGACTTGAAGAGGAAGATAAAACTCAAAAATTAGAAAATCAACAAGTATATATCACACTAAGATAGAAAGAGAATCTAAACCAGTCCTTATATTCATTCAAAAAATTTACAAGGTATAATGTGGGTAGAGTTTATTCATACCTAACCCATGGATGCATGTAATAACCTTTTTGACTCAATTTATATAAAAAGAGAAGGGAAAGAGAGGAGTTCATGATTACCCTCATTCACTCAATTATTAGTTACAAACATTAGTAATGGCTCCATGATTTCCCCAATCATTGCCTTGACTACATGATGACCTTGAATGAGAGTATGGTGTAGGAAATTATCTAATGAAGGATCCTTTAGTATTGGTTAAATCCATTAATATAATTATCATTAAAAATTGTTCAAATACCTCTCTTTTTTTTAGTTATAATGGTATGATTGTGGTCTAGTTAGCCTTAATGGATCATCAAGCAACTTACCTTCCCCTTGTGCAAGTTGACTAGGCCTAAAACTATCTAATCCTCCATAATTACCATGAAATTTTCCTAATAACCTATATTAAGTATTAATAAGGATATTATGTCCCTAAATTTACTCTCTCATCATCACTTTATGCCAATATCCATCTTCTCTAGTCGACCAAAATAGGCCTACTAGGTAGCTAGGCCTAGTCAATTGGCGCTTGTTGCTTAAATGGATATGAGACATGCATAAGACCTTTGTGATGGGTAAATGAGAATGATTAAGGTATAAAAAATAATATTACACAATGACACATACCTTTCAAATAGTGCACACCTAATTTTTTTTCTCATTTAGGCGAGTAGGTCACTTCTTACTAGCACTTCTAGACTAGCTCTTTAGCCCAAACCTATAGAATCATTTATAGGAGCATTTGAGTTTATTTTGTGATATAAGAGGTTGTAATATAATTCATAATATCCTCTTGAATCTTATTCAACTATTAATCAAGCTCTATACCTTGAAGTCATCACTAAATCTTGAAAAGATAGGGTTTTGGTACATCCATATAACTATCTATATAAACCAATGCTAGGAAAAGGACATTATCAGAGTGTAAAATGTGTTTTATGTGTCTCCCGAGACAATTTGGGTCATTTTTTTGTAAATTTACCAAGTTTTACTCCATCAAGTTATTTTGTGAGGTTTATGCATGGTTTAGAGTGGCATGGCTCCTTAATGATTGTTCATAGTCATAAGGGATTAAAATACAAAATTAATGCCATGAAATTCAAGTATACAACCTCCTTAAATTTACCCTAGAATTTGAGGACCCAATTCATATGATACTTAGTGTTCCAACATGAATAAATTGCCTCTTGGGATCAAGACCCTAGATTCTAAGAGATTGAGAGAGGAAAAGGGTGTAAAAGAGAAAAATTTGTTTAGTTTTGACTTATAAAACCTCCTATGTGTCTATGAAAACCCAAATATATTATTATAGTGTTACTCTCTACTATCTCTCCTCCATATATTATATGTCACCCCATTATGTCATGCTTAGGGTTCATGAGCCAATAGGCTAATTTGACCTTAGAGGTCTATAAATTCATTTTTCTTCTATCTACTTGAGTCCCAAAAATTCATGAAATTTTTGTAATTTTTTAACTCATCCTCTTGAAGCTTATAAACCTCAAAAAACTCCCCAAACATGTAAATGTCCATGATTTACCTTGTGTATATATGTACATGTCAATTAGACCTAATAGGCCTCATTAGGACATTACGCTCTTCCATATCTCAAAAGAATTCAACCACCAATAGGAATTCTATACTTTGGGATTATAAATGAATAAGTATCTTCTCATACCTTGACTACTCCAATTTTTTCCAACCTTCATTCTTAGCCTTATTTTCTCATGATTGACATGTACATGCCCAATTGGGTTTATTAGGACAAGTTATCCTATTAGGATACTCATTCCTGAAAATATCAAAGTCATTAAATATAGACTAAGATAATTTATAAAATAAATTATATACCTTGTTTTCACTCTTCCACTTCACATCTATGCAAGATTCCTCACACTTTCACCTTCCTACCTAAATATCCTACCTATAGGTGGCAACTCTGTGTCTTAAATAAGTATGTGTGGATTTTCTTCTATTTGAATTTTGAGGTCCCATTGATCATGGTTAACATGTTCAAAAATATCACCCTACTAATATAGAAATTTTAGTTTCTTACCCAAGCCATCTTCCACTCAACTACCTTACCTTCTCATGTTGACCTGTAGGAAGAAATTTATGATCTTAACATGAGTAAGTAGGTGAGTCCCTTCTTCATGAAAATTGCCTTACTTATTACAACATATCTCATAAATTATATGAATTTTTAAACACTATTTAACCTCATAAACTTTCAAGTTTCCCTAAAATGGACTCTTTTACCCAAAATGCCCTTCTTCTATAGTCAGGCCTGAAGATGGTGACTTTGAGTTTCTTAATTATGAGTGCTTATTTAAGAGGTGAGTTTCCATTTTTTTATAATTTAAGGCATATTATCATAATTAAAACCCATTTAATGTATTTTCACATCCTAATTAATCATTAAAGGCCCTATTTCAATGCAAAGTGCATCTTTTTTCTCATTTCACTAATAACAGTCCTATATGAGCTCAAAAATTTATCTAACTGAGTTTGTCAAAATGAGCACCCTTTATTATTAGTGTATTTATGAATAAAATAGATAAAAAAATTATAATATTCACCAAATTATATTTTTGGGTCCCCTATACATCTATCTCTCCTAACAATAATTCTATTTTCTATCTAGACCTACAGAGTTCAATTCAGCCTACATAGTCCCTTAGAGTGCAAAATAGATTACAATTGAGATTCACAAGTGATCACTATTATTGGATACCTTCATATCATGATAATTTAACTAAATTTATATTCAAAAATATTATATTACTTTATTCAACTAGTTTTATGGTACTAAAGGTGATCTAGAGGTCTTGTAGACATGTAGGATGGGTTCACCAATCTTTTTGTGTTAACCTAGAGAAGAGACATTATGACCCTTTTACTAGTGGATTTTATAAACCTATTTGATATAAAATTCATATATTATTTTAATGTGTTATACTTAATTAAAATATCCTAATCAATGGAAACACATTTATGAGACTTGAACATGGTTACTTTACCATGATTTCTTCAAACTGTTTGACTGCATGTGGAAATTATAGGTGATTACCATTATGTGGGTTTTTGGGTCCATGAAATCACTAAAAATACATTTTTTTAGATAATCAATGAGTTTTCAAAGATTTTTTAGACCTCAAAAATACTATGTATCTATTGGAGACACTGAAGTCTCAAGAACCCCATTGTTAACAACTTACAAATTACTCCAAAAGAAGGTTTCTTATCTCCAATGGATCACACATTCCAAGTGAGTTTGTAAAAGAATTTATGGTGGATTAATATACCTCATATATCCTATCCAATAACATTATTATTTCCAATGAGCTTATAAGTGAAGATATGGAGGTAAACTTAAACCTTTATTTGGATGGATAAGACACTATGAGTCATTCACCTTCTTAGTGATTGTTCATAAAGGAGGGGAAAATAAATTTATAAATATTGCTGAAAAATGGAAGAAAACTAAGATCCAATCCTCTACCCAAAATATTAGGTCCTCATTATCTCTCCTTTATCTGTACCAAATAGAAAATCGATGGGCTCTTCTAAGCTACCAAAGAGCTCTATGGAGGAAAGGGACAAGTTTTTGACTCCTTTTGACTCAAAACTCACTAAAAAGAATGGATCTAGGTCTGGAAGTCATAAAGTAATCCATTCACATGATTAAACATGATATTTATCTAAAAAACCTATATGGATTACCTCAAAAGCCTCTCTTTCTAATATGAAAACTAAGCTCAAAACCTTCTCTTTTTACTATGAAAACTGATGGAGATGATATGTAAAGTGCCCTAAAAGTTTATAAATGCCTATAAAAGATTTTAGTGATGTGTCCATATCTTATTTATACCATAGACTTGTCTTTTTCTTGTAAAACCTTGTTTAATCATTATAAAATGATAATAAGGCATTGTAAAAAGGGGTGTAAGGTTAGAAATGAATATTACCACCCTTTTTGGCACTCATATGGATTAGAGGAGAAGTGATATGAACTAGACACCACATGACATGTATCAGAATGACCCCTTATACCAATTAACACCCTTGGATCCATTTGACCATGCTAGGAGATCAAGAATAACATTTACCTTAATTTTATCAAAACAAACTTAAACAATGCTAACCAAATATTGTAAAGACCATTTTGAGGACCATGACAAGATCTAAAGTAAAAATATACAAGATCATAAGGCATTAGCAGAAATGTTTTAACTATAGGGGTTAATATTTGTCTTGGGGGGGCAAATTATCAACATTCTTAGTGACTCACATGGGTTGACTAATTTTTTGGTCAAGAAAACCAATTATCTCATTATTTTGGGCATAAGACTCACACATGATAACATAAATTTAGATGAATACTCTAATTGAGATTAACAAACAAACCTAGCATGTTGTAAACTTTTAAGGATTGTAACAACCTCACCACACACAAGGATAACACATACATAATCAATAAGCAAACACACACGTGTTGATAGACACTTATTGGAAACCAAGAAATCAAGAAAACAACTGACCATGTACAATTGACCTAAACATTTATTATCCCTCTTAGGTCAAATGGGAAGTTTTTTATATCCTTCACTCCATGGAATGAAGAATGGTATGATGTAAGCAGCCTCTTGGAATTTTATCTTGTCATATTCATCCTTTCTTTGAATGCCACTCCTCTCATCATGCTCTCAAGTGAGATGATTGCAACAAATAAATCACTTCTGAACACATATTCATTTGGTGTTTCAAATTTCACCCCTTGATGATCCTAGTTGTTCATGATCATTTGAAGAAAGCCATTATGCTTTGGGACTCCATCATATTGGTCATCTACTATCTCAATAGGATTAGATATAAGTAGGCTTTCTTCTTAAAGATTTATTGTAGATTGATCTTCAAGAACTCCATATATCACTAAAACTCCAATTTAAAACTTCCCCTAGGATTAATCAACCCTTCTTCAAGTTCCATATGCATTAGTGACTTGTTAAGGTCTTCATGGTTTGCATCCTCATGAGTCACACTAAAAGTCAATGTTTATTCACTTGGCTCATATTTAAGATTGTCAACTTGAGGCACTACTATAGAAACCACTTCAACACTCTCCTCATCATATTGAACTTGTTAATTTTGTTGATGACATTTGGTAGGTTCAAAAACCAAGATATCCTCAATCTACCCCATAAGAGGTGTAAGATCTTAGAGATTATCATACTCATTATAAATTTCCTAATGCTATTACCATAGGATTCCATCATCTCCTTGATTAGTGTCCATGTGAGCATGATCATGATCTAATGCTTTAATTATTGTTATTACCACATGTTCATTAACAAACTTCTCTTGGAAATAAGGAATGAGTCCTTCAACATCAATAAAACACATACCTCCTCTTGAAGTTGTCTCTTTATTCTAAAAGTACTTCAATTTGAAAAAATTATCATTGGCCAATTAGTATTCATTCTTGTTGGAGTTAATCTTGCTCTTGAATGTGTTATCAATCATAGAGATCAGATTTTCCTTGATCTTCTTGATGTTTATCCTCTATGGCATTCTTAAAGGATGACTTATGCCCCTCTTCACTGAGAAGTGTCCCTATAGTAATATCTTACTCAAATTAACTTGAATCACCTTCATGATAGATCTATTGAGGCACATTTATAACTAATACTAAATTTTTATTGAAATGGACTATAACTTCATCAATTTTTTCTTATTTCAAATTTGGTTGTTCCACATGAATGGCACAAAGATCAAGAACTTTTTAACTAGGACATTTGGTTCAAGAAGGTTTCCATGTGTCCATGCCTTAACCACCTTTTTGTCATTCCAAGTATTTATCTTAATTTAGCTTCTCCTCATCTACCATCCAAACTACATATCCTCCCATAAATTTGGATATGGTGGGAGGGCAAAGATGTTCAACTAGTGGAGTTGGAACATAAGGCTTTATAGGTTGTTCTTGAGTGGGTTTATGGGGTGAAGGGGTACTCTAAAAGCTTGGGAACTTTCTATAATTTTAACTCACAACCTCTTTCTCTCTTTACATGCCTAGACATCCATGGACAACTTAAATTTGAGGAATAGGTGAGGGGCTTTATAATATCGAGAATCTTCTTGTTATAAATTTTGTAACCTTCCTCTCTTCTTGGTTTGGGTTTGGCATGGTAGTAGTGGTCCAAGGATATTGATAATAGAAAAAAAGAGGTGGAGGATCATATGATTGGTTGGATTGAGATTGTTGCTCCTTTAAGACTAATATCTCACTATAAATTATTTTAATCATGTTTTTTAACTCCTCCAACTCATCAAAGAAACTAGGTGTAGCTTAAAAGGGTGGTTGGGGAGGGAAGGAGGGGTAGTACTTATGATAGGAGGGATACCAAGGGGGATGATAATGATAATGAGGAGGGTTAAGGTGATGTTCATAAGGATCATAAAGTTGATAAGGTATGTGGTTGGGATACCAAGGTGGATGGTAAGGAGTACCATAAGACTGATGTGAACCATCATGTTACTGATAGGGGTTAATGTAAGATTGGTGAGGCTCATGGTGAGGCTAGTACATGTCATAATAGGGTTGATAAGGATTTATAAGACATGAATATCCTACATATCCATCCATAAAATGTCATGAGGAAATAATATAATAATAAAACTATCAATAACAATGGTTATTACCCTTGGGTGAAGACCCTATGATGACCCTTGGTATGAGATCTTGAATGTTAATCTTCTACCAGAATGCTTGTAGCTCTTTGAGATCAATAAATGATGAAAGTGTATGATCCAAGTTACTTGAATTTTATTACCACCAAGCATGATATAAAATGTTATTATTATATATTACACCCTTGAGGTAGTGGTGTTTCAAGCCTACCTTATCTAGATGAAACAATGGGATCACCTCTAGGTATGGGTGGCCTAGTTGATGATGTGAACCTCTAATTTTGAGGCTAGATCCCCTGATGCATCATATATGGGGATATTCCTAAAATATAATAAATTTTTGATGAAAAGGGATAAGGAAATTCATGAAACAAAACTTAATCTAAGGGAGGTAATGTACCAACAATGTTTTGTCCACTCTAACTGACCCTTTAACAATAATTATAAATAAAATAAGGATTAGTTATTAGAAACATGTTCTCCAAGACAATACTAAGAATTATTACTTCACATGAAGGTTATGGTATATGGATAAAAATTTAAGGTAATTTATTATAGGTCTACTTCAAGACACTACCAATGAAATTGCACTTCCAACACAATCACTAGCATTTATACACATCATGCGACCTATTTAGGATAGTATCCTAGCAACTAAGAAAGAAAAAGGAATTTAAAAAGAATATGAAACTAAATAATTATGAAAATAAACAATTATATATCACACTAAGCCAATAATATAATCTGAACCAATCCTTATATTCATTCAAAAGGTTTATAAGGTATAATTTGGGCAGAGTTTATTCATACCTAGCCCTGGGATGCATACAATGGCCTTTTTGCCTCAATTTTTATAAAAATATAAGGGAAATAGATGATAATATGGTGTCTAAGTGTGGATAATAGGTCACGATGACCCTTATTCATTCAATCAATAGTTACAAGCATTAGTAATAGCTCTATATCTCTCCATGTGTTGCCTTGACTACATGATGTCCTTCATAAGAAATGGTCTAGTGGGGGCTCATTTAATATTTATTAAATCCATTCATATCATGATAATGAAAAAAATTTCAACTACCTCGCCTTTTGTAAATTAAAATGGTAGGATTATGGTCTAGTTGGCCTTAATAGATAATTAAGTAGCCTACCTTCCGCTTGTACATGTTGACTAGGCATAAAACCATATAATCCTCCATAATGGCCATGAAATTTGATTAATAACCTACATTAATTAGTCATAAGGATGTTATTTCCTTGAATTTAATCACTCAACAACCCTCTATGCCAATAGTCATCTTCTCTAGTTGACCAAAATAGGCCTACTAGGGAACTAGGCCTAGTCACTTGGTGCTTGTTACTTGGATGGCCATGAGACTTACATAATACCTTTATGAATGGGTAAATGATCATGTTTTAGGTCTATAAAATCATATTAAACCATGACAAATTCCTTTAAAATATTTCACACCTATAACTTTTTCTCATTTAGGTGACTAGGTCACCTCTTACTAGCACTTCTAGACTAGCTCTTTAGACCAGACTTGTAGAATAATTTCAAAGAGGTTTGAGATTATTTTTAAATATAAGAGGTTGTAATATACTTCATATTATCCTCATAAATCATATATAACTATTCATCAAGCTCTATACCTTGAATTCATCACTAAACCTTGAAAAAGATAGGGTTCTAGTACATCTATATAGATTTTCATAGAAACCAATGCTAGGACTAGGACCTTATTAGAGTTTAAAAGGAATTCCAGGTGTCTTAAAATAAAATTTATGGAATTTTAGTGTAAATTTATAGATTTTTCCTCCATAGGGTTCTTTTGTGTGTTTTATATAGGGTATAGAGTGACATGACTCCTTAACGATTTCACATAGCTCTAAGGGATTGAACTATAAAAATTATGCCAATAAAGTCAAGTATACAACCTCAAATTTACCCTAGTAGCTAAGGATCCCATGCATCTACTCCCTAGTGTTCTAACATGAAGAAAGTGCCTCTCAGGCTTAAGACCCTGCATTTTGGGAGGTTGAGAGAGAGGAAAGTGGTGTAAAAGAGTAAGATCTATTTAGTTTTGATTTAAAACACATTATAGGGGTTTGTGCCAACCCATTTTTCCTATTATAATTTTCCTCTCTACCATCTTTCCTCCATATATTATCTACCACCCCATTAGTTGATTCTTAAAGTTCATGATCCACTAGGCCAATTTGACCCTAGAGGTCTATAAATTAAGCTTTCCTTTATCTTCTCAAGTCCAAAAACTTCATGACCTTGTATATAATATTTTCACTCATCTTATTGAATCTTACCAACCTAAAAAAACTCACCAAACATGTAAATATCCATGATTTACCATGTGTAGATATGTACATGTCAGTTCAAGCCTAATTAGGCCATTAGCTCCTTCCCTATCTCAGAGGAATATAACCACTAATAGGAATTATGGACTTTGGGATTATAAATGACTAGGTCTATTCTAATACCTTCACTTCTCCTCTAATCTTTTCCAACCTATAGTCATAACCTTGTTTTATCATGATTTCCATACACATGTCCAATTGGGTCTACTAGGACTAGCTAACCTATTAGGATCCTCATGTCGTAGATGACATAATTTATTAAATATAGAAAAATATACTTTATAAAACAAGTCAAATACCTTTTTTTAACTCTTTCACTTCACCTCTATGTAGGATTCCTCACACTTTCACCTTCTTACCTAAAGATCATGCTTGTAGGTGGAAGCTCCATGTCGTAACTAATTAAGTGTGTATTATTTCTTATGTTAGAATATTAAGGTCCCATTTATAATGGGTAATACATTTAAAAATATCCTCCTACTTTTATATACCTATGATATTCTTTCCCAAGCCATCTTCCACTTAGCTACCTTTTATTCTCATGCTAACCTATAGGAGGTAGCTTGTGATCTTGACTATGAGTAATAAGGTGACTCTCTTCTTCATGCAAAATCCCTTACATATTATAGAATATCTCATCCTTTATATGAATTTTTCAACCTTATTAAACCTCATAAACTTTCAAGGTGCCCAAAAATGGACTCTTTTACCCAAATTCTTCTTCTTCTACAATCAAGCCTATAGATGGTAACTCCAAGTTTCTTAACTATGAGTATTCATTTAAGAGGTGAGTTTCCCTTTTATTAGAAATTTAGGCCTATTATCATCATGATTAACCTTGTCATGTATTATCACATCCTCCTTGATCATCATGATTCCTATTTCAATGTAAAGTGCATCATTTTTCTCATTTCACTAATAACAGGCCTATATGAGCTCAAAGCTTTCTCTAACCGAGTTTATAAAAATGAGAATCTTTTATGATTAGTTTATTTATGAAGATAATAGAGATAAAAATTAACTTAATTTTCCTTTGGGGTCCCTTGGACATCTATATCTCCTCACAATAATTCTATTTTCTATCTAGACATGTAGAGATCAATTCAACCTACACAGTCCCTTAGAGTGCAAAATAAACTACACTTGAGATTCACAAGTGATAATTATACTTGGATTACCTTGATATCATGAGGATTAAACTGAATTTATATTTCAAAATATCATATTACTTTATTCAATAATATTTTTGGTACCAAAGGTGATCTAGAGGTCTTACAGACCTGTAGGCTGGGTTCACCAGTCTTCTTGTGCTCACCTGGAGAAGAGACATTATGATAATTTTACTAGTTGGTGATATAAATATATTTGAGATAATCTTCATAAGTTATTTTAATGTGTTACACTTCCTTCAAAGATCTTGATCAATAGAAACACAATCATGAGACTTGAAAAGGGTTACTTTACCATGATTTCTTTAAAGTGTTTGATTGAATGTGAAAACTATAGGTCATCACCATTATATGGGTTTTTGGGTCCATTAAATCATTTAAAAACCATTGTTTCATATCCTCAAGGATGTTTGGAATAGTTTTGATACCTCATGAACACTTTGCACCTATTGGAGACCTTGAAGTCTTAAGAACCCCATTGTTATCAACCTATAGATTTCTCCAATAGAAATTTTATTATCTATTGATGGCTCACATGTGCCAAGTGAATTTGAAAAATAATGTATGGTGTCTGAAAAAACCTCTTATATCCTTATAATATCATTTTTTAATAATGAGCTTAGAGGTTAAGATATTAAGGTAAACCTAAACCCTTATCTAGATGGATGAGACACTGTGAGACATTTACCTTCTTAGTGATTATTCATAAAGGAGGGGAAACCAAATTGATAACTAATCACACAAAATTGAAAAAAACTAAGGTCCTCTCCTTTTCTCAAAATCATAAGTCCTCATTCTCTCTCCTTTATCCATACCAAATAGAAACCTGACTGGCTTGTCTGAGCTACCAGGGAGCTTGATGGAGGAAAGGGATTGGTTTTTGACTAATTTTGACTTGAAACTCCATATAAATAATCTATATAGGTATAGGAAGAATAAAGGAATCCATAGAAATTCCTAAACATGATCTTTATTTGAAAAATTTTGTTAGGAACTCGTGCTTAATTGCTATGGACGCATATGCTTTGTAAGTCGTCCCTTAGACCTTATTCGAATTATCCCACATACAAGGGAAGTAGTAGTTGTTAGAATAGAGTTAGTATATAAGTAAGTGTTGAGGCCGAATAAAGGCATCCATGAATTCATTGTATTGAGCTTGCTCAAAGGAGGTTTCCCCCTCGAAGAGGCCTGCGATCAATATAAGCTTTCTGTGTTTCTGTTATTGGTAAGAGTTATTTTATTTTGACATATTTAGATTAAATCTATTGTAAGAGGTAAATTTATGTAAGAGGTTCATCACATTTGGTATCAGAGTGCTTTCTTGGCTTTGTGGGTAGATTTGGAGCATTTTTTTTTCAAGCAGGGCTTTCCAGGAGCTGCGCCATTTTCTGGCAAGAAATTTTTCATTGCAGGTTCCATCATTTTAGATTGGGTAAATACCTATCCGCTTAACTGTGGGAAGTGTCGAAATGTGTGTCTTGCAATTAGTGATTATAATTATCGCTCTGATATGTTTGCCCTACCCTTAGGTGGGTGTGATGTGGTTTTAGGGGCATAATGGCTTCGCACATTAGGACCTATTTTATGGGACTTCTCTGAGCTTTGGATGCAGTTCACAGATAATGGTCAGAAGCACACCTTAAAAGGGTTATTACCAAGATCTGCTAGCATCATTAGTTCTCATCACATGGAAATTTTTTTGAAAAAAGGCTCACATGGGGTCATTGCACAACTGCATTCCATTCAACTCCAGCCCTCTGCTGCTTCTAACCACCCTACAGACTTACAAGCCATACTCGACAAGCATGCAACCATTTTTTTAGAACCAGTAAGGCTACCCCCTTCGTGCCTTGAAGATCACTGCATTCCTCTCCTTCCAGGAAGCATTCCACCCAACATTCAGCCATATCATTACCCCCATCTGCAAAAGACTGAAATTGAGAACTTAGTCCAGGAACTCCTCAAGTCTGGCGTTATCCACCCCAACACCAGCCCATATTCCTCCCCAGTGCTTCTTGTCCACAAAAAAGATGGGTCATGGTGCCTTTGCATTGACTTTTGAGCCCTTAACCACCTCACTATCAAGGATAAATTCCCAATTCCTGTCATCGATGAGCTTCTTGATGAGCTCCATGGGGCCAAATTCTTCTCCAAGTTGGATCTGTGTTCTGGCTATCATCAAATTCGAGTGCATCCTAATGACATTCCCAAGACAGCCTTCTGTACACATGAGGGTCACTATGAGTTCCTTGTCATGCCATTTGGCCTTACAAATTCCCCTTCCACTTTTCAAGCACTCATGAATAAAATCTTTCAGCCTTTTCTTCATCAATTTATTTTAGTTTTCTTTGATGACATTTTGATTTACAGCCGCACATGGGCCGAGCATCTCCAACATCTTGACAGGGCATTACAGTTATTAGCCGACAATCAATTATGTGCCAAGCAATCCAAGTGTTCATTTGGTCAAGAGGAAATTGACTATTTGGGGCACATTGTTTCAGCCAATGGGGTTCGCGTGGACCCAAAAAAAATTAGTGCTATGCAGAATTGGCCTCAACCAACCACCCTCAAGAGCCTTCGTGGTTTCTTAGGCCTGACAGGATACTATCACAAGTTCATCAAAGATTATGGAAAGATTGTGGCTCCTTTGACTTCCTTATTAAAGAAGGATGCTTTCACCTGGGGTGCAATAGCTGATCAGGCATTCATCCAACTCAAATAGGCTATGTGTAGTACATCAGTTTTGGCACTGCCAGACTTCACCAAAACTTTCACCATCGAAAGTGATGCCAGTGGCATTGGCTTGGGTGCTGTTCTTCTCCAAGAGGGCTGACCAATTGCCTTCACCAGCAAAGCCTTTTCTGGCCGCAATTTAGCTTTGTCTACATATGAAAAGGAAATGATGGCAATTTTACATGCAGTACAAAAATGGAGACCCTACTTACTGGGAAACCATTTTTGCATCAAAATAGATCATCAGAGTTTGAAATATTTCTTAAAACAGTGGGTCTCATCCCCAGCTCAGTAGAAGTGGGTCAGCAAACTCATGGGCTATGACTATGAGATCACCTATAAGAAGGGAAAAGACAATGTTGTGGCTGATGCTCTCTCAAGAACCTTTGAGGACCACCCTTCCCTCTTTGCCATCTCCATGCCCATTCCTAAATGGTTGGAATCTGTCCAACAAGGGTATGTAAATGATCCCTCCTTATGCCACATCATTCATCAATTGGCCACTAACCCCTCTACCATACCGCATTATTCATGGGATGGTGCTTCTCTACGATACAAGGGTCATTTGGTGCTTCCCCAAATTTCAGACCTACATCAGGATATCTTCTATGAAATCCATGCTTCCCCCTCAACAGGGCACTCAGGGTTTCTCAAAACCTATGAGCGGGCATGTCGACACTTCTTTTGGATAGGCAGGAAAACTAAAATTAAACAGATGGTGGCTAAATGTGAAACCTACCAACGACACAAAGGTGAAACCACATTGACTCTTGGTTTGCTCGCGCCCTTACCCATTCCTACTAGGATTTGGATAGATATTTCCATGGATTTCATTGAGGGCCTCCCTAAATCTGGGGGAAAGACAGTGATCCTAGTTGTTGTCAATCGCCTCTCCAAATATAGTCATTTTTGTGCACTCAGCCACCCATACACAACGTCCATAGTTGCACAGGTTTTCTTGGATCAGATCTTCCGTCTTCATGGCATTCCTTCTTCAATTGTCTCAGATCGTGATGCCACTTTCACTAGCCATTTTTGGATTGAACTATTTCATCGCACAGGCACACAATTGAAAATGAGCTCTGGGTACCACCCACAAACAGATGGCCAGACAGAAATCGTCAACAAATGCTTGGAGACCTTCCTTCATTGTTTTGCTTCAGAACAACAACATCAATGCACCAAGTGGCTTCCCCTAGCTGAATGGTGGTACAATACCTCATACCACACTTCCACCAAAATGACTCCCTATGAGGCAGTTTATGGTCAAGCACCGCCACCACTTCTTCCATATCATCCTGGTAGCTCACCAGTTTAGGCAGTTGACACTACTCTCCGAAACCGAGATCAGATTCTCTGCACCTTGTGAGACAATCTCCACATGGCCCAGAACTGAATGAAGCAGCAGGTTGATCAACATCGCTCAAAGCGTACCTTTCAACTTGGTGATATGGTCTTTCTTCGTCTGCAGCCCTACAAGCAATCATCACTAAAACAAAAAGGGTGCCACAAGCTTGCTCCAAAGTTTTATGGGCCATATAAGGTTCTCCAAAAGATTGGGTCAGCTGCTTACAAGCTAGAGCTTCCACCTTCCTCCCAAGTTCATCCCGTCTTTCATGTCTCCTGTTTGAAACAAGTTCTTGGATCCAACATCCGAGTGCAGACAGCTTTACCAGCACTTGATAATGAAGGCTCCATCTTTCTCGAGCCTGAAGCAATCTTGGACAGGCGCACCTGCCAACTTCGATCCCGCTCCATCACAGAGGTCTTAATCCAATGGCATGACATGCAACCAGAAGATGCAACATGGGAACCACTCTTCTAGATTCAACAACAATTCCCACATTTGAAGCTTTGAGGGCAAAGCTTTTTTTAAGAGGGAGGGGATGTTAGGAACCCGTGCTTAATTGCTATGGACGCATATGCTTTGTAAGTCGTCCCTTAGAGATTATTCGAATTATCCCACATACAAGGGAAGTAGTAGTTGTTAGAATAGAGTTAGTATATAAGTAAGTGTTGAGGCCGAATAAAGGCATCCACGAATTCATTGTATTGAGCTTGCTCAAAGGAGGTTGCCCCCTCGAAGAGGCCTGCAATCAATATAAGCTTTCTGTGTTTCTGTTATTGGTAAGAGTTATTTTATTTTGACATATTTAGATTAAATCTATTGTAAGAGGTAAATTGCTGTAGGAGGTTCATCACAAATTTATACATAATACCTGAAAACCCTCTCTTTCTACTATGAAAACTATCTATTCTACATGAACATTGATGGAGATGATATGTCAAGTTGCCCAAAAGTTTGTAAATTATTGTGTAAATGTAGAGATGTGTCCATGTCTTTTTTTTCCTATACACTTGTCATTTTATTTCAAAACCTTCTTTAGACATTACAAAATGGATAATAAGGCATTGCAAAAAGGGGTGTAAGGATAGAAATGAATATTTCCACCATTTTTGGCACTTTTATAATCTATAAGAGGAGTGATATTATTTTAACACCACATTAAATGTCTCAACATGACCCCCTATACCAATTGACACCCATGGAGACATTTTACCATGCTAGGAATGATTATACAACTATAAGATGAAGAATAAAATTTACCTTAACTTTATATAAACAACCTTAAACAATGTTAACCAAGGATTTTAAAGACAATTTTGTGGACCATGACAATATATAAGGTAACCATATAGAATCTCAAAGTGCCTTAGTATAAATTTTTGAACTATAGGGTTATTATTTGGCATGGGGGACCAAATTATCAACACATATTGCATTTCAACTTACTATATTTTACACATAGGTTATGTATATTTTGTATATCTAAATTAGTGTTAAATCATTTAATGTTTTTTTTCATTTCATTTATAAATATAAATAACACATTAAAAACCTTGAGTGTATGTGTTAATAAGTGTAATGGAATGGGGTTGGATTAGATCATGGTACTTTGTGAGAGATGTTTGTATACTATTTTTTCATACCTTAAATACTAAAATTTTAACCTCCTATAAGAATATTTTAATCTTACATCTCCATATACTTTTAATTAAATTTTTAGAACCACTTTTATTCATATAAAATTTTAAATTAGATGACTTAAGCATTGCTAATGACACCTAATCCATATGTCTTCATACTTTCTTACACAACCCTTCTAGGCTCTTCTCTCATTGATTCCCAGTCATCCAAAACCTTCTAAACTTAACCCTTATAGACCTAGGTAGCTCTTTTAGGACTAGATCCTTCACCTTAGGTCTCCTTCCCTTAGGAGAATAGTGCCCAAATTAGACAAGAGTACTAGAACCCAAGGTGTCCTATTTCTAGCATTATTATCCAAGTTCATTTTTGGTCCTAATGGTTAGATTCTTTTAGATCCTTATCCTTTTCCTTGTTAGCTTAACATAAATTCATTTAACCCATGATCATTAATTCCCCTATATAAGTCCATTCAAAGTCCATTTATAAGGGTTAACACTCATTGATAAAAAAGAAGCAAAAATACAAGCAAGTACACTCAAGCACTCTTCCCTATTCTCTACATACAACCTTCTAAGATCATTTCAAGCTTATTCAAACCTTTGGATTAGTCCCTAGCCATCTGAAGTAAATATAGTTATATTTATCATAAAAAATTACACCAAACACTTTAATGGAATAACTACATTATCTTGATCCCTCCTTAGAGTATTGGTATGTAGGCAGCATGGCCACACACAAGGTGTGAAGTGCATCTAGCGTATTCTTTACACACTAACCCTTTCTATATCTTTTCCAAGTTTCCATTTAAGTTCAAGCACAAAGATCTCCTATGTCTTTGAAGATTAAAAATACATGCATAACAATCTTTGTAGGCTTCTAAGCTTTGATATTTCATTGATAATGTAACATAGGCCTACCAAACAGAACCTAGAAAGATCAGACCACCTAGATAACAATGCTAAAAAAGGACTACAACATTGAATAGTAGGGTGTCCCACTTTCAAAGCTCCTATCCAATCCAAAAATTAAGCTCTCAAGATCTAATTTTTGATAGTTTCCTAGTTTTTCTCCTCCAGTATCAGACCCTATCTCAATCTGGATCATTCAAAATAAGCTAAGTTAGATTTATCTTATTTATTACTATATTTAGAAAAGTCAAAAATAAAAATCTCTTTACACAAATTAATAGCTTAATTCTTACATATTATTTATTGATTTACTTTGCTTAGACTTTTTTATTTAATTAGGAATAAAAATCCATTATTTTGTAAAATAATAAAACATTTGGTGAACCTGACTTACTTCAAATTTCACATAAAAACCCTAAAAACCCAAGGGATAATTATTTCTAATTTTTTCCATAATTTCCTAATTTTTTCTACATTTAAAAATCATAAATATAAAAATAAATTACAAAAATATCACATATTTTGTTAAAACCCTAGTTTGCACATACTAGGTCCATCTTGTATACAAACACATTCCACATACTGGGAAAAATGTAATGCTAATTTTAGAAATATTTTTTGATTTTTCCTAAATTTTTCAAGCAAAATTCTATGAATTGTCTCTAAATTTTTAAATTTATTACATTAATTTTAAAAAATTCATTTAAAACCCCTAATTACATCAATTAGGTCATAGTGATTTTCTAGTACTTTTCCAGTCATTTTTTACATTTTTAGTTGTATATCAAACTCAAAAAATCAATTTTAAATTCAAAAATTCATATTATTTTGCATAAATATTTTTGATTTTTTTTTCATATACTAGCACCTCTTTTCTTCTTGTGGTATCACATTACATGTTTTGAAGCTCTATATCCTTTCTATGAATATTCTAGTTCCTTGTTTAGATTATATCAGTTTACTCTTTTTTGCTATCATTCAAGTTGTTTTCCTTGTGCCACCTAAGTTCCTTGCATCTCTTCGCTCAAGATGAAGTACAAGACTTAGTGGAAATCCTCGTAAGTTCACTCAAATTCCCTCAACTTGACCATTTACCATGGATAAACAACCAAATTAGATTCTAGATATAGATTCTACACATCCATATTATACAATTTTTCATGAGATAACTTCAATAATGAGTAGTATGAAAATATCAATGATGATGTACACACCAATGCTCTTGATCCACCACATTAGACTACTGATTTACTTTCACTTATTGTTGATAATGAAGTTATCCTTAACAAAGATTTGGTTTTACAAAATTTTAGAGAAAGACTTAAGGAACAACCTAAAGATCATACACTAATTTTTCAATCCATCATGGAAATCAAAAAGGCTAAACAAGTTGAGTCTTCTAGTAATTTAGAGTAGCCAATTGTAAATGACACTATGGGGGAAACTATGTCTCAACAACTCTGTATAGAAGCCCAACCTTCTTCTATGCCACTAGCTATAGCTAGTACATCCCTATCTCTTGATGTGGTAGCCCTTGTGCAAGAGATAAGATTTCTTCAACCTAAGGTGCAACATCTTGAGCAAGGTGTTTCTATACTTACACAGACATTAGATTCTTTTGCTTTACTACATACAATATTGGCACATCACATTACTTCTACACCCTTGCCACCAAGTTTTTTTCAACCCAAGCTCACTCTATATGATGGTAAGGGTGATCTAGAGACACATTTGAGAGTTTTTCATGCAACATGTTTTGATTATGTACTCGATGACTAGCTACTTACCAATCTATTTCCATGGAGTCTAAATGATTATGCTTTACAATGATTTTATATTCTACCAAATCAATTGATCACGACATTCAATCTTTTATAAAATATGTTCCTAGCACATTTTAATATCAACATAGGTGATAAGGTTTCTTATGCACATATTGCATAGCAAAAACAAAGGTCAAATGAGCCCCTCATAGATTATGTTCTTAGATAAAAAACTATTACGGCTAAGCTAAATTTCCCCATGGTTGATTAAGAGCTATATGGCATCTTTAAATAGAGCCTTCTACCAGCATTTCATGAATCTATTATGTTCAAAATATTCTCTTCTTTCATTGAATTATGTCATACACTCAAGGGAAGAGAAGTCAAGCTAATTTCAATGGGAAAACTTAAGTACTCAAGTATCTTAGACACAAAAAACAAGAATAATAAAAAAGTCCCATACAAGGTCAAAATCAATGCAAATAAGAATTAGAATCAACCAATAGTCAATTCAACTTTAGATCCCCCTTAGCATGTGGTTTTATCAACACCTCCTCATCATGGATTTACCAATCTACCAATTTCTCCAACCGGGGTTTTATAGTAGTTATTGGAATGTAACATCATCAATCTCCCTCCTATCTGAGAATATAACCTAGTAAAGCCTCTTCCATAGGGATATTATCAACATGCATTTTGCAAATTTCATAGGGTAATAGGCCACAAAATAAATAGATGCATCAGTTTGAGACATAAGATACATGACTTGATAGATGATAATTTACTTGATTTAGGTACTTGAGTTGACCCTCCAAAGGTAAAAACAACACAAGATAAATCTTTGAAAATCTTCTTAGATCCATTTCCACATCATTCTAAATAGGAGAAAGAGAACACATCACATGTTCACCATACATATCATACACATCCTCCACCAACTACATACTAGACACCTTCAGTTGAGGCACATCCTTTGAAAGGTATGATAGGTGTGTATGAGTCCAAATTCCAAACTAGGACTTTGATATCTTTCTCAGATTAAGAGATTATGGAGGATAATATAGGTTATAATGCACTTTTTATTAGAGCACATATTCATAATCAACATATTTGCAGTGTCCTTATTGATAATGGTTCCAGCCTTAACATGTGCACCTTGAAATTACTACAACATTTGGGTTATTCAGGGCAAGATATCACTCCAATAGAGATAATTATCAATGGTTTTAGTGGACATAAATAGATTTCATTGGGTGAGATAGTACTTCCACTATAGGTTGGTCCTATATATTTGGAATCACCGTTCATTATAGTTCCCAGTGCAAGAGTTTTTGACATATTACTTAGTCGACCATGGCTTCTAAAACTTAAGGTAGTACCTTTTATAGTTCACAGATGTGTGAAATTAATTCATGCTAATTAGGTTATTATATTTAGTGAAGTTTTTTATGATTCACCACTCCTCACTTTAGAGCTATCTACCAGCTTACAAACACCAACTTTAGTTCTTGCACCTATTTTAGTTTCTCCTCTAGTTTTAGTTCTACTTCCAATTTAGATCTAGCCACAATTTTTGCATACATCATTAGTACAGAGGGTTCACACACATCTATAGTTTCAAGATTCTAGATAGCTTCTAGCTATCGTGTTTACACTTAGAGTAGTAACATTAAGGCCTCATGCAATTACACAAAGAACACATGTTTAGAAAGCTTCTTCTACTTCTAGATGGGTCCCTAAGAGCCCTATAGTTTCATTCACTTCTTATAGTTACAAGGGACGCCACATTTTATTTCCACTTTAGAGATTTTAGATTAGTTATAATGTACATATAGTTTAGCTTCATAATCTCAGACATTCAATCATGCCTCATGATCACACACGATTCAGTTATTTGATATAGAACACCATGATAGGGAGTCTCGTCTAAGAATCATTAGTTAGTATCACTTGTTCCTAGTTTTACCTATACATAGCTTATATCAAAATACAAAGACACTAAAATAAACTCAAAATATATCAAAAAATTCAAATATATCAAAAATACCAAAAACATTTTGATTGTATGCATCATCCATGATTTTCATTACTACTATCATGCTAGGACTTACATTTTCTATTTCATGCTATTATATGCCAATTTTCCTACATTACCATGCTTCACTTGATCTTTTTTGAGTGTGTGCAATGAGATCTAGCTATTTGATTACTTCACTCTACCCATTGAGGGGGTATTCATACTTCTAAATTTGAGATACACATCGATATACCTATCCACTGGAGGCATATTCTACATGACTAAACCATCTAGGTTATGTCATTATGACACTACACATTCTGAGTTATCATGTTGATGTACATTCCTTTCTAGATTACACAAATTACTATATTGACATTTCGCTAGTATTTAGCACTTGTGTATTTTTTATCATATACCTAGTCTTGTACTACACATGTTTTACATACTTTCACATTTTCTTTGATTAGTTATATTTTATTCTACCTTTCAAGTTATTACATGCTTTTTCCTCTTGCTTAGTATAGCTTATGTGATTGCATTTCTAGCTCCTACTTGTCTCCTATTTGTGTCCTAAGACATTTGCCAATGTCTTTCACTTCTATCCATGTGTGTGCCTTAGGATGTTTTCCAATTTCATTTGCTTCTACTCTTCCATGTGTATGTGGCCCTTGTGCTAAATTTACTTGTTTCACTTGTATATGTCTGTGGTATTTGAACATGCCTTATATTATTTCATTCTAGTTTGAGTGACATATGCCCATGTCCCTTATTTGCATGGCCTTTGGCCATCCCTATATGGTTATTGCTTCTTAATTTTTTAGTTGTTTGTTTATTTGCTTCTCAATGTGTGAAATAACATGATCCACATCATACATTTACCTTGCTTTCTTGGATGCCATGATGGGCATCATGCTCCATCCCTCCAACTAACAACTAACAACTAAAATTTGACATTTCCAATTCTAGTTTAGTACATTGCACATGATTTTACATTGTTATATCTATCTAGACATACCCCTATTGGTCTAACAATCTCTCAATAGAAACATTGTCATATCTAGAGATATCTTGTCAAATATCATTGATATATCATGTATTTGTATAGCTTAACACACTTACATGACTCTTTCTTCTGAGGGTAGTCATTGTAGGTTCATCATTCCTACCCTCATAAGAGGTGGAAATAAATAGAGGTTTTGTCACAGAGATAAAATCTCCTAAAATTTAAAATAGTAACATTTAGATTACCTAGTTTAGACTCTAGAGGTCAAACTAGTTAGAATAGAGCAAAAAAATAGTGACAGTTCTAGATCAACAACTAGTTTCAACATAGGATAGTAGTGATAGAAATAGATAATAGTACAAAAAAACAAGGGTGTACTTATTTTGGTGATCCTATCTAGGCATAAAAACACTCAATTTTTCCAAAAATAGGCAAAAATTTTAGTTTAGATATAGTTTTCTCACATCTAAATCAGTCAGAATCAATCGTTTCAATATAGTTTTCTCATAAAATCTAGATATAGGGGGTTATCATGTGTAGCATAATGGTTATCACTTTTAATTTTAGATTAGGTAGTTGACATAAATTCTAGATCATAATACTTGTTCCAGAAATTAATGATTGGTGGTAATGTACATGACACATTGGTCTTCTTTTATTTTTGAGTTTAGTTATCATCCAGGCATTCTTAGCAGTTGTGTTCCTTACTCTCTCTGTAGGTGGTTGACATCACTTTCAAGTTAAACTTTCATACAAGTTTAAATTTTTTTGTACTTGAGTTCCCAAGTTAGCTTTAAAATAAGCCTAGTGCATTAGTTATAGAGTGGCTTTCATACAAGCCTAACCTCCATCTTTCAAAATGACCAAGAGTGGCCTAGTTTATAACATACATTTAGGCTATCCACACTACATTGTCAGATTTATAGAACATATATGGGCTCCACGAGCCATCTCATATGACATATATTATATACTAATATCACTTCATATCTTCACTTCATGGGGCAATAATTGATCCAAAGGGACAAACTTTGTATTCTTCAGCCATCTATTTAGAGGGATTAGACACATAGTCTAGACATCAATTAGTATACACATGATTTGTTATCTTTAATTAGTTGGTGATGATGGAGATATAGGGATAGCCTTTGCATTCTTGAGCCACCTTCTAAGGAATTGAGCACTCAACTCCATTCATGATATTACTCTTGATTCAACATATACCTAACACAATCCAATTTCACAACAAGTTTAATATTTGTTCACATACCTGATGAGGTGTATTTGTTCTTTTCTCTTCCTCTTTATTTTATCTAGTTTTATATGTTCTTATTTTAGATATAGTGTATCTAATAAGAACTGATTTAATTTATTTTTTCATTGTAGATTCACACTTCACAACATGCTCTCTCTATGCCCATATAACATCACATAGTTTCATGAGCTTCTCCCTTACATGTAAGTTTAGGTATGCTTTTTTACTTTCTTTTATCCTAGTATTTCAATTTTTTTAACCACTATAATAAGGGGAGGGAAAATGTATTAATATAAAATACAAAATTATATGAATTAAACATGGCTAATGACACCTAATCCATAGGTCTTCCTACTTGCTTACACAACCCTTCTAGGATTTTCTTTCATTAATTCCTAATCATTCATAGCCTTTTAGACTTTACCCTTATAGACCCAAGAAACTCTTTTAGGCCCAGATTCATCCCTTTAGGTCTCATTACCTTAGGACAACACCACCCAAATTAGACAGGAGCACTAGAACATAGGGTGTCTTATTTTTGGCATTATTATCCAAGTTTATTTTTGGTCCTAACAGTCAAATTATTTTGCATCCTTATCCTTTTCTTTGTTAGTCTAACATGAATTCATTTAACCCATGATTATTAATTCCCCTATAAAAGGCCTTTCAAAGTCCATTTAGAAGGGTTAACACTAACTAATAAAAAATAGTCAAGAATACAAGCAAGTACACTCAATCACTCTTCCCTATTATCTGCATACAACCTTCCAAGATCATTTCAATATTATTTAAACCTTTGCATTAGTCCATAGCCATCCAAAGTACATCTAGTTTCACATCTAATTTAATTTATCATACATAATTGCACCAAACACTTCAATGGGAGAACTACATTAGCTTGATCCATCCTTGGAGTATTAGTATGTGGGTAGCATGCCCATACACGGGGTGTGAAGTGCATCTAGCATATTCTTTACACACTAACCCCTTCTCTATCTTTTCCAAGTTTTCATTCAAGTTCAATAATAAAGAGCTCTGAAGGATTTGAAAACTAAAAATAGATGCAAAGTGAGCTCTGTAGGCTTCCAAGATTCAATATTTCACTGATAGGGTAACACAAGCATGTTAGAAAGATCCTATAAAGCTTAGACCACTTAGACAATAGTTCTGTAAAAGGACTACAACACTAGACAATAGGGTATCCCACTTTTAGTGCTCCTATCCAATCCAAAAATGAACCTCAATTTCTAGTTTTTGATAGTTTCCTAGTTTTGTTCCTCCAATATAAGACCTTGTCTCATTTTGAATCATTCAAAATAATCTAAGTTAGATTTCTCTTGTTTATTACTATATTTAGAAAAGGCAAAAATACAAATCTCTTTACACAAATTAGTTACTTAATTCTTGCATATTATTTATTTATTTACTTTTCTCAAACCCATTTATTTAATTAGGAATAAAACTCCATTATTCTTAAAAATAATAAAACACCACCCTATATTTATCAAGTATCATATAAGTTTTTATAGTGTGTTTCACTCTTATATTTCCTTATACTATATCAGCTTGGCTAATATAATTCTAAGTCTTGTCTCTAACATTTATACTATATGAGCCTATCTAATAAAGTTTTGTTTTAATTTACATTCCTTCTAACTATATCAACATGGTGGATACAATTAGCCTATAGTTTAGGGTTGGTTTTAGGTATTGGAGCTGTATAAATAGGGGTCATATTATCAATCCAAAACATATAAAACATTCATTTGATCTACTTGAAATTTCATATTTTCTCTTAAGAAGTAAAATGAGGAGTTAGAGGTTATAGTCATATCTTGGAGGTCTAGTCTTACATAAAGATATTTGAAGCTCAATAGGAGAAGTTGTGCTGAGAAGGTGCCTATATCTTTAGAGTCCTCAAAAAATGATATCTAGATATTATTTTTGTAATTTGATGTCTTCATCCTACAACATCTATTGAAATTTCCATTTGAGCCAAAGGGGGAGATTTATGTTTTGATAATTCCACCCAAAGGTAATTATCTCTATCCTTATTTTCTTTCATTTACTTATTAAATAGACTTATTTTATTTATCACTATAATGGACATATGTTTTTTATTCTTACTTATGTTCCTCATTATAAGGTATAAGATGGTATAGTTATAGGTTTGATTAGGTTTTCCATTATCACATTTGGTTGCATAGATAATTTATTGGTCTATTATTGTACCACATATTTTCTTATTAATTTAGTATGTTGCAACTAGCTTGGAGCAAGGTTACCATTGTTTATGGGTTCCTTGCATGTGGTATCCATATTATATCCTTTATATACAATTTTTTACCATTATTAAATATTTAGGCCTAGTGAGAGACATGTTTTTATCATATTCATAGTCTTTGAAGCTACATTCCCTTGATATAGAGTGTGAATTAACCTCTACTAGGTATCTAGTTATTCTAAGTCCTTACTTGTTGGTCCAAGTATACACAAGATCTATTTTTATGACCTTATTTATAACCTTGTCTATTAGTAAAAAGAGGTTTTTTATTGTCATATTTTCCCATGCATATAAATATCATCAAGGGGAGATGATAATGTATGATAGATTCTATGAAAAATTCTAACACTATTATAAAAATTTAGTTGAGTGAGTCAAGTGGTAGTAATACGATATCTCATACCAGAAATATTAGTTTCTTATTATTAATTAGGTTACACTATAAGTTTTTTTAATATTCTATATTTACTCCTATCAAAATTTATAGGGATTTTATCAAAGAAAATATTAACTATAATATGATCCTAATGATCATTAGGAATGATCTTCTTATTATAATGTTTGAGAACCTAGTGACTATTAGGTATCAATAACTTGGTGTATTTTCAAAAACCTACTAACTACTAGGTACCAATGACTTGGAGAATTATTAAGAACCTAGTGACCACTGTATATTTGTGACTTTGGGAATTCTTGGAAAAATAGCAATTACTAGGTGTGTGTGACTTGGATTTTTTTGGAACTTTGAGACTACTTGACATTTGTAACTTAAAGCATTATATGTAACATGACGACCACTAGGTATTTGTGATTTGGATCTTTCTTTGGAGGTTAGAAATTAATAGTATCTATGACTTGGGAATTTTTTGGAACCTAGTGGTTTTTAGGTATCTATGATGTGAAACATTATTGGGAACCAAAAAATCACTAGGTATTTGTGACTTGGAGCATCCTTGGGAGCCTATAAAATTATAGGTATCTATGACTTGGGGCTTCTTAGTGACCAAAATACTACTAGATGTGTGTGACTCTAGTCATTATTAAGATCTTAGTGACCATTAGGTCTCTTTATTTGGGCCCATTCAATATATTTCTATAGTCTCATTCAATAGTTGCATGGTAAATCTATATGGATAAATTTAGGATTCTATAGGTTGAATAAGGATATATAATCAAGTGTGTGATCCATTCTTGAAGTATGAATAATTGAATAAATTTTATTTATTCCTATGATCTAAGGTGTTTTTCAACACCACATTTATCTTCTATTTGTTATTCTATGCATATTACTTTCATATATTTAATGTTTCTAATAGTAATATGTTTACCATATGCTAAAATTTATCTCCTATACCCATTATTGATCACACATATAACACACTTATAAGGAGTTGACATGTTATGCTGCTATTTTAGTCTTTATCTATTTATGTCTTGTGGTTGCATACTTTAAAAAAAATAAGGATTGAATTTAATGAAAGAGCATATAGTTATATTTATTCACATAGGGGGGAGAGAGAGGATTCCTATCTCAATTGGGATGGCTCAATCACACACACAAGAACTATATTGAACCCTGATTTTCAATGTTGATATGTAGAGCAGCCTCAAATCAAGGGACCTAGGCCAACAACTATGTATATTTCATTTTATCTTGGATGTATTTATAGGGATGAGTCTAATTAAGGTTTAAATTAAATTAGATATGATTATTCCATATACACATGATTATTTTCATAACTAATATGTGGTTTTATGTATAGATTTTGATTAAGGTTTTAAGAAATTTTTAGTCATGGCAAATCGACTAAGCCATTTTTAGAATACATTAACCAATTTTGGATGTAGTGTCATGTTTTGGTGGAGTCAAAACTAGTCACTATCATAGTTTTTCATATTTTTTTAGTTTCTTATACACTATTATAGGATCCTCTTCTGTACACTTTCATTCATTATCAAAATTTAGGTAATTTATAAATAAATATTTATCTATCACTTTGTATCTTTTTCATTTCTCTTTATCATTTACTGTTTGAGATAATTTTATTATCCTACCTTATACTATAGGTATATTTGTTTTTATATAAGTTACTATACTTTTCCTAATTTACCCATTAAAAAGTATTATTTTTTTGGTGTAGTTTTTATAATTGTGCACACTCCCTAATAAAACATTTTGGTAAAACCCTCTTCAAATATTTAAACTTTCTTTCCCTTTAGGGTTTGTTGTTATGGTTATTTTAGATATGATTTAGCTAGGTGTTTTATTTTATTTATTATTATAATATCATTATCCATATCTTATTGTATGTTATCTATGTCTTCATCGTATGTTAATGTAAGAATTTTTTTCATCAGGATTCATTTTCCCCTATTTAATTTACCTTATGGAAAATAGTCTAGCTAAAGCTTAATATTTATCTAAGGCTAAGTAGAGATTTGAATTTTATAAGAGATTAAGTTTTATTTTAAATGATGGGAACACCCAAATAATTTAAATATAAATACCATATATTAAATATGAATCTTAAAGTATTAAAAGGCTAAAACAAAGAATAATTATAGGTGGAAAATGGTGCCCAAATATTTATTTAAATATTTTTAACAATATTGTATATAGTTGTTACTATTCTTAGATATATTTTGATAAATTTTGTCTTGTAGTGTGTATTTTCACATTTGATTTCATCTTATAATGTGTATCTCAAGGGTGTCATAGGTATTTGAAGGGACTTCTTGGTGGATGAATTTCTAAGTCATTCTTTGGCTTAGTTATTAAAATTCTTTCTCATTTCCAACTTGAATCATGAAATATAATTTCATTTTAATTAATTTAATATTATTTATAGCTTGATAGTGGTATTATACCTTGGAATTTAATTTGTCAATTTTTATTCACTCCATTATTCTAGTTATATGGTATGGTATCTTTTTTCATCTAAGCAAATTTCTCTATATGGTGTACCAATTAGAATGTAAGAAACATGAAAATCATGTAGTAGGTGTATCATATCTATAAAAAGGAATTTTTATATTAAAAATTAGGTTTTGACATTTTAAATTCATTTTCTTCTACTACATGGTGTTTTCTATGATGAATAACTGTGCCTAATCAAGATTTATGACATATATGGCAAATTTTTGATAGACTAGATTGTGGAAGCATTAAAAAAGGAGTTTTTCAAAATATTATAAACTATTTTGGTGAATTATCTATTATTTTGGACTATTTTATATGGATTTTTATCACTATTCTAGGTGTTTGGATAGCCCTACACCTATACCAAGACATTTTGTGTGGAGTTTTCTGCTAAATAAAAAAAAGACCTCATATGGCATCTCAAATTTGACCTTTTTTCTAAATTAGGATTTATTTGGATGTGTATTTATATTATTTAACTAAGGATTATATGTGTCAATCTTATACTTTGGCTATTTGAAGGTTATTTTTTTAAATACAACTTTTATGCCTACCACATAGAGCATTTTCTATCTTGGTGCACTAGAATTGTGATAAGTCATCCAGTTCTAAAGTTGAGAATTGGAGTTTAGAGAGATATTATTATTTATTTTATTCCAATATTGGAATGTATAACATATAATAAAAAATTGGAGAGAGGTAAATTATAATCTTTTTCCATTTTAAAAAGGCAATTTATATTAAATGTTCTTTTTCAAATTTTGAAAATCATTAAAATTTGAAAATCATTTAAAGTTAGATAAAGTTTTCATTTAATTGCCTTGAGTAAGCCAATATAATAAATTTTGGCAAATAATAACCAAATCTTTCAAACTGAAGGAGAGATAAGGAGATATACTCTTTTACCCATTCGTCACTATCAAAAAACATAAATCTAAAAATTAGGATTTTTTGAGTATATTCATGTATGAGGTTTTATTTTTAAGCTGGTGTCAATGATCAGATGGATTATTTTCATGTGTCACCTAGGTACTACATATCACTCTGCTCTCACATAATTTAAGTCCTCTTTCATGTACTACTGAGTATATCGAGAATGCTAGCTTCTTTCACATATAGATGAGTATATCAGAAGAGAGGGTATATAAAAAAGTTTGGTATATAAATATAGTGGTATATAGAAAATGGTACCATTTTGGAGTGGTAAGGAACCAATTAGGGTTAACAAAAAATCTAAACTCCAAACTCCAAACTAAAAATTGAAAACTAAAAACCATGCATTCAATCAAAATTATCATTGGCACAACATTTACTAGAACAAACATATAGTTAGAATGGTATTGATAAGTAGATAACACACTCATATTAAATGATCTATGGTTTGATATTCAAGACAAGGATATAGAACTAGTTGAGCTAATAGGGAATGCAAAGGATATTTAGGCATGAAGATAGAAAAACTAGAAAGCATTGGCCTTAATGAGGGAATCAATTGATGGAGATGTGTTTCATCATAAAAAAGGGTGTAGTACTCAATGGTAATAATTTTAAAAGCTAAATGAATTCTATAATTTCCACTTAGAGTTGGAATTCATTTAGTTTTAGTTGAAGCTATTCAATGTTGAGTTGAAATATGGTGATGTCATGAGATTGGATTCAGAGATACATGCCTCAAGCATGATGTAAAAGTATCAGGTGTCAAAATTTACATCTATATGAATTCATTCATAAAATTCCTTCTTCTCAACTATTCAAACTACCTAGAGTCTCTACAAGTAAACAATTAGTTAAAGACTCTTACATTTGATCAATGAGTTAAAAAGATGGTAGAAAGAGAAAAGGCCTTTAAAATAAAAAATAAGTCTAAAATAGGAGAAAGTATGTTCTATGTCAAAGAAAATTATTCTAAGACATCCAACAAGGCCACATCTTCCAAAATTGAAAATCAAAGTGGTCAAAAATAAAATGTTAAACAAAACCTCTACTACAAATGAAGTTAGAAAAAGGAAGGAATGAGAATCATGAATGTAGAACTCCATGGGAGAAAATTAAGGCATACCATAAGAAGCAAGAGGAAAAATCAAAGAAAAAAATATTCAAGCTCTACCCAATTCACTAGTGAATGTGTATTTTCCAGTAAAAATGATGAAGCAAATAATGTCTTAGGCAATTCTTCATGGTTTTATGCTTGGTTTCATATACTAGTTCTAATATACATATGAATTTATGAAGATACTTAATTGAGGAGTTTAGTGAAAAAAGTTATGGTATGGTATACTTCATAGATAGATCATGTTTGTAACCACAAGGAAGAGGTACAATAAGACTTCAGTATCTAGGGTTCCTATATTTCAAACTCCAAAATGTCCTTTACCTTCCTTAATTGAAAAAAAACTTGTTTCCCCTAGTGTTCATAAGACAACAAGGTCATTTCACTATAATGGATAATGGTGATGTCATTATCATGATAAGAAGTCACAATGCAGTCATCTTGATTGGATATGAGGAAGGGAAACTACTTAAACTCAAGGGTGAGCCATAAAATTTAAGGAATTATGTTCATATTATGGAAGTCAAAATGTCTCAAAATATGTGGTGGCATGCAATATATAGGAACACTCACTATAACAACATTTTTGTATTGAAAAACAATGATATTGTTAGCATGCCTACATTGATTTAAAAATTAGATAAAAATTTAAAGCCTACATCTTGGCTAAACATGTAAGAAAACCATTCCCAAAGCCATAGTGAAAAGCTAATAGAAAGTTGTAACTGGTTCTCTTGAACTTGTTTCTCTTCCAATATTATCCACTGGTGGTCATAAGTACTTCATGTTGTTAATTTATCATTACATATAGATGATATGGATATACTTTATGAATAAAAAATTATAAGACTTAAAGAATTTCTAAAAAAATTGAAACATGATTGAAAATGAAGCTCAAAATCACATTGAGACACTTAGGATAAACAATGGTGGTGAATTCACTTCAAGGAAGTTTGAGTCCTATCTTGAGAAAAATGGGACCAAAAACCATCTCGTAGTTCCTTACACTCCAAAACAAAATAGAGTTACAAAAAGAATGAATAGAACTATGATGAATATGTTCCATGTTATGTTGTACTACAAAGGGGTAAATCTACACTTTTGGGCTGAAGTAGCTAAAATAATGGTATGCCTATGAAATATATCACCATCAAAAGCTTTTGAATCTAAGACTCCATATGAGATGTGATGTGGTCATCTCCCTTTAGTTTGACATCTTTAGATTTTCAAATCCACTTGTTATGCATTGATTGCAAAGGAGAAGATAAATAAATTAGACCATAGGATTCAAAAATGCATCCACTTGGGATACTCTAAATCCTCCAAGGCATAGAATATATATGATGAGACAGGGAAGAAGTTTCTTATCACAAAAGAAGTTATATTTTGTGAGTTTGTAAGGGATAAAGAATATATTGATTGAAAACTAAGCCGAATTGACAAGTATGCAAAGTTTGATTTATACAAAGAGAGTGATTTGGATGTTCTTGATAATGAGTGGGAGACACACAATTAGTAATCTATTTATTTTATATTATCTCTTATACATGAGCTTGAAACTCCTTCCGAAGGATAGAGTGAAACTTTATTATATATTGAATAGGGTCCACAAGAACATAGGGAAGAAAGTGATGGAACTTTAGAGGGTGAATTTAAAGCACATAAAACACAAAATTAGATGCCTAAATGGGCTACTCAAACATTAAAATATGTGAAACTTGATAAAGTTGGGAAAATAGACACTAGAATTGCACATGTTGTCATATCATAACCAGACAAGTCCCTTGAAGAAATTCAAGGTAGAATTCAAAATTTCACCTTGATTGAATCTACAGAAGAATAACTCAATGTTGCATTTGATTTAGAATGAACATCTTTAAAATATGATGAGAAGCTTTAATCTTAAAGAAAAGTAAAGAAACATGAGTAAACTGCATTGGTTAAAAATGGGACTTAAAAATTGGTTGATCCTTCATATGGCTGAAAACTTATTGGCTATAAGTTGGTCTACCTAATAAATACAAGGCCGATGGCTCACTTGACAAGTATAAATAAAGGCTTGTCACAAATGCATATGCTAAAAAATAAGGAATTAACTACAATGAAATCTTTGAACCTACATCAAAATGGACTACCATTCAAACCATGTTGGATTTGATAGCTCATAATGGATGGAAAGTTTACTAAATGGACCTCAAAATTACATTCTTGAATGATGAACTCAAGGAAACTATGTACATGACACAAATCTAAGGTTTTTTTAATAAAGTGATAAGAACACAAAGTGTTCATAGATGAAAAATCAATATATGGTTTGAAATAATCCCCTTGAGCATGGCATGACAAACTAGCCAAACACCTCATAAACATGAACTTCAAATATTTTGAGTTTGAAGATGTAACTCTTTTTGTCAAAATAATTGACAAAACAATTGTATTTTTAGTGATGTATGTTGATGATTTTATCATCACAAGGAACAATGCATGATACACTAAAATTTTTAAATCAAATTTGATAAAAATCTTTGAAATGACTGATTTGGGTTATCTTCATTACTATTTGGTTATTGAAGTAATTCAAAAACTAAAGTATTTCTTCATCATTTATCATAAGTAATTTTATGACATTTTGAGCAAGTTTAAAATGGAAAATTGTAATAATCTTAACATGCCCATGGAATAAAGTCTCAAATTAACATTTGATGCCACTAAATACAAATAACTCATTAGAAGTCCAGTTTATGTGATCACAACATGACTATATATATCATTTGTAGTTGGTGTCCTCTCAAGATTCATGAAATAGCCTAGGGATATTCATTGGGTAGAAACAAAAAGGGTTCTTATATATCTCTAAGGAACACAAAATTTTGGGCTCAAACACTCTAGGTCATGAGACTTAAAATTGGTTGAGTACTTGAATAGTGACTGTGTTAGTGACAATGGAGATGGAAAGTCCACCTCAAGTTTTTTGATGAATTTTAGAACATTAGTTATCAATTATATATCCAATAATTAATCAATAAATACAATTTATTCAGTGTAAGAAGAATATATGGCCACTTCAGAGGCAACTATAGATATGTTATGGATTAGAAGGGTTAGTTTTGATTTGAAGGAGCAACAGGTTTCATCAACACCTCTCACTATTGAAAACAATCATGCAATCTAGATGGAAAGGAATCCAATCTTTCACAACCAAATAAAGCATACCAATAAATTTTTTTATCTAATTTGAAACCATATGAAAGATGGCAGTGTCAATTTACAACATTGCTCGATTGTATAACAACAAACAAACATCCCAACAAAATCACATGGACAAGAAATTTTTGAAAAGTTTAGAGGAATGCTTTGTCATAGTTGTAACATTTCTCAATTATATAGCAACCAATAGACATCCTAACAAAATTACTTGGACAAGAAAATTTTGAAAAGTCTAGAGGAATGCCTGGGGTGACAAAGATCCCTATAGATTAAGGGGAAATGTAACAATATTGTATATAGTTGTTAGTATTCCCAGTTGTCTTTGATAGCTATTTTATTGTAGTGTGTATTTGAACATCTTATTTCATATTGTAGTATGTATCTCAAGAGTCTCATAGGTAGTTGAAGGTAATTCTTGGTAGATGAAGTGATAAGTCATTCTTTAGCTTATTTATTGTAATGCTTTCTCATTTCCAACTTGAATCATGAAATATAATTTCACTGTCATTTCTTCAATATTATTTCTAACCTAAAAAATATTAATTTTATATACAATTCATATTTTAGATGGACATACACAAGAAAGAGAATGGGAAATATTTCATGGTAGCATGGGCATCATAAAAGTTTTGAAAAATTAAGCTTAATTATAAGTTTTAGAATTGGAACAACAAAGGACCAAAAATATAGGCCTTTCTATTAAATCCTCATCCATTTGTGGTTATGGGAAGATGAAATATATATATTTCCCCTCTTATTATTATTTATAATTATAGTGAGCTCAATTGAGAAAAAAATTGCTTCCTTATAAGAGCTAATTCTTATTTTATTTTAAATTAGATATAAATACTTTAATGTTATTATGAATGATTTTTTTCAAGCCTTTCATTATAATAGGATTGATACATGTGAATTTCCTACAATTGATGAAGGTAGTCATGAATGTGAATTATAATCTTTCTAATTTTGTCTTGTTAATATAATATCATTCCAATATTCAAAATATATCTAAATTCTTTGAATTTAATGCTCTATTTTTTTGCTCACTTTCCTTCTATCATGAAAATTATTTCTATGTCTTTTTGGATAAGGATTCAACCCATTTTATTCTTGGTACATCACCATTTTATTTTTATATATCTCTATTCCATTTTCATTATCAATATTTATTGCATGCACTAAGAATAGTTATTAGTTTAGGTAAATTATCCATTAGATAGGAACCATAACCAACTAACTCTAGAGGTTGTCTATAAAGATAAATGCCACATGAATAAAACTTACCAGGTTATGGTTGTGGTGCTAGCAAAATCAATTAAACATATGCAAATAAAAACATTCAACTAATCAAGTTAGATCTAATATAACTATTAGAAGAAGTGAAATATTGAGTGGTAGACATATAAAATTGGTTAAAATTCCTTTACTTGCTACTCTTGGTTGTCTAAAAAATATAATTGTGAACATTGATGACATTCTTATTCTTTATATTGATGATAAAAATTCACATGAATTAATTATTAAAATGTAATTATTGTCAATGATAATGATATGAATTCTAATTCTTTTGATTCTATGTTTATGAATTCCAAATCTAGTAATTAGTACTATGAATAGATGTGATATATAATGTTTTGAAACTATTCTCTCATCATTTGTTAAAGAACTTTATGACATTATTTATTTTTCTATAGAGGGAAAAATGATGAATTTAACTAAGGAATATGTATTTGAGGAAGTACATGTAAATTAAACTTTGAATGATTATATTACCCTACTATAGAGTATCCTCTATGTAATGAGGTTGTTGCTCCTAGTTATTACACTTTTATGCCTTCACCTACTACTTCTACTCAGGTTACTATGTATATTAATTCTTGTATTATTTATTCTTTCATACCTAATACATCTTTTGTTTATGATCTTGTTAAAAAAATAGTGTGTCTATTCTTACACACATTACTTCTACTACTTCTCAAGACATAGTATTTCAACAAAATATTCAAGATATACAAGAAAAAATTCAACAACTTTCCCAAGGATCTCAAAGACCAAGCCATGCAATGATTTCTCATGAAATATTATATTTTTTCTTAGTTTTAATTATTCAATGGAAAGGACAACCTTCATGTCATATTATAAGTTTATACACGTCATGTCTTGAGTTTGTAAAAAATGATAGAATGTTGAATAGGATATTTCCTAATATCCTCAAGGACTATACATTGTATTTAGTTTACGCCATTTCATTATGATCCATCCATTACATCAATTATTTGGCCGATAGTTTCTTAGATCATTTTTCCATAAATATTATCCAAATGGTCACATTTTCATAGATTATGTAGATTAAACAAAGACTTAATGAGCCTATTACTAAGTATTTATTTAATTCAAAATGGTGATTGTGAATATGTCTTTCTATTTACCTAATAGTGAGTTAAAAATCATTTTATCTAAAATTTGAATTTATTGTATCATGGAAAAAGTGATGCTTAACATGTAAAAATAATTCAATGATTTTTTTCATAAGGTTCAAAACCATGAGATCAAGATTTTATATGCCAATATGCTTAAATATGGGTCTAATTTCCATACTTATAGTGGCATTAAATATCAAGGTAAATAAATATTCAAACCTAAGGTTAATCATACCTATACTTTAACATAATAATGAGACCAAGAGTGTAGTAAACATAGTATCATAACTAGATGGAAATCTTGTCCTTCATTCTAAAGACCACATAAAATTTACACAGCTATCTAAGAGTTCTTATCAAGGCTTGAACAATTTACTAAATGCAATATGATTTCTTTATCTTCTCAGTGTAAGTTTGATTCATATCAACCTTTACCTAAGAATTATGATGTGAATACATATTATGATTATCATTGAGCTTCAAATCATATAACTAATATATTTTTTACATTGAGATACAAAATTTGATATATAATTGATATTAACATTATAAAAATGGAATGATATAATAGTTCATAGAATTAAATGGATATAAAAAAAAAATAATAATAATTTTTTTCAATTATCCTTTTTAAAAAAATGATAATAAAAAGAAAAAAAATTTCACCTGGTAGCTCCTAACAAAAACCATCAGTCTATAATTCTCATTTCTTAGATGGTTTCATAGGATTGATCATGGACACACAAAGAAATTTCATTTATTGCATTCAATGACCATGAGATTGTAACATATGAGTCTAGAAATGGATTATTATTCATATAATATTTTATTGATTCACATTAAAATTTTAAAAATAACCTTGTGTTTGACAATGATTCAAGTTTTAAAATATGCACAATGCAATTTATTGTTAGTATAGGGTATACTTAAAATGATTTACTTGGTACAACCATGGTTCTTAAAATTTTTATAGTATTAAAGAAAACTCTCTTATGGGTATCACTTTACTTATTTCTATAGGTTCTAAGACTATTTATGATGTAGGAGCATCAAGACAAACACATTATAAATATACTAAAATATGCTTTAGAGTTCTTAGGGAGTTAATGAGAAAGTCTTTGAAGGCTCTACTTGTCTTAGAATAAGTCTATTTGGAGTTTATCTCGAAAATCATACTTAAACTATATTCTCAAAAATTGTAAGCCTAGTGGCAAGTTAAAGTAGAAGATAAATAACATGTATTATCTTCAAGTAAATATGAAAAATACCCTATCATCTAGAAAAATGAGAGTTCTACATTGAAAGGATAAAATAATATATTATATGTTGAGAAAACGTAGGATTTATCAAGAAACCTATGTTTACGCATCAGTTGATGAAAAATAAGACTTGTATCTATCAAAAAGGAGCCTATAATAAATATTTATATGTGCATAGAGAGACATAAGGCAAACTAAGGGGTTAGAATATAGGAGAGGAGTGGCATAGAATAAGTGAGGAAGGTATTTTAGGCCTATATATAAAATTTTAAAGTATTTTATGATTAAAAAAAGACTTTGATCAATTATATATCATATTTCTCATTAGGTCTTATATGTGGATTGTTCAATTATCATCTTTTCTAGATAATTTGGTATAAGGAGATCGATACTTGGGATGTATTAATTGATTCATCAGATAATGAGATAAGTTGGAGTATTAATTCCTTGCATGAAAATAAAAGTTTATTTATTGTAGTTCAACCCACTATTCATTCTAGTTTCATGCAAAATTGTGCCATATAATGGGTAAGTCTATATGTATGTTAAATAGTTATAGATTTGAAAAATAGTTTATAAATTAGAAAATTAAGAAAAGTGTTTCAGTATATCAAGAAAGTAGAAAAGAAAGAAGGATGGAATATGATATTTATATCATATGTTAAAAAACATCATATTATTTAAGATCATCAAACAGATATGGGATGCCTTATTTATTTCAATATGTTAAAAAACATCATATTATTTAAGATCATCAAACAGATATGGGATGCCTTATTTATTTCATTCATCAAGATCAATAATTAGATATGGAATGCTTTAATTTTATACCAACCAAGATTGATTAGTATATGTGGGATGATTTGTAGAAAATCTATTTCAAGGACATATGTGGGTCTATGTATAATGAAGAAGCCTTATTTTAGAGTTTTAAATCATAATTAAGGATTTATTGACAAAGTAATCAATGATTTTGGTTTATTAATTATGTAATAGCATTTTGAATTATTAATCTAATCTTGATATGCAGTGTTATCACATGAGAGGATGAAGTCTGGTATGTATTTTATAAGAGGAATTGACAACCTAGTTATTTAGAATTTATAGGTTGTATTTTATATCCATAATTTTTGTGAAAATTGATTGGGTTTGTTATAAATCTCTATAAAGAATCAAGTGAGTTTAAATATTTATAAAATACATGGATCAATAGAGTATATGAGTTTATAATTGTGTTCCATGAGTTTATTCTCTTACTGTTATATGTCCATCATCTGTGTAGCATTTTTTGCTCACTTTCATCACCTTATGCATTTGGTTGTGTGTGTTGGGAAATATGGAAGCACAATTGATTACCATATAAAAGCAACTTACATGCAGAATTAACCAGAATGCACAAGTAACTAGAATTCAGAAATAACACAGAATATGAGAGACAATACACAATCTTGTATTAATACTCATCCAAAAAAGAATACAATAAAGAAGATGCCACTTCTTCTTCACACCTCTCAGAGGCTTCCCACACCTCAAGTGTACAATACTTCTTTCCTCAAATCTCTCTATCTTATGGTCCCAACACACAACTCAAACACAGAGTTGGTGTTCACCTCCAACCAGTCAGTATCCACTACTTCCAGTACTCTGAGTATATACACATACTCAACCGAGTGCACAACATACTCCAAGTAGATATCCCATGAACCTGAAACAACCTGTAACTCAAATGATCTTACTTTGGAAGGATCTTCCTTACCTTCTTCTTTACTCCTTGTTCGAGTACACACTGTACTCCAAGTAGATCCTGCCTAATCTTGCTCCCTGTTGTGTTGCTATCCTCCCTGATCTTGCACCTTTGCAAATCAATCTGGTTCTACACACCTGCAAACCTAGATCATGCACACACATACACCTGCAGATCAATGATCTTACTTACCATGCAAATCTCCTAACGTAGCCATGCACACCTGCTGACCAAGATCCTACACACCTAAAGAACCCTTTGATTCTCCAAAACCAGCACCCACACTTGGCACTGATATGGAACTAGGAGGAACACCCTTGCTCACTTCACACACAGAAGGAGCTAACTTTGCTCAACTCAAACTAGAACTCTTTACAATACAGCCCATGAGTCTCTTAAATAGATCTCATGCAAACAATAATTAGACACATAATTACAATAATTAGATCTACAGCTTCAAGTCTAAAATTGGCTCTTAACATGCAAACACCCAGTTCATTAACTAACCTTCCATAACACTCACAGTTCTGAACTTCATAGGTGATCGATGTCAGTCCCTGTCTGCCTAGATGTGACCGACGTCAACCGACTTTTGACCATCATCGGTTGCTTCCTATCTATACCCTACCAACGTCGGTTGGCTTGACCGACATCGGTGACTGTGACAACATCATCCTCCTCCACTATTTACATCAATGAAGCTTTTAGTTCCACAAACTAACAATCTCCCACTTGGATATAAATAGCTACACTATACCTGTACCTGTACCCCATCTAATCTATTTCCTGGCTTGTATCCCTCTTTAAGCTCAACCTTGAAGACCAACCACCACACAACCTATGGTGCACCTCCTGTCATCTGAGTAACCTACCACATCCAAACCTACAAACCCATGTAGTGAAGACCTGACCCTGCATAGCATGAATCCTTGCTGCTGGTCCCTCTCAGATACCTGAGAACCCACTTCCTCGAATTGTCTCCTAACTCTCTAACAGCTCCCACTGCTGGGAAAAACTTAGGTCTATACCAGACCTCATGTGATTTCAGACACTGAACTATCCAGCCCTTGGTGTGCTCTGGTTTTGCATCCTGCGTATTGAACCTTGCCAACCCCTAATTCACATCAGCTCCCACTGGAGACAAAATCAACCTGTGATCTTCCATGTCTCTCATGCCAAAGAATTTCACTGCTCCAAATTCCTCATGACATGCCATTGAACTAACCTTACCCTTAGCTTAGAAAAACCTTGTATGTCCAAACCTGTTAGCTAGCATACCATCCACATACAGTAACAGGATAATTTAGCTATCATCATCCACCTAGTAAGACAAACACAATGGTTACACTGACATTGACTAAAGCCCTACTTTGTCATCCACCTGTCAAAACCTGTACCACTGTCTTGTAGCTTTTTCAAGACCATATGACCTAGCCTTCCATCTCATGTGTCTATTCTCTCTATTCTTTAACTAAGGTATCCATTCATCTCTCAGTGCTTTCTTTTGGTTGGCAACCCTACCAAATCTCCTGCTTGGTTCTGCAACCTGTTCATGCCATGCTCCCACTGTTTCCTGGATCCTTCCTACTCTGTAGTGAGCAATGAGTATAAAGAAGAGGAATAACAAATTTGAGGCTTACTTACCACTTCAGTCCTCCATATGGGCATTTGAGACTCCTTGACAGCTTATTGTCCACCCAAAATCTGTTATAGTGACCGACCTCAGTCACCACACAGTCTGCATCCGATCGATGTCAGTTCCATGCACCTATCCTGACTACCAACCCCACTGACATTGGTGTCTACCTAATGCTAATGTTGGTCCTCCTGATTGACGTCAGTCTTACTGTCACTAACATCAATCCTTCTGACCAACATCAGTCGTACCCTGCCTGACACCACCAACTCTGGTCTGCACATGACTGACATCGGCACCTGTCTGTTCGATGTCAATTCCCCTTGATTGATGCTGGTACCTATGTTCACCTGTGAGTGATGACTTTTTACCCATGAGATTTCTTTAAATCAAATCCCTGTCCAAACTACTCTACTCAGAGTTACTCAGCCTTCTCCACTGATCTCTATCCACCATCTCCTCCATAAACACCAAGGCTTTCCAATTCTTAAGTTTGTCAAAGACATCAAACTTCCTTTTAAGAACATGCATCTCCTTCTTTCTCATGTGACCAAGCCTACAAAGCCATGTCTCTGCAACAGAAGAAGAATCAGTAATACAAGCAAGTAGATAAAGAGTACCTGCTTTCTTACCACCTACTAATTCAAGTGCATCCGTTGTGAGAGTTCTTATGCATCTCTCATCACCCAACTTCCCTGAAGAAATTAGCCACAACTTCAAGACTGGGACCTGCATGACCTCCTTCAACACCCATGTGTTGGCCACCTATAACTTTAGCTTCACTTCCCCTTTGCCAATTCTTTGGCAAGGCACACCAGCCCCTAAATAAATCTTTCCAAAGTCTCCAAAGACCTTAACATGGAAAAATACTCTATTTCAGACTGCATGGAAAGAGGCAATAGAATCTATAAAATAAGATTATACTTTATCCAAGAAATCTCCTAGAGCATCCTGTGCAACAACACCTGTAACATCTACATCTTCAGTTCCTTCATGTTGATCTGCTACCAACCAACAATCTTTCTTTTCTTGCTCTTTCTTTCCATAGGACCGTAATTGACCATTCATGCTTTTCAATTCTTCCATTCTTAGCTTACTTTCTTCTACCATTGCTCTACTCCCACTCAATCAGAAACCCCTAAGAGTGACCTGTAACCAAACACAAAACCTGCTCCCTACAACCTTAGCTCTGATACCACTTGTTGGGAAATATAGAAGCACAATTGATTACCATATACAAGAAACTTACATGCGAAATTAACCAGAATGCACAAGTAACTAGAATTCAGAAATAACATAGAATATGAGAGACAATACACAATCTTGTATTAATACTCATCCAAAAAAGAATACAATAAAGAAGATGCCACTTCTTCTTCACACCTCTCAGAGGCTTCCCACACCTCAAGTGTACAGTACTTCTTTCCTCAAAGCTCTCTCTCTTACAGTCCCAACACACAACTCAAACATAGATTTGGTGTTCACCTCTAACCAGTCAGTATCCACTACTACCAGTACTCTGAGTATATACACATACTCAACCGAGTGCACAACACACTCCACGTAGATCTCCCATGAACCTGCAACAACCTACAACTCAAATGATCTTACTTTGGAAGGATCTTCCTTGCCTTCCTCTTTGCTCCTTGTTCGAGTACACACTGTACTCCAAGTAGACCCTACCTGATCTTGCTCCCTGTTGTGTTGCTATCCTCCCTGATCTTTCACCCCTGCAAATCAATCTGGTTCTGCACACCTACAAACCTAGATCATGCACACACATACACCTACATATCAATGATCTTACTTACCATGCAGATCTCCTAACGTAGCCATGCACACCTACTGACCAAGATCCTACACACCTAAAAAACCCTTTTGATTCTCCAAAACTAGCACCCACACTTGGCACTACTGTGGAACTAGGAGGAACACCCTTGCTCACTTCACACACAGAAGGAGCTAACTTTGCTCAACTCAAACTAGAACTCTTTACAATATAGCCCATGAATCTTTTAAATAGATCTCATGCAAACAATAATTAGACACCTAATTACAATAATTGGATCTGCAACTTCAAGTCTAAAATTGGCTCTTAACATGCAAACACCTGGTTCATTACCTAACTGTCCGTAACACTCACAGTTCCAAATCACACAGGCGACCGACATTGGTCCCTGTCTACTTGGATGTGACCTACGTCGGCCGACTTCTGACTGTCATCGGTTGCTTCCTATTTGTACCCTGTCGACATCGGTTGGCCTGACCGATGCCAGTGACTGTGACAACAACATCCTCCTCCACTGTTTGCATCAGTGAAGCTTTTAGCTCCACAACCTAACAGTGTGTCAATATCTTTATGGGAGTTCAATAAAGGAAAAAGATAGATAAGAAGACTATAATTTTGTAGAACTAAAGTTGTTAGACCTATATGTATAACAAATTTATAAAAAAATAATAGTTTGTAAGAAAATTATTAGTAATTTATGAAGTATGAGTAATTAAGGAAGAAGGCAACTAAGAAAAATAAAAGGATGTAGTCAATTGCCTTTCAGAGGCATTAGAAAGATTGAAAATATTTTTTAATTTGATAATAATCAATTTAAATCTACTCAAGTCTACATATATAAATAAACTATGATTGTTATAAGAACAAATATCAATTATTGTATAGTCTTGAATGAATAGATGATTCATTTACATCAATATGTATTCATGATGGATGAGTGAAATTAATGCATGGGCATCAGGTTTGGTATTAGATCCCTAAGGAAGGGTTGTGCATAATCAAGGATCTATGCAAGTAAGTGTCACATAAATTGATAAATTAATTAGATCAAAATGATAAAAATAAGAGGTAGAGGAAGAAGACCAACTGAAACTACACAAGCATAGGCAACACTACTAGAATAGGTAAGGAACCTGAGGACCAAATTGTAAGATTTAGAGTTAGCCTAGAAAAGAGGAACTCCAATAGGTGATGTCAGTGATAGAGAAGAGGAAGAAGAGGAGTTGGTTATGGAATAAGAAAATCTATAATAAATATGGGTAAAATCAGTCATGGGAGCTAGTAGTAAGCCCAAAATAGAGGTTTTAATGTATTAAAGCAACTTCAATCTTGAATATCTCATTGATTGGGTAAGTGCATTAGATAAATATTTTGATTATAAAAATGTTGTTGATTAAAATAAGGTAAATTTTGTTGTGACTAGACTAAAGAGCCATGCATCCCTCTAATGGGATGGAGTGCAAGAGGAAAGAAGAAGAAAGAACAAGCCCATAATTAAAAGCTAGGATAGAAAGGTGGCAAAATTCAAAGGTAAATTAATTCTAAAGGATTATTAGGTTAGTTATTTATAAAATTTTAAAATTTGAAGAAAAAATAAAAATCAGTAAAGGAGTACACTAAAGATTTTTATAAGCTAACAATTATATTAGGGCATGTTGAAGAGGATGCACAAAAGATAGCCAAGTATCTCAATGGACTAAGATAAAACATACATGATGATATTACTCACTTAGAACCTAGATTATTGGAGGATACCTATCAAATTGATTTGAATTCTGAAGAGAAGGTGTCAAGTAAGCATATCCAATATGCAAGGGGTAAAGGATAGTCAAGTGGGAGAAAGCAATTGTAAATGCATAATGAAGAAAGTAGCCTGTAAAGATAAGAAATAGATGCAAAAGAAAGTGGTAAAGATTTCAAAGGTGATAGGCCATTTTAAAGAGATAGAAGTATATTATTCCTTGATAGATGTTTTAAATGTGGTAAATTTGGTCATAGGTCTTATGAATGTCCAAAGTATGCATCTAATAGCTAGGGTAATGTTCATATTTCTCAAGCTACTTATAATGAAGAGATACTGCATCTAAGTTTTATGAATATGCTCCTAAAAATAGAGAATCCTTCCTTATGAAAAGGAATTTAATTAAGCCAAATAAGGAAGTGCAAAAGAACTAGCTCAAAGGAAGGCATTATTCAGGACAAACTGCAAAGCACAAGGTAAAGTTTGTATGGTAATTATTAGCAATGGAAGCAATAGAAACCTTGTGTCTATAGAAATGGTAAATAAATTAAAATTTCAAAAGGTAATGCATCTTACTCCTTAAAAAGTTTCATGGCTAAAAAAATATCATTAGATTTTAGTGAATAAATAGTGTAAAATAGAATTTCAGATAGGAAATTATAAAGATGTAGTATTGTGTGATATGATGCCAATAGATGTATGTCATATCTTGTTAAGAAGGCCATGGAAATATTACATGAAGGCTATTCATGATGGAAAAATAAATAGATATACCTTTGTAAAGCAAGGATATACACATACACTACAACCATTAAAAGATGAAATTATAATTGTTGAACATGCTTTGAATGTGTTGATTACAAGATAAAAGGAGTTTTTGTAGTAGAAAAAAGAGGGTGAAGTAAATGACATGATAGTTGATAAGTCTAAGGTAATTGATATAGTTGATGAACAAGGTAACATGTCTTTGAAGTGTAAATTTTTTCCATAGAAGAGTGTAGAAATATTATTTGTCGATTTGTCTAATAGTTTAGCTTCCATAAAGAGTGTGGAGTATCTTGAAAGGTTTGTTGAGAAGTTGAGTTTACTGAAGAAAATTTCCATGGAAGGAAATGAGATCACAACATTTTCAAGAGAACAAAATATAGTGAAAGGAAAGGAAGTTGTCTTAAAAGACAACAAAGAAGATTTCAGATTGGATGATCACAAAAGGTTGGTAGTTATCCAGGAAGATGAGAATATAGAGAAGGAAAAATAATAATAAGAAGTGTAGATTAATACACTAAATGAAATATTTTTAGAGGAACTAGGTGGACTTCAATCTCCAAATCAAAAAGAAGAGATTGTTTATATTAACATGTTTATTTCCTATGTAGGTATAATGAAGGATAATGATAGTATTCAAAAACTGATAAAAGAGAACCAAAATTTCAAAAAAAAGTCATTTTCAATCCATTTAAGGTGAAATATATTTACTATCAACATATAGACCATGGGATTCTAGAGGGCATCGATTAAATGCAGGATAATGAAAGTTGAAGAAGAATACTAGTACCAAAATATTGATTAAGAAGCATGAGTAGGAGCTCATGAAAACATTTTACCATGGTAGTTTGATGCAGGATCATCAAGACAAACACATTGTAAATATACTAAACTATGCTTTAGAGGTCCTAGGGAGTTAATGAGCAAGCCTTTAAAGTGTCTACTTATTGTAGAATAAGTTTATTTGGAGTTTCCCTCCAAAATCATACTTAAATTATGCTCTAAAAAATTTTAAGCCTAGTGGCAAGTTAAAATAGAAGATAAATAACATGTTTTATCTTCGGGTAAATATAAAAAATACCCCATCATATATAGAAAGGAGATTTCTATGTTGAAAAGACAAAATAATATATTCTATGTTGAGAAAAGACAAAATAATATATTATATCCTTGAATCTTGATCATGAATATAAGTGGAAAAATTAGTATTCATATGATGGACATTTATATGAGATTATCAGTTAGCACTAGTAGTCTATCTCATGCACTCAATAGAATAATTTACTGTACATAATTTATTTTTTATATCATTTTTATATTTATTATATTTATATAGTGTTTTGTATCTCTAGCATCGTGTGTAGATTTAGAGTTCCTAATCATGACTCTTTTTATATTTTCATTTTTATCCTCTCTTGAGTTGTTAATTAATTATTGATTCTTGTATAGTTCATGTGATCATATAAAATTCAAAATTGCATGACTTAGGTATGACTAATAGAACCCAAACTGTAGGTCTTCTTTCTTGCTCACTCAACCCTTCCTGGCTAGACTTTCATTGATTCCTAGTCACATGTAGCTTCCCAAACATAGATTTTTGAGACCCAAGTAGAACTCGAACCTAGATCCATCCCACCAAGGATCATCCTCCTAGGATAATAACACCTAATTTAGATAGGAATGCCAAAATTCAAGGGTGTCCTATTTCTGGTGTTATTATCCAAGTTCATTTTTACCTCTAATGGTTAGGTTTTCTTGATTCCTTATCTTTTTACCTATTCAGCTAATACACGTTAATTTAACTCATGTTCATTAGTTTTCATATAAAATGCCATTAAAATTCCATTTACAAGGGTTGGCACTCATCCATAAGAAAGAAGCAAGAATACAAGCAAGTACACTAAAGCACTCTTCCTTATTCTCTACATACAGCCTTCCAAAACTAATTTAAGCTTATTCAAGCACTCATATTAGTCCCTAATCATCCAAAGTACATTCCAATTTCACATTATAGTTTCATACATCACATAATTTCACCAAGAACTTCAAATGAGAGAGCTAAATTAGCTTGATCTCTCTTCAGAGTATTGGTATGTACATCCATCATATCTTTTACACACTAACCCCTTTTTTCTTTCCCAAGTTTTTCTACTCAAGTTGAAGTACCAAGAGTTCTTAAGGGTTTGAAGATTGAATCAGACACATAGTGAGCTCCACATATAATCAATCTTGGATATTTCATTACCAAGGTGTCATAGACCTGTCAAATAGAACCCAAAAAAGTAATGTGAGAAGGCAGAATACAATGCCAAGTAGTAGGGTGTCTTGAGTTTGGTGTTGCTATCTAATCTAAAAATATAGTTCTAGGTCATATTTGCGATATTCTACCATCCCTGTACACTAATTTCTAGACTCTGCATCATCCATTTCAACCTAGAATAAGCTAAATTGATTTCTTCACACTTCTTACTATTTTTAGAAAAATGTAAAATATATATCTATTTCCACAAATAAGCAGGCTAGTTGAGACACATTTACTTACTAATTTACATTTAATCAGACCTTTATTTTCTTAGGAATTAAACATCTAATTTCCAAAATAATAAAACATTTGGTAAACCCGACTTCAAATTTTTATACAAAAACCCTAGAAACCCTAGGGTTAATTATTTATAATTTTTTTTAATATTTCCCTAATTTTTCCTAAATTTAAAAATAAAAAAACTAGAAATTAATTAAAATATTTTAAATAAATTCACTCAAACCTTGGTTTGCACATACTAGGTCCTATTTACATATAAACACTTTCAAACCACTAGGAAAAATATATTGCTAATTTTATAAATATTTTTATATTTTTATTAAATTTTTCAAGCTCAATTCTACAAATTCATATTTTTTTTAAAAAATTATTATACTAGTTTTGAAAAAAATTCTTTTCAAACCCTAGTTTGCACATACTAGGTCCTATTTGCATACAAGTACTTTCAAACCACCAGGAAATATATACTACTAATTTTAGAAATATTTTCAAATTTTTCTTCAGTTTTTTAAAATTAAAACTATAAATTTTCTATAAAATTTTAAAATTATTGCACTAATTTTGGAAAAATTTAGTCGAAACCCTAGTTACATCAAATACATTCTCAGTTATTATTCAATACTTTTTGCATAATTTTTTAAAAATTTAGTTGCATATTTAACTCAAAAAATAAATTTAAAATTCAAAAATTCATGGTATTTTGAAAATAATATTTCAAAAAAATCCTTAGTTGCATTTGCTAGCACCTAATTTCTTTTGAGGTATCACCTTACATGTTTGGTATCTCAGTATCCTTTTTGTGCAATTTTCAATTCACTATTTTTTGGACCCTGCACTTCTTAATTTTAATGCTTTTCATTTCTTTCACATTTACTATAAATACATATTTCCAAAAATTTTAAAAATTTTCATTTTTTTCCCACTTTACCAATGGTTTAGTATCTTAGTTTTGATGAAATTGATAAAAGATAACTTCAAGAACTCTTAACCAAACACCTGGATATGCAAGATGACATGCTTAGAGTTTTACAAGAAGAAAAACAAAAATTAACCAATGGATAATCTTCACAAACCACAAAATAGTTAGTTAAAAGTGACACCACGAGGGAAACTATGTCTCAACCACCCCTATAGTAGCCCAACCTTCTTTTATGCCACCAACTATAGGTAGTACATCCCTATCTCCTGATGTAGCAGCCCTTGTGTAAAATATGAGATATCTTCAATCCAAGGTGAAACATCTTGAGCAAGGTACCACTAGACCTACACAGGCATTGGATTCTTTTACACTTTTGCATATACCATTGGCACATCACATTGATTCTACACCCTTGATATAATGATTTGTTCAACCCAAAATTACTCTTTATGATGGCAACGGTGATCTAGAGACACATTTGAGAGCCTTTCATGCAACATGTTTGAATTATGTACCCAATGATTGGATACTTACCAAAATATTTCCATGAAGCCTAAAGTATTATGCTCTACAATGGTTTATATTCTACTGAATCAGTCAGTCACAACTTTAAATCATTTAGAAGACATGTTCCTAGCATGTTTTAGTATCAACATTAGTGATAAGGTCTCATATACATAGAATGCACAACATAAACAAAGTTCAAATGAACATCTCATGGATTATGTTTTTAGATACAATATTATTCTAGCTAAGTTAACTAGCCCCATGTATGATCAAAAGCTACATGCCATCTTCAAATAGAGCCTTATACCAACACTTCATGAATCCATTATGTTCAAAATATTCCCTTCCTTTACCAAATTATGTCATGCACTTAAGGTAAGAGAAGTCAAGTTAATATCAATGGGCAAACTCAAGTATTCAAGTACTCTAGATACAACAAACAAGAGTAATATAAAACTCCCATACAAGGGAAAAATTAGTGACAATAAGAATCAAAATCAACAAATAATCAATGTGACTTCAAAGCCCCCTCAACATGTGGTTTTATCAGCACCTCCTCGACGTACATTTACCAATTTACCATTTTCTCTAGCTATAGTTCTACAACAATTATTGGAATGAAACATCATAGCTCTCAAACCTATTCAAGAAGTAGATCCAACAAAGCCTATTCCATGGGGGTATGATCAACATGCATTTTATGATTTTCACAAGGTACCAGGACATAAAAAAATACATGCATTAGTTTACAACATAAGATACAGGATTTGATTGATGATAATCTACTTAATCTAGGCAATTCAGTTAAACCTCCAAATAAAAAGCCAACACAAGATAAAGCTTTGAAAATATTTTAAAATCCATTTACATGGTATTCAAATAAGATAAAGAGGACACATTAGGTATTCATCATACATACCATACACAATCTCCACTAGTTACATACATGGCACCTTTAGTTGAGGCACATCCTTTAAGAGGTATGATAGGTGTGTATGAGTCTAGAGTTCCAACCAGGCCTTCGATATATATTTTATATTAGTATATTATGGAGGATGATATAAGGTTACAATGCAATTTTTATTAGATAACATATCCATAATCAACCTATCTATAGTGTACTCATTGATAATGGTTCTATTCTTAATATATGCACCTTCACACTACTACAACATTTGGGTTATTCAGAGTAGGATATACATCTAACTGATATAATTATTAGTGGTTTTAGTGGGCATATTTATATTTTATTGGGTGAGATATTACTTCCACTATAGGTTAGTCCTATACATATGGCCACACCATTCACTATAGTTCCCAGCATAGGAGTTTTTGACATACTACTTGGTCAACCTTGGATTCAAAAACTCAAAGTAGTACCTTTTAAAGTTCATAGATACATGAATTTAATTCACACTAATTAGGTTATTATAGTTGGTGGAGTTTCTTATGAGTCACCACTCCCCACTTTAGAGCCATCTAATAGCTACCAATCACTAGATCTAGTTCTTCCACTAGTTTTAGCTTCTCCTCCAGCTTCTGTTCCAGTTCCACTCCAAGTTCAACCACAATTACAACATCCATCACTACTATAGAGGGTTCATATACCCCCACAACTTCTATATTCTAGATGGCTTCCGGCCATAGTGTTCACACCTAGAGAATTAACATTAAGGTCTCATGCAACTACATAGAGAGCACCTATTTAGAGAGCTTCTTCTACTTCCATATGGGTCCCTAAGAGCCCTAAAGTTTCATCCACTTCTCAGAGTCACAGGGGGACCCCACATTTAGTTTCCACTTTAGATATTTTAGAGAATTTACAATGTACATAGATTTAAATTATATAGTATTAAACACTCCATCATACCTCATGATCATGCATGATCCCATTATTTGATACAAGATACCACAATAGGGAGTCTCATCTGAGACTCATCAGTTAGTATCATTTACTCCTAGTTTTACCTATACATAAGTTATATCAAAATACAAAAAAAATACAAAAAACAAAAAATACAAAAATATTCAAATATGTCAAAAATACCAAAAACATTTTGATTGTATGCATCATCCATGTTTACATTACTACTATCATGCTATGACTTGCATTTACTATTTCATGCTATTGTATGTCAATTTTTCTACATTACCATGCTTCACTTGATCTTTTTTGAGTGTGTGAAGAAACATCTAGCTACTTGATTACTTCATTGTACCCATAGAGGGGGCTTTCTTACTTCTACATTTGAGACATACATTATTATACATACCCATTGATGGCATCTTCTACATGACTACACCATCTAGGTTATGTCATTCCTACACTACACACTCTGAGTTATCATGCTAATGTACATTACTTTATAGCTTACATAAAATATCATATCGACATTTCACTAGTATTTATCACTTGTGTATCCCTTAGCATATATCTAGTCTTGTATTATATGTGTTTTGCATACTTTCATATTTGATTTGATTAATTAAATGTGTTTGTATCCTTCCAATTATTACATGCTTTATCTGCTTGCTTAGCATAGCTTATGTGATTGCATTTTACAGTTCATGTTTATCTCCTACTTGTGCCTTAGGACATTTTCTAATTTCCTTTATTTATTTTTCATGTGTGTGCCTTGGGACATTTGCCAATGTCCTTTGTTTGTACTCTTCTATGTGCCTGTGGCCTATGTGATAATTTTACTTATTTCACTTGTATGTGTATGAGGCATTTGAACATGCCTTCCATGCTTGTTTATGGTTTGAGTGACATGTGCCCATGTCCTTTGTTTGCATGGCCCCTTAGCCCATCTAGTATGCTTCTTGGTTTTACTTGTTTGCTTTTTGATTGTCAAATGTGTGTAATGCCATGATCTATATCATGCATTTTCTTTGCTTTCTTGGATGCCATGATGGACATCATACTCCATCCCTCTAATTAACAACTAATAACTAAAAATTAAAAATTAACATTTTTAGGTCTAGTTCAATACATTGTATGTGCTTTTACGTGGTTATATCTATCTAGGCATACCCTTATTGATCTAAAAATATATTGATACAAATACTACTATATCTTGAAACATATTATCAAACATCAAATGCTATATCATATATCTTTTTAGAATTAACACCCTTGTAGGACTCTTTTCTTTTAAGGGTAGTCATTGCCAATTCATCATTCCTACCCTTAGAAGAGGGGACATCAAATAAGGGATTTGTCATAGAGATAGAACCTCCTAGCAATCAAAATAATAGCATTCAAAACAATCAACACAATTTTATTAGATACAGGGGGATATCATGTACATCACGATTGTTCTCACTTTTAGTTCAGATTAGGTAGTTGGCATAACTTCTAGATTAGAATCCATGTTCTAGACATTAGTGATTTAGGGCAATGTGTGTGGCACATTGATCTTCTTTTGTTTTTGAGTTCAATTTATTCTAGACATTCTTAGTAGTTGAGTGCCTTACTCCATTTGTAGGCGGTTGACATCACATTCAAGTTAAAATTTCATATAAGTTTATCTTTTTGAGTACCCAAGTTCCTAAGTTGTATTTCATATAAGCCTAGTACATCAATTTTGGAGTGGCTTTCATACAAGCCTAATATACATATTTTGAAATGACCAAGAGTGGCCTAGTTTCTAGCACACATTCGGTTATCAATGCCACAGTGTTAGATTTCCAACATATTCATGGGCTCCATGAGCCATCTCATATGATATTTATTCTATACTAGTATCACTTCATAGCTTCACTTGATGGGGCAATGATGGAGCCAAAGGGCCAACCTTTGTATTCTTGAGCCACCTATTCAGAGGGATTGGACATGTAGTCCAAACATCGATTAGCACATGTATGATTCATTAACTTCACTTAGTTGGTGATGATGGAGCTAAAGGGATAGCCTTTTCATTCTTGATCCATTTTTTGGGAAATTGAGTACTCATCTCCATTCATGATATTAATCTTTATTTATCAAATACTCAAAATAATCCAACATCATAATAGGTTTTATATTGGTTAACGCACCTGATGAGGTATATTCATTCCTCTCTCTTCCTTTAATTATCTTTTGTATGTTCTTATTTTAGATATAATGTATCTAGTAAGAACTTATCTACTTCATGTTCTTATTTATAGATTCACACATTATAATGTGCTCTCTCTATGCACATCTAACATCACATAACTTTATGATCTTTTCGCTTACAGGTAAGTTCAAGTATGATTTCTATTTTTCCTTTATCCTAGTATTTCACTTTGTTGCATCACTAGAATAAAGGGGGAGGGTAAATATAATCATATAAAATGAAAAATTGGATGACTTAGGTATGACTAATAGCACCCAACCTATAGGTCTTCTTTCTTTCTTACTCAACCCTTCTTGGCTAGACTATCACTAATTCCCAGTCACCCATAGCTTACTGGATTTATATTTTTGAGACCCAAGTAGCACTCTCAAACCTAGATCCATCCCCTAAAGGATCATACTCTTAGGATAATAGCACCCAATTTAGATAGGAGCATAAAAATTCATGGGTGTCTTATTTTTGACATTATTGTCCAAGTTCATTTTTACCTCTAATGGTTAGATTTTCCCAAATCCTTATATTTTTCCCTGCCAGCCTAATACAAGTTCATTTAACCCATGATCATTAGTTTACTTATAAAATGACATTCAAATTCCATTTAAAATGGTTGGCAATTATTTATAAGAAAGAATCAAGAATACAATCAAGTACACTCAAGCACTCTTCCCTATTCTCTTCATACAACCTTCCAAAACCAATTCAAGCCTATTCAAGCACTCATACCAGTCCCTAGTCATCTAAAGTACATTATAGTTGCATACATCACATAATTGAACCAAGCACTTCAAATGGGAGAACTACATTATCTTGATCCCTCTTTACAGTATTGGTATGTAGGTAGCATGCCCACACATGAGGTGTGAAGTGCATCTAGTATATCCTTTACACACTAACCCCTTTTCTCTTTCATGAGTTCTGCTACTTGAGTTAAATTACCAAGAGTTATTTAGGGTTTTAAGATTGAATTAGATACACAAAAAGATCTGTATAGAATCATGCTTTGATATTTCATTACCAAAGTATCACAGACCTACCAAATAGAACCCAAAAAAGTTAGACCACTAGGACAACAATGTCAGAAGTGGAAAACAATGTTGAAAGTGGACAACAGTACCAAAAAGTAGACTATAACACCAATTAGTAAGGTGCACTGAGTTTGGTGCTCCTATATAGTCTATAAATAGAGTTTTAGGTCTTGTTTTTGATAGTCTGCCATACCTGCACAATAATTTTTAGACTCTGCATCATCTATTTCAGCCTATAATAAATTAAGATTGTTTTTTTCACACTTCTTACTCTTTTTAGAAAAAGGTAAAATATATATCTATTTTCACAAATCACAAGGCTAACTGAGACATAATTTCTTATTGATTTACATTTACTCAAACCTTCATTTTCTTAGGAATTAAACACCTAATTCTTAAAATAATAAAATACTTCCTCATCATGCTTCCTTTCATTTCTATCCTCTATTGAGTTTTTTATTACTTATTGATTCTCACAAATTATTTGAATTTTTGAATTTACCTTATTATTTCATGTTTCAATTTTCTATGTCATTCTTCTATCTGCATGGTTTACATGGATTACATTTTTCCTTTGACCCTTTCCTTCGATTATTATTTCCAATTATAAAATCCTACATAAAATTATCAATTATAAGATCACAAATATCAAGGAAATCTTCCCATTTTCTCATTGAGTCCTAAGGGAAGTTGTTGGTCAGTATGAATCTTCCTTTTTTTGTTGCTTCTCATGTTTTTACCTTGGTTTGTGTTTTTCTTGATTTATCTTTACCTTCTTGCTTCTTCTTGCTTTCGCCTCTTGGATTGTTTATTGATTCATATTATTTTTGCCTCTTTGCTTGTTTTTTAATTTATTAATATCTCATTATATATTATTGATTTTGCATCTTGGCTTGTCTCTTGATTGATTCCATTCTTATAAAAATTATAGAAGGAAAAAAAGATAAAATAAAAAGAATTAAATTTATTTTCCTTTATCTTTGTTGGTTACATAGTGCTACATTATTACATATCATGTATATCCACATATTATTATAGGTTTACATATCCATTATTAATAACATGATTCTCATGGTGTTATTTAAGTTAGATTTAGGATATACAAGTTACTATGATGATATACTTACAATTGATTTACACTTTCATGATGCCTACATCTAGGGGCATCCTTCCCTTGGGTGCATGCCTATATTGGATTTTTTTCATTGGATAATGTATTGTATATTTCCTAATTTAAAATAACAAACAACACACACACACACGCACGCACACGCACACACACGCGCCTGCACACACACACACACACACACACACACACACACACACACACACACACACACACACACACACACACACACACACACACACACACACACACACACACACACACACACACACACACACACACACACACACACACACACACACACACACACACACACACACACACACACACACACACACACACACACACACATTTTATTATGCATATATTTTATTGGATTTTATCTTGTGTGGTTAGTTACATGCATACACTATGTTGATTCACTAGCATTTTATATTATGTGTTATCTTATTTTTTGTATGATTCATCATATTTATTTATTTTATGTTCTTGTTATTATATATGCTTGTGCATGTTAAATTTCATGTATTATTTTTTGTTTTCTATAGAGTATCCTCTAGTTGTCAAGTTGTGTCACTTTTGTGTGATTGATTTCTTGTTGATTTTGGTCACTTTATTTTGATTAATGGTTTCATTTACTATGTGATTACATGATTATTCATAATAACATATATTAAATATGGTATGTGTTATTATTTTGTTGTGCCATGATATATATCATGCACACTATTACTTGTATTATACTATGTTTGGTGCCTAGTTTCAATGGTTTCCACCATGTATTTACCAAGAAATACTATTATTATGTGTTTATTATCTCTATATTGTGTCTTTATGGGTCCATACTATTATTTTAATTATCACATATACCTTTCCATTGGGGGAATGATACACCCATTTTCCTATAGATCATACATTATTTTTACTAGAATAGGATTTCATGTCACATCCTTCATACATCATAGTCACACTAGTATTAACTATATTTTGTATATTCATTACTATATCTTATCCTTATAAGGGCATGCAGTCACAAAAATGTATTCTTCTTTTTAGGGTAAAATTTGTCACACCACTTTCCCCTCCATTTTATACACCCTTACTTATATTGATTCTACATCAATGTATTCATATTGGGCTCTTAGTTACTATATAATTTTACATGATAATATTTTCTTAAGTTTATATACATGTGTTATAATTGTTATTTTGATGATTATTACAATTGTTTCTATTTATCTATTATATATATGTTACATGTGACTCTCTTTTTTTAGATGAGTGATATGTAAGAACATTCATCACCTCTAAAGTGGGGCATATAGTCAGTTTACTAAATATTTAGTTATATATTTAGAGTGGTTAAAATATTTAAAGTTATTAACAATATCAAGAGATTAGAAAGCAGTTACATGTGTTTTCTTCTTTAGAAAGAACTATATTTGCCACATGGAAGGGGAAGTTGATGCCCATGATAGTTTTCATTATTTTTAGGTTTTATTGGTTGGTATGGGAGATTATAGGTGTGTACAATTTGTTTTTCAAAAATGGCACCATGGTTCACATACCCCTAGGTGTAATCACTCATTTGCTAATTTTCAAATTTCACTTCTTTAATTTAGTTACATCGTATCAAATTATCAAGGCATTGATATACTTGAAAATATTCAAATTTTATTTTGAGGAAGACATAAGATGTTAACATTGGTACATTTATGATGATTCTAAGGAGTAATTTTTAATCAAATCCTCTTGGGTAGATTCACATTTTTTTTAATTTTATATGTATGTATACACAAACATCAAATTTAGGCATTATGTAGGCACCTAATTTTGGTATAAGTCATGTAGTTGTAGTGATTTTTGTATACACCTAATATTTTAACATTGTCGTTTACTAACACTTTCTCTGGAAACAACATGTCATCACTTCAATCTCTTTGAGTGTATGCATTAAAAGATACTTTGAGAATGGGGTGAGAATGGATCATGGTACTTTTTGAGAGATGTTATAATTATAACCTATCACTTATATCACTTTAACGTCATCCAAGTTTCTATTTGTCTATCCTTTATGTCTACTTCATATCTAAATTTGTTAGCTTCCCTATATCCAATGGTATAGGCATGGATAATGCCTTTTTTAATGTATTTATCCTTCATGTAATATATCTACCAACTTGATATAGTTATGAGTGTGTTTTTTTGATATTTTTACTATATTGGATTGGATGATACTTTATTGTGCCAACTAACATCTTCCAATTGTATCATCTTGGACTATACAATCGACATAGAGTTTAACATTAGTTTGGGGTATTTGAATAATATTAGCATATCATTATGTTACCTTAGGCTATTTACTAATGTATATTGCCTATGCTTATGGTTATAGTGGCTTTAACCACTTAGGTAGGTAGGTTTTATGGGCCTAGCTATTTTACGCTACTCGATGCTTTTTGTGACACCCACCTCCTTATTTTTTGAGTGTTCCTTTTGTGCCTATATAATAAAATTTATATGTATTATTTCATATTTTGTTTAATTTCATTTCTTCATCTCTTTACTTAATATAATATGGTAACCTGAGCTTGCAGTTTAGGAAGCTTGAGAGGAAGCCTATGAAGCAAGAGAAGAGCATGAAGCACCTAGTGGAGAGCTGTGAGAGGAAGAATTTTTTTTCTTGTGACCAGCCATTTAACTTGGAAGAAAATACCAAAAATCATTTGAGCATTGTTTTTTATGATTCTTGTTTCTATAAAATTATTTGGTTTGGAATTCATCTACTAGATCAGATATAATTAAATTTTGTTGAGTATTTTATCTAAAAACTACATTTGTAGTTTTTTGGTTGGTCATTTCTATACAATTTTTGGAAGATATCATATTTTCATTTGGGCACTATTTTTGGCAAGTGAAGGGTCTAAAATTTTCTATTTTTTGAGAGGAGATTATAGGAGTTGATGAAATTTAATTTGACTAAGTATTTCTCCCAAAATCTACATCTAAAGTTTTGTAGGTAGGCCAATTTTTTGATTAACTAATTATTTTTATGAAAATTTTAATATAAAGCTTTATATTTCAATTAATTTTAATTTTTTAATTTAAATAATTCAAAACTTTAGCTTATAAGGGTTATTGGGGACCTACTAGTGACTAATTATCTTGAAAAAGTTCTATAAGGTAAAAATTTCACCATTTTTGGGTTTTTAATCTGGATGTTGGAGAAAAAGGAATTTTTCAAATTGGAATTATATATTTCTAGATAAAAAAAATTTAATCCATTTTTTTGTGTCTTTAAAGATGGAAAATTTAAAATTTTCCAAATGGTGTGGAGTTTTTTGTTAAAAATTGGAGGTATTGACTAGTTTAAGATTTGAATCAATGGGTAAGAGGAATTTTGTGTAAAGTCATTATATTTTTTTGGTATTTGCATTTTTTGGAAAAACTAGGTCAAAAAGGCTAGTTTACAACACTTCCTATTTCTAGATTCACAAAAAATGATAGGCAAAATTTTTATTTTGTGGAGTCATAAGATTTTGATGATATGTGACTATCAAAATCTTGATCAAATAGTTCTTGGTAAAGAGAAAAGGCCTACCATAGGTACTGATGACTATGATAAATATCATCATGAGGCTCTTATATTATTAAAACTATCAGTAGTAGATAATTTAATCTTAGAGGTTAGAAATGCAACCACTACATCAACTTTGTGGACTTATCTTACTTCTAAATATCAAGATTTTGAAGCTAGTAGGTTATTGTACTTGAAGAATTTGTTATTTTATACTAAGATTTAGGAAGGTGGCTCCATTTCTAAGTTTTTATTATATATCAAGGACATTAGTGATCAATTGAAGGCTATATAGAAGCCTATTTATGAGCAAGATTTGATTGCTTTGATTATGTATAATCTTCCACCTTCATTTGAGTCATTTATGGAGTCATTGCACATGATTTTTGAGACACAAACTTTGGAATTTTAAAAGTTGTCCACATTGTTATTGTAGAATGATAGATGATAGGAGCAAACAATGTTTTCTACATCTACTTATACATAGAGTGCATTTTTCATCAAGGGAAAGGGTAAGTAGTTTTACAAAACTACTAATTATCCAATAGAAACTTCACAAATAAGTGGTTATAATAATAGATATAAGTGGAAATGTTTATATTGTAAGTAACTTGGTCACCTTAAGAAAGATTGAAAGAAAAGATAATAGGATATGGCTAACCCTAGAAAGAAATCTCATCATGTGAATGTAGCTGAAGGTGAAGGCGATGAATCATCTCTTGATTTTACTTTCATGGCTTTTAGTGGTAATTCTATAGTGGATTGAGCTTGGTACTTTGATTTAAGGGCATCTTGCCATTATACATGCCATAAGGACTGGTATGTGGATTTTGTTTAAAATGATAGTATTAATGAATTTATATCTTTGGGAGATGGTAGAACTTATTTTATGAAGGGATATGGTAATGTTCATATCAGTTTTAATAGTGGAATTTGGTATATATTTAGGAATGTTAGGTGTGTGCTTGATTTAAACAAAAATCTACTTTCAATTAGTGAGATCACTTCAAAATATGATTTTTTATAAATTTAAAAGACAACAATGTTTAGTCACTATCAGAGATAACAAGATTATTGTTGTTGGGATTGGTGAGAAAGGATTATATAATCTTGAAGATCTATAGAGAGAAAAGGAAAGTGCACTTGTAGTGGTTGATAACACAAGTTCACTATGGCATTAAAGATATAGGCATTTGAATTTTTGGTATTTGACTACAATGAGCAAGACTAAGATGGTTAAGCAGATACTTTTTATCTAAGATAGTCATCATGTATTTCCTAGACATTAGTTAGGGAATCAAGTTAGATATGTATTTGATGTTGGTAAATCTTTAAGAGCTAAGGAAGTATTGGATATGGTACATTTAGACTTGCATTGTCTAATGCAGACACCTACCCTTTCTATATCCCATTATTTTCTATTGTTGGTCGATGATTTCTTAGGAAAAAGTGGACTTACTTTCTAGTGAAGAAATTTGATTATTTTTCTAGCTTCCTTACTTGGAGAGATATGGTTGAAAAATAGGTATAAGGTCTATGAAATCTCTTAGAATGGATAATGGGGGTGAGTTCATCTCAAAACAATTCAAGTATTTTTATGCCATTGAAGTCATACATAAATAATATACTACCCCTTACACTCTATAGCAAAACAGAGTTGTGGAAAAATAAAATGGGATGGTGATGGACATGGCTCACTGTATGGTCCAAAGCAAAAATGTCCCATATAGATATTAGGTAAAATTAGTGAATACAGTAGTGTACATCCTTAATAGAAGTCCTAAAAAAGAATTAGAAAATATGACTCTAGAGGAGGCTTGGTCAGGTCAAGCTCTAGATGTAAGTACTTTTTGACTTTTTGGTTGTGTAGCTTTTATAGTTATTCCTAGTCAAAAGAGAATTAACTTGGATGTAAAAATCAAAGCATACATGTTTGTTGGGTATAGTGAGTAGTCAAAATCCTATAGATTACTTGATATTTATACTAATATTTTTTTGGTAAATAGAGATGTTTTAGTAAATGAACAAATGCCATAATTCACAAAAAATAGTATAGTTTTAGTTATTGAGTCATTTTTTTCTTCTAATGATTTTATTATAAGTTATTGTGTGAAAGTTGAGCAAGATTATAGTTTATTAGTGGAATCAAATTCTAGGGAGGGGATTGATGTAGGTCATTATGAGGCTCTAATAGAACAAACAAAGAATCCAAAGTGGTATTCTTCCATAATGGAATCACTAAAGGAGACTTACCACAAGGTGTGGAAGGAAGAAGATTGAGATCAAGAAAGTAGTTTCATAATATAGGTGAGCATGACAATTTTGATCTAACAACTACTATTTCACATGTATTTTAGCCTAATTATTTTTTAGAGGCCAAAGGGAAGCTTGAGTAGGAATCAGCCATGGAATTGGAATATGATTCCTTGATGAAAAACAAGGATTGGGAGCTCATGGATCTACCACTAGGAAATAAATCCATTGGTTATAAATGGATTTACAAGGTAAAATACAAAGAATATGGTTACTTAGAAAAACACAATTATAGAATTGTTGTAAAAGGTTATGCAAAAGAGGAAGGGGTTGATTATGAAGATACTTTTTCTTCTACTACATAGATGGTAACTTTTCATTTGATTATTGCTATTGTTGCTCAGTTTGGATGGTAGGTGCACCAAATGGATGTCAAGAGTGATTTCTTGAATGGATATTTGGAGGAGGAAGTCTACATGGTTTAGCCATAGGGTTTTTAGGTTCTTGGTAAGGAACATCTTGTTTATAGGTTGATCAAGTCCTTGTATGGGCTTAATTAGGCTCCTTGAGCATGGTATTTGAAGATAAATACATACCTTGGGGAGTTTGGTTTCAAAAGGTGTAACTCTAAACCAACTCTCTATGTAAAGGTATTTGGTGATGATATCTTAATTCTCATTGTATATGTTGATGATATATACATCACTGGGAGTGGTTCTAGTCTCATTCAAAAAATGAAGGATGATATTTGTTGTACTTTTAACATGACAGACTCAGGAATACTAAAATACTATTTAGCTATTGAGTTTTGGCAAGGTGATGGAGTTGTATTCATGTCATAGAATAAGTATGAAAAATAATTTATATAAAGGTTTAGAATGATGGATTGTAATATAACTCACACACCTATGGAAGCTAGATCTAAAATTTCAACTGACACTATTTCATCTCTAATCAATGAAACATTGTATCAATAGCTAGTGGGTAGCCTCATTTACCTCACTACCACTAAACTGGATATTTGTTTTGTAGTGAGTTTTATATCTTGATTCATTTCTAAACCATAGGAAGTACATTGATTAGCTATAAAATGGGTATTAAGATATGTCAAAGGTACTCTTGACTTTGGCATATTATATAATAAGTCTATAGATTTTGAGCTTTCAAGATATTTTGACTCTAATTAGGCAGGATCAGTAGATTCAAGGAAATATATAATAGGCTATGTATTCACTCTTGTTTTATTAGTTTTATCATGGTGTAGTAAACCACAAACTATAGTGGAATTATCTTCCATAAAATTAGAGTATAAATTTGTGGTCAGTGCAGGTTGTGAAATCATGTGGATAAAGAAAATCTTGGAGGATCTTTAGTTTGAGTCATTAAAGCCTATACCAATTTTTTGTGATAGCTAAAGTGTTCTAAAGATGGTGAAGAATCTAGTATTCCATTATAGGACTAAATACATTGAGATTCACTATCATTACATTTAACAGTTGGTTACAAATGAAGACATCAGTCTCTTCTACTGTCCCACTGTAGAGCAACCAACTGATATAATGACCAAACCACTTGGTTCAGACAAGTTCATAAACTTTAGGGATAAAATTGGTCTTTTTATGGTTTAGTCATTAAGGGAGGGTATTAACATATTATTGTGTTACCTTAGGATATTTTATAAGCTATATTCCCTATGATTATGGTTATAGTGGTTTTAACCACTTAGGTAGGTAGGTTTCATAGGCCTAGGTATATTAAGCTACTTGATGCTTTTGGTTACACCCACCTCCTTGTTTTTTAGGTGTTATTTTTATGCCTATATAATAGGATTTATATGTATTATTTTATATGCTGGTTAATTTCATTTCTTCATCTCTTTGCTAAATCTAACATTTAGGGGTCAAATTTCATTCATATAATATCATATCACATTAACACCATCTAATTTCACCTACATTTATGTCACAAGGAATTATTTCATAGAGTTAGTGGATTTTGGAGATCTTATATTATGGTGTCATTGAAGCTCAATAGGAGGATTAATGGACATTCCTAACTAATGACATCTAGGTATTATTCTAATCATTTAAGGTCTTCAACCTATAACATTCTCTTACAAATCTCTACTTCATCCAAGGGGGATATTGAAGCTTCGATGGGACCACACCAATGTAAGTATTTCTATCCCTACACTCTTTCCTATGTTTACTTTGTATATTAGATATTATTTTATTTATTTCATTATGGATATATGTGTGTTTATTCTTGTTTACACTCTTCCTTATGCATAATAAGTGAGTGTAGACATAGGATTGATTACACTTTACATTAATCACCTTAGGTTGCATAGACCCCCATTTAGTTGATCATTATATGTTAGCCCTTTACAACCATTATAACTCATATTTTAATTTATTTTATACCCCATTTAAACCCATTTATTTTACTTTCCTATCTATCACCATTTAACTTTGTTTAATATTAGTTAGAGTTATATCCTCATGTCATAGGCTTAGGCTTTAAAACCCTTTCCTCTTGACTTTTGAGTTGTAGGTTACCATCTACTAGATATATGTAATTCATTAGTCCTTACTTGGTCATCTAATTATATTTAGACTCTATTTTATTAACCTTATTTGAGCTCTAGTCTATTAAGATAAAGAGGATAGTTATAAGTCATCCTAGCCCATGCATTTATTATAGTGAACTCAACATAAATATTATCCCTCCTTTGTTTAGATTAGCTTCATGTTTGTACTTTTAGATTCTTAAAAAAATATTCCAAATAACCATACATTTTCCATTACAATGATATCAACAAACCTTATACCTTTATTTGTCTATTTATGAATGGTTTTGGCTAACTTGGTACTCTTCTATGTGTTTTCATTTTGTATCAAGGAATTTGATACAATTATGTGTGTGTTTTAAACTTATTATCTAATATGATATAGTTATCTTTGATTATTTTTAGTATCGACCAACTTGAAACCCTTTATTTTTCCTTTTTAATTCACTACATGATAAAATTTAGATTTTAATATAAAATTTTGGATCTTTATTTTTATTTTGTTTTCCTATAAATTATGTTCCATTAGTTTTAAAATTATAGGAGTTCTCATTTTGGTCCAAGTGATCACCAAGTCTATATATGTCATGGTGTGAAGGATACAAACCCAATATTTAAACCATTAGATAACACTATTCATGTAATTTAGTTTCTAGGTACTTAATGATATATCATAAATGCCTATGATCTCTATTTTTATCCTTTAAGAAGCCTTCCAACTAATTAATTTTATAGTGAATTGATATGAAATTAGACCCGAGCATTCAATCTTAATGTGCCTCCACCTTTGAAAAATGATGTGGTCCACACCAAGGTAAGTACCCATACTAAATAATGTCTCTCACCAACCCCTTGGGGTTACCCTCACTCATGGGGTATAAAACTCCAACACCTCTAAATACTATTCATCTTATCAAACACCCATTCAAAACCCAATGGGAGGTATATAAACTTACACTCTGCCTTTACAAAATGATGTGTTATCCAAAAATTCATTATTCCTTACACTTTTAATTTAAATGCCTCCCATGAACACTTCCCCTCTTTAGACAAGCTATGTCCTAACGTATGTAGCATCAGGCTCTGTACAAACCACATATACCCCACCAAAACAAACTATCACACGTCCTACATCTAATAACCTTCCCCCTTACTTTCATGTGTATTTGAAATCCACTTGGTTAGATAAATATTTTATATCTTACAACATTCACCTTATCAGGACTCCTCCATTCCTTATAGTGGTTAATAAACTAATGCTTATATGACCCCACTTTTTCATTCTAGTCCCACTATGACATCAACTTACTTTGATAACATTGGTACTTATGGTGAGTTACTTGAGGAACCTCTCAATGCCAACATACAGGGGGTTCCTCTCCCATGTCCCTTACTCTTCTCAATTTGAAAGGGGAAGGGGATCCTAATTCACACATCAAATCCTATACTATATCCATTAGGGAACTCCTCTTATAGGATGACTAGTTGAAAAATATTCTTGAAAACCCTAGAAGGGTTAACACTTGATTGGTAATAACACCTCCCCAAGGGGTTTATACATTCTTTCTACCAACTCACGACCAATTTTATCAAATATTTTGATATAAAAAGCTCTTGAATATTAAAATACAATAATTATTTCACATCAAGTAAGAACACCATGATTCCACTACCCATTTCATCATGATGTAGAGGCAGGTCTTATATTCATCTATCAGATGCAGCCAATATGGAATAATTAGAATTATGTGATCTCTTCCTCCACTCCATTAATAAGGAGATGATGACATATGTCCATAAATTCCCATATTGATCCTATGAATAATACCTTGAGAGTGTCTTGAGAATTGACTAGGCGGCTATTTACAGTAGTTAATGGACTTACAAGACTAATGGGCACATTATCACCCCAAGCCAAAATAACAAGGGATTTTAAAACACAAGTCTAAATAATACCAATAACCAAGGTCCCAAGGTCATAAACCAAAATACAAAAACCACTACTAATTGCATTACTGATCAGAATAAGAAGAGAAACACTATGAATATTAACTAATATCAACCTATAAATAACACAAACATTGACAATAATATGGAGGATAGAAACCAAATTCCCCCTCTTGACATCTATGTGGTTGAATTCAACTAACTAGCACCACATAACATGCAACACCAAAACCATGATCAAAATCAATACCAACCAATCGAATAATACCCCTAGTTTTAGAACCAAACTTATTACTAGTGAAATAATCAATAAGGGTTTAGGCAATAGGGGAAAAACACAAGACCTAGAGACTATGATCCCAATGTTTACAACCTCTTTCATTGATTTATTAGTTATGCCACTTAAAAATATAGAAAATATAAAAAACTTGTACAAAAACTCCCATAATATCAAAGGTAAACATTCTTAGACATGTTCCTAGGGAACACTAATACAAGATCTTAAGGCTCTTCAAATGGTCCTATCTCCCCTCAAAACTAGTATCTTTAAATATATCATAAACCTTTCCCCAACCAACAAACACACATTACCCAAGTAAATAATAGGTTGGACCATAAAACTACCTCATTCATCATAACCAATCCATGATGGCATGCACTCATGATGTTGAAGCCTCCACCTTAGGGACTATACACACTAATATATCCACTAGTTGGGAATGCAAGTAAAAACCAAAATGATAGGGGTCATAGAACTAGAATTAAAAGAGGAGTAAAATAACATCACTTATACTAGAGAGTATCAACCTGTGATCCTCCAACCCTAAAACATTTTAGAAATAGAGTTTGATCCTAAACCTATGGGGAACTATGATTTAATCTTCACTTTGAGAAAAATGTTCTCCCACATTTCATTCTTATACTTTCTCAAGAAATCTCTAGCTTATCAGTCAATTTTGCTCAATGCCATATGATAAGGTAATTTATCTAATCTTAATCATCCTCTACAAGCTCAGATCAACCACATTGATTTGGACATGTTCCCACTTGGTCAACAATCACATGATGCTAGTTATTTATTTAATTTATAAATCCTTCCCCCTAGTTGTAAGATGGTAAGGAGGTGATATATGACCTTATTTATATAATTATGGATTTATAATAATTATGTGAAAAGAGCTATGGTTGATGCTGGGGTTGATGTAAACATTGTTCCTTTTTCCTTCCTATTAAAACCTGGCTATGGGAAACTAATTATTCTACCACGTTTAACACCATTCAAGGCTATGATAGCCTCAAATATACTTCTATAAGGATAATTTTTATTTGAATAATTGTGGGCCCCAAGATGGTACTACTAAATTTATATGTCATAGATATAGACACCAATTATAATATGATCTTAGGAAGGCCTTATATACACAAGATGAAGATTATCACTTCAACCTTATTCTAGATGTAATCATCTAAAAATGACACTTGATTACTACAAGTGTTACTTGAGACCACTAATTCCTCACTTATCCCTACACTTATCTTAGGGCATATGTAAAAACTTATCCATCCTTCATGTAGGCCACACACATGCATAATTATTTCAAAATAAGTCTTAGATATTTCCTTAAGCACTTAGGTCCCTAGTGACTTAAGTTATGCCAGTAAACACTAGTGTTATAAGTGAAAAATAGTGCCACAATGCTATTGTCATATTTGGGTGCTATTGTCCTTTTCCTTATTTTGAGCTCCAATATGTATATTTTCAATTCCAAAATCACCTAGGGTCAGCTTAGACCTATTTTAAACCCCATGCAAGCACCATATTCATATATATACATGAATTTTATCCCTTTATCCACTAGATGGAAATTATATGCAAACATATATACTTAAATTGAGAAAAATGTATGCATAATCAAGGTTATAAATCCCTATTCTACCCCCCTACTACATACAATCATCTAAACCCCTCCTAAGATGAGACTACTCAGATTTTTGGTCTCAAAAAAGTTAGCAATTTGATTTTCATTGATGTCAAAAGGGAGATTATGGATGTCATTGATGCTCAGGGCTAAGTATGGTGATTTAAATATGTTCAAGGCATCCTATCTAAGGTCAAGGATAATTGGAGTTCTTATGTGCATGATTCAACTTCATCTGATTCTTCACATTGATCATCTAGACATTTTGGGTCTATGATAGAAAAGATGAGAAGGCATTTTACTAATGTCACCATTGCCACATGTGAACACATATGGGGGAGTTAGTCACATGGTTATGATCAAATTAGTCCCTAATTTTTATGTACCATATTTGAAGCCATGAGATAAAGCACATTTGAAGTTATGGGGATGTAAATTTGGCTACTAAGACAAAATCCATAAAGTTTTTGTAATTAGCCAAATTTGTAAAAAAGGATAAATAGAGCCAATTAAGCATATTGATGAGGTCAACATTTACACACATATAGGTGTTAGGAAAAAATAATCATATGGAATTTTTAATTTTTATTCCTATTTTATATGCACTAAATCTTAGGTCACATGACATAGTACAACAAAAGATATGCTTGGGAAAAGTAGGGCTTCAAGGTATTCTGATAGTGTTTTCCAACAATTAGTCAAATTTATAGGTTGCAAGAAATAACTAAGAAGGCATTTTTATGATGAAATATATTACATGTATGAAGGCTTGAGGAGATAATGGATATATGGATGAAATCCCCTATGTAAAAGGATCTTATGCATTAAATTTTAGGTCATGCAACTAAGTATGACAAGAGTTATGAAATAACAAATTTGGGCTTCTAAGCAAGTTCTAGGCATAACTAGCTCTATGGTAGAATAATCTGAGTGAGAAGATTAATGGAATTATATCTCACATGTGATAAGGATTTATAAATAATTAATCATATGGGTTTTTTCACTTTCATTCCTATTTTATATGGTCCAAATTTTAGACAAGGTGGTTGAGTGAAGCAGAAGATATGAAGGTGTAAAGTTAGCCTTCCAAGCATAATTGAGATGGTCCCCATACTTAGACAAGTCTACATAGGGTAAATTTTGAGATAATTAGAATATCAATGGTTCAAACTTAATCAGACATTGGAGATCCAATGGATCATGATTAATTCAAATTTTAAAAAGGACCTCTAAGTTAATGCGCAAGTGACAAGTGTCACAATCACAGAGCTTGGATAGTTAATCTATGGTGCATGTTAAAGTCAAAAGGTCAAAAAACAATGTGAGGATGAAAAATGTATCAATAGTAAGAACTAATAGCTATATACATAAGTCACATGCTTATGCCAAGTGTTATATCCTTGAGGGTTAGACATATATAAATATTGAGCTTGTCAAAAGATCTGATGGTGTATGGGTGATCATGTAAAGTAGATCCAATGGAGTGAATAGATGGAATCAAATGCTATAAATTGCTCTATGTTTATCAACATAGTGTCAAGGTTAAGATCAAGTAGGTTTGAGAATATTGATGGAGCAAAAGCAATCCAAATACATAAGAAATAACTAGATGAGGTCAAAGTGTCAAATTTTAATGACCAAGTCAAGGTAAAGGTCATACATCTTCAAAGATCAAATGGCGCATGGGAGCTAAGATCTAGAGATCAATGGATGTGTCTTAAAGAGTGGATTATTAAAGTTTAGTAGTGTAAAAAGATATAATGTATTGATATATCTTAGAGATGGAATAAAAAAAGAGATTAGAGGTCAATATTTAAAGTATTTAAATTCTAATGGTCTAGTGGAGAAACATGCAATAACTTGCATATAAGATCTATATCTCAACATAGACAATGATATTAATCAATCAAACTAATAAAATATATATTAAATAGCCTATGAATCAAAAATTGAGTTTAATAGATGCTATAAATAGTAAATAAACCTATAATTATATCATGTTGCATGGAATCAAGATGTAGGAAATTAATAGTTCATGTCATATTGAACTAAATTCCAGAATTGGTGTGATGTTTTATAGTCTGAGTGTGAACACAGAGAAGAAGCAAACCATAGATCAAACACTTATATATACAACATCTAAAATACAATTGAAGTGGTTGAAATTATGTCAAACAAAAAATTTATAGACATAGAGGTAGAAGTGCAGAGAAGATGAGCTACTATTGAAGAGTGTCAAGCATAGATATATCTAGAATAGAGAGAATGGAGAGGAGAGGAAGAATACATGGAGAAAATGTGTAAATAATGAGTAGTTAAAGATAATATTTGTAATAGAGAGTTATATTTTGATTCATTTATGAATCAATGTTGTAATCTAAAGTTATATATCCATATATCTGATTGGTTGGTACAATCAGATTAGCTGAGTTGGTACTCAGATAGGGGATTTATGTCTCCTTAAGTTTGGTGCCCTTAAACATTATAGCTAGTGAGGTTAAGCTAATTTGATGCTCAATTAAGGGATTAGTGTCTCCTTAGTATTAGTGTCCTTAAATGTAACCAATGAGTTTTTTTCCAGTGAAGCTTGTAACTAATAAGCTTTTGCCAATTGAGGCATTGATAATGAGGTTGGATTAGAATAGTAGATTCTAGTAGTTATTCTCACTGTGGTTTTTCCCTTTGGGTTTTCCACATATAAATATGGTTTCATGTGTATTTTAATTGTGTGATCTTTTCATATTTGATTTTATCCACATATACATGTTAATCTACATTAAAAGTATTTAAAGAACTAGTTTTAGTTGATCTACTAATTCATTCCTCCCTCTCAGTAGATAGTTTTGTTCCAAATATTGGTATCAAAGCCTAGGGTTCCTTGAAATAATATTAATCAACTTAGGTAGATATTAAAATAATGAACATAATGGCTAGTCAAGAAGGATCTTCATCGAATAAATCACCTCTCTTTGCTGGATCTAACTATGCATTCTGGATCATAAGAATGGAAGCATATTTATCCTCATTAAGGTTTGATGTATGGATGTCTATGGTAAATGGATATACATCCCCTACTAAAAATCCTACTAATCAAGCTTACATTAAGGCATATGAGAGTAATTCCAAGGCAAAGAATTCTATTCTTTATGGATTATCCAAAATAGAATTTGTCAAAGTGATGCATTATCAAAATGTACAAGAAATCTGGAACAAGTTGAATATCATCTATGAAGGTGAAAACAAGGTAAAGTAGACCAATCTATAAAAATGTAGAGGCTAATTTTAAAGTATCAAAATGGATGAAGAGGAAAATATTGTAGACTACCTCCTCAAGGTAGATGAAACAATCAATGCAATCAAAGGCCTTGGAGAAGAGATGAATGAATCAATCATTGTAAAAAATGTCCTAAGATCTTTTCCATCAAGATATGACTCTAAAATCTCTAAAACAAAGGAAGCAAGAGATATACATAAGCTCATAATAGATGAGTTTCATGGAACCTTCACTACATATGAGATGAGAATGGGAGAAGTAGATACTTCCAAGAAAGAAGTTGAATTCAAAGCATCTAAGCATGCAAAAGTAGAAGCATCTACATTCAGATCTAAGGAGACTGATGAAGAAGAAGCCAACTTTGTCAAAATAGTGAATTGAGGATCTGGAAATTAAAAAGGTAAGTCACCCTTTAAATATTTTATTTATGGTAAAGTATGACATTTTGTTGCTAAATGCCCTTATAATAAAAATGATAAATATGAGCAAAAATAGGATGAATCCCCATTATTCCAAAAGGAGGAAATTATTTAAAAATAATAAATATAAGAGAAGATAGTGACTCATTGGATGATAGTGACAACTCAGATGATGACCATGATTGTGCCTTTGTGGCTAAGGGAAATGAATCCTTATTCATGGCATTAGGATCAACTTATATAGATATGGATCACGAGGAAGTTAAAGACTCTAATAAAGAAGAGGAATGAGAAGTGGACCTTGAGTTTGAACTCATATATGCTCTAGATGTTATTGATAAGCTGAGAAAAGATAAATCAAGATAGAATAAGGTTGGACAAAATGAAATTGAAAAACTATCGAAAAGGCTTGAAATATATTATCAGACAATGGTGAGTCTAAAGACTCAAGTTGAAGAGGCTAAAAAAATAGAATATGTAGTCAAAATTTAACTACAACTTAATTCTATTGAATGTATGAGGCTAGAAGCAGAGATAGTGGCTTTGAGAAAAGAGATTGAAAAGGTTAAAGAATAAATAGACAAAGGTCTAAATCTAAAAGGAGGATCAACTATTCTTGATGAATTGATCAGCTCTCAAAATCCATCAAAAGGGAAATCTGGTCTTGGTTATGAAAAGGGGAAAATTCCCTTGACTAGTACATCTAATAAGTTATATGACAACTTCAAATTAGAAGGAAGATCAGGAGAAAAGAAAGAGAAAGCTTTCTGGGATACAAAGATAGAGAAAAATAGTAGCACTGTTGATGAGAAGAAGGCTAAAGGAGAAAATAAGCCTGAGGAAAGGAAAAATAAAAATGAGTCCATCTCTATAAACTCATGGAACATGTAGAAGACAAAGGTAGCTAATGCAAATGGTTACACAAGGGTAAACAACTTGAATAAGCATGAGTTGAGAAGAACTCCCAATGTTTCACAAAGAAAAGTTATGACTAGGTATTCCTCATCTTTTTATGGTTATTATTATAACTATAATTAATTTTGTCATAAGGCTAGTAAATGTAGAGTTATACCTACAAGGATAACCAACTTTTTAAGCAAAAATTCATTTACATTGTTGGTAGATACAAATATAATGTGCTATAATTGTAATAAGTTTGGTCACATAGATAAACAATGTAGAACAAGGTTTAAAAGACCAAAAGTACAAAGTGTGAATAAAAACATGCCTCTTAGTGTGAAAAAAGGTTCACAAGTCTTTGAAAATGATAAAAGTAATCCCAACAGGACATATAATCAACCCAAGCATGTATGAAAAGTTAATGATCATGCCATGATGAAGAATGCTACAAAAGTTGGAAAATGTCAAGAGTTCTCAATGTCTGCACATATTGAGAATGAGAAGACAAAGTTCAAGGAAAAGTCCAAGGTGCTGGTCAAGGATATTTCTAAGCTATGTACAAATTCAAGTGAAAATATTACTACTATAGAGAAAGTATCAACCATAGAATATCATTTTTTTGTGCCTAGTGATGAGAATCTAAATTGCAAGGAAAATACTTCAGATGAAAAGGTATGTCATGAATCCATATTGTCTCCATGTATTTTTAATCCAAAGGATAATATCATAGTGAATGAGCATATTAATTCTCTAAATCCTAATAATAAGAATAAGAACCAAATGCACAAGATGACCAAGAAGGATGAGGAGTTATGGGCAACTCCAAGTTTCACATTGTTCTAGGACATTGTTAATTAAGGGGTCTCTATCTATGCTTTTTAAGAGACTCCTTTTAGTAAATAATCAAATGGTGTTCTTCAAAAGATTATGAAGGCAAGAATTTTCTCCCAATTAAAATTAGTGTGCCAGGATGAGTCAATCACTATGTATGTAGTGTCTATAGGGATAAAATGAGTATGCCAACAATGTGTTCATCGACTCTTCTTCTAAAGGTAGGATATGGAGAGATATAAGTGTGGAAGTAAGTGTGTTTTATCTAGATCATCATATAAATCCATACAAATATTTTAAAATGCTCAGGTGGATGTTGGTTAAGACTTGTTTATGTTTCATAAGAAACAAAATCATGCAAAAGGTTTTTGAGTTCTAAATATGACAAGTTGTATATACCATGGAGTTAGGGGGAGATAACTTAGATAACTTGAGTGTCTTGAGGAGATATGCATGATGTTAAAATGAGCATATGTGAGATGTTTTAGTCATGATTGAAAGATAAGGTATTGTATTTTATAGATGTTAACTCGAGCAGGTTGAGATGATGACTTGAACAAACCATGTTAGGTGCTTAGATAGTGTACTAAATCCTCATGCATAGAAAAAGTGGGAGATTTGTAATTGGTTAGGTCCTAGGATCAAAGGACTATGTATGGAGACTTTAAGATGCTTAAATGATGTAATGAGACAAAATTTGGGAGTGATAGATCCTGCATCACATCACTAGATACTAGTGATGGAGCATAAGTCCATAGGAAGGATCATAAAATACTTATTGATCCCTATAAGAAGATAAAAGGCAACTCAAGTTTGTATATTTTGCAAATTTATAATGAGTTGATGGTTGTAGGTTCTTGGACAAACTCCTTTATTTGATAAAAGGGGAGAACATTTTGGACAAATAGTAAGAACGAGTCCCTTTGATATTAATGTCAAAATGAGAGAAAAAGGGCAAATGCTCTTTGTAAAGGTTTGGAGAAAAAGTGCAAAGGCTCTATGTAAAAGTTTAGAATAATAGATAAAGTGTCCAAGATGAGTTTAAGGAAATATGCCATTGCCTAAGGGGGAATAAGTTTAGTATGATCAACTTTAGTGCATACTCATTAGAAGCCAATGCAAGTAATGCTAGAAAAAGTTCAATATATTAGAAGATCAGAACATTTAGTTTTCCATCAATGATAAAGGGAAAGATTATTAGTAATTTGATTGTCATTGATATCAAAGGGGACATTATGAGCATGTCATTGATGTCAAAAGGGACATTATGGATGTCATTGATGATCAAGGCTAAGTATGGTGATTTAAATAAATGCAAGGCATCCTATCAGAGGTTAAGGATGATTAGAGTGCTTATGTGCATGAGTGAAATTCATTTGTTTCTTCACATTGATCATACAGACATTTGGGGTCTATGACAGAAAAGATCAGAAGGCATTTTGCTAACATCACCATTTCCACATGTGAATTAGTATGGGGGAGCTGGTCACATGGTTATGATCACATTAGTCCCTAGTTGTTATGCACTAGATTTAATGCCTTGAGATGAAGTGTAGTTAAATTTATGGGGATGCAAAGTTGGATACTAAGACAAAATCCACTAAGTATCTATACTTAGCCAAATTTGTAAAAAGGGCTAAATAGATCCAAGTAAGCATATTTAATAGGTCAAAATTTTCACACATGGAGGTCTTAAGATAAAATGATCACATGGGTCTATTCATTTTTGTGCCTAGTTTATATGTGCTAAATATTAGGTCATGAAACATAGCATGATAAAAGATATGCTTGAGTAAATTAGGGATCCAAGGCATTTTGATAGTTTTCTCCAACATAGTCAAAGTTTTAGGTTGTATGAAAAATATAATAAGGCATTTTTATGATGTCATATCTTGCACGTATGAAGGCTTTAGGAGAAAATGCATATATGGATGGAATCCCTTATGTAAGAGGATCTTATGCATTAAATTAAAGGTCATGCAACTAAGTATGACAAGATTTATGCAAGAACAAAGTTGGCCTTATAGGTAGGTTCTAGGTATAGCTAGCTCTATGGAAGAATAATCTGAGTGAGAATATTAATGGTGTTATATCTCACATGCATGAAGGATTTATAAAAAATTGAGCATATGGGTTTATTAACTTTCATTCCTAGTTTATATCATCTAAATTTCAGACCAAGCAATTGAGCGAAGTAGAAGATATGAAGGTGCAAAGTTATCCATCGAGGCATAATTGAGATGGTCCTCATACATAGACAAATCTGCACAAGGTAAAGTTCAAGCTAGTTGAAAGATCAATGGTTCATGCTTAATCAGACATTAGAGATCTAATGGAGTGTGATGAAGTCAAATTGTTAAAAGGACCTTTGAGCTAATGTGTAAGTGACAATTGTCACAATCATGGATCCTGGACAATTAATCTATGTTGTGGGTTAAATTCAAGAGGTCATTAAGAAATGCAAGGATGCCAAGTGTCTCAATAGCAGGAATTGAAAGTTATGTACAAAAAGTACACAGTTATACAAATTGTCATATCCTCAAGGGTTGGATAGATAGAAATATTGAGCTTGTCATAAGATCTGATGGTGCACGAGTGATCATGAAAAGGAGATCCAATAGAGAAAATGGACTCAAAAACTATAAAGTGCTTGATGTTTATTGACACAATGAAAAGTTAAAAATTTAAAAGGTTCAAGAAGATCGACAGAGTGAAAGCGATCTAAAGATATAAAAAGTAGTAAGATGAGGTCAGAATGTCAAAGTTTGATGACCAATTCAAGGTAAAGGTCATGCATCTTATAGAGATAGAATGGTGTGTGGGAGCTAGGGTCTAGAGATTGACATACATGTTTTAAATAGTGGAACATTAAAGTTTAGTAACGTATAGAGATCTAATGAAGTGAGAGAACTTGGAGATGGTGCAAAGAAAGAGATCAAAGGCCAATATTTAAAGTATTTAAATTCCATCAGTTTAATGGAAAAACATGAAAGAAAATGTAAGAACTTGTGTATAATCTCTATATCTTTAAAAATACAATGAGATTGATCAATTAAATTGATCAAATATACATTAAAGAGCCTATGCATCAAAACTTGAGTCTAACAGATGTTGTAGATAGTAAAGAAACTTATAATTATGGTGTGATGCATGGGATAGAGATGTGGGAAACTAATATTTCATGTTATTTTTTACAGTCCAAATGTGAAATAGAGAAGAAGAAAAACCTAGATCAAATGGTTATATATAAAACATCTAAGATACAGTTGAAGTGGTTGAAATTGTGTCAAACGAAAAATATATAGACACAAAGGTAAAAGTACAAAGAAGATGAGCTGCTATTGAAGAGTGTCAAACATAGATATATCTAGACATAAAAAGAAAGCGAAAAAGAGGAAGAAGGCATAGAGAAAATTTGTAGAGAATGAGCAATTAAAGATTACACTTATAATAGAGAGTTAGAGTTTGACTCATATTATGAATCAATGTTGTAATCTGAAGTTGTAGCTACATAGATCTATTTAGTTGGTGCCATCAGATTAGCTAAGTTGGTGATCATTTAGGGGATTGGTTTTTCCTTAGGCTTGGTGTTCTTAAACATTTTAACCAGTGATGTTAAGCTGATTTGGTGCTCTATTAGGGGATTGGTGTCTCTTTAAGATTGGTGTCTTTAAATGTAACTAGTGAGGTGTTGCTAGTGAGGCTTATAACCAATGAGGTTTTTCCAAGTAAGGAATTGACTATAAGGCTAGATTAGAATAGTATATTCTAGCATCTATTCTCACCATAGTTTTTCCCTTTTATTTTTCCATGTATAAATTTGGTGTCATGTGTATTTGAGCTTGTGTGATCTCTACATATTTGATTTGATCCACATATATCTTTTAATCTACATTAAAAGTATTTTAAGAACTAGTTTTAGTTGATATATTGATTCACCCATCTCTTAGTAGATAGTTATGTTCCAATAAAGAATCACTCATAGCATTCAAACTGACATTCATACTAGCTTCAATTTCACTTACGCTAGCACTTAGGTAAGGAGAACTACATTGAGCTTGATCCCTCCTTGAAGTATTGGTAAGTAGGCAACTCTTATCACAATAGCGTGTTAAGGTGTCCAACCTACCCATATAAAACCACATGGTTTGTACTTGTGCTAAGTCAAATGCCTTAATCACATTAAGATCTAAGGTTTATATGCTAAATCAGTAAAAACATGTCATAAACAATGAATCAAGGTTTGTCTATTAGGTTGTGAAGCTAAAAGCTTCACTAATGCAAACATTGAGGAGGTTGTTGAGTTATAGAGAAATTGACGTCAGCAGCACAACCAACATCGGTCATCTTTAGTGGTCACAATAACCAATGTCGGTTATGGGTCGGCTGACATCAGTCAGACAGGCACCAACGTTGGCAGCCTATGTGTGCATGCGTTTGCATGGGACTCCCGAACTGGTCTATTTTTGGATGAAGTGTTTGTTTGCATGTGAAAGACTAATTTTAGTCTTGGAGCTGCAGTTCTAATTATTGTAATTATAAGTCTAATTATTATTTGTATGGGATCTATTTAAGAGACCCATGGGCATGTATTATAAAAAAGGACAAGGAAGAGATCCTTCCAATTGTAAGATCAGGTTGATCTGCAGGTTGTGCAAGATCAGGTAGAAGATCTACATGGTAAGTAAGATCATTTAATTTGTAGGTTTTTGCAAGTTTATGGGAGATCTACTTGGAGTACTTTGAGTACTTGTGTACTGGCAGTAGTGATACTAACTGGTGGAGGTGAACAACAACTCTATGTTTGAGTTGATTATTGTGATCATAATTGAGAGAGAGAACTCTTGACTGAGAATTATTGGGAGTGCTAGAGGTGTGCGAAGCCTCATAGGTGTGAGAAGAGTGTGGCATCTTCTTGATTATATTTTCTTTCTGGATGAGTTGAATACAAGATTGTATTGTCTCTCAAATTCTGTGTTGTTGTCGATTTCTTGTTACTTGTTACTTCTAGTCAAATTTTGTGTTTAGTTACTTATACAAGGTAATCAATTGTGCTCCTAATCCTGATAGTGGAATCAGAGCTGTTTGTTGTTCTAGATTCCTAACAAAGTGGTATCAGAGCTAGGGTTACAGGTTCACAGAGCTTGGTTCAGAGCAGGTTAGTGTTTGTTGATTATAGGTCACTCATAGGGGTTTTTATTTGAGTGGGAGTAAAGTAATGGTAGGAGAAAGTAAGCTAAGAATTGAGAAGTTTAACAGCAAGAATTATCAATTATGGAGGATGCAAATAGAGGATTATCTGTATCAGAAAGATCTGTACTTACCGTTGGGTGGGGTTGCAAGCAAGTCCATGGATATGAAAGATGAAGAATGGAATGTTCTTGATCAAAAGGCTCTAGGATCTATAAGGTTGAGCCTGGCATCGTTTGTGATTTTCAACTTATCACAGGCTAAGACAATGGTGGAGTTAATGGGATCTTTGGCAAATTTATATGTAAAAACCTCAGCTTCGAATAAGGTATTTCTTATGAAGTAATTATTTAATTTGCAAATGTTGGAAGGTGGATCTGTACATAGTCATCTTAGTGATTTCCATGGTTTGGTAAACCAGTTAGTTTTAGTCAATATTGGTTTTGATGATGAAATTAAGGCTCTCTTAATCTTATGCTCATTACCTGAAAGTTGGGATAGTTTGGTAATGCCAGTTAGCAATACTGCGTCTACTTCAAATATTTTGAAAGTTGATGATGTTGTTAGTGTAATCTTGAATGAAAAAATTCATAGGAAGAGCATAGGGGAATCATCAGGGAATGCTTTAAGTGTTGAAAGCAAGGGAAGGCAAAGAGAGAAGATTGAGCAAGGGAGATCAAGGTCAAAGATAGGCAGGAGATCTAAATCCAAGTATGGTAGAGTTATTTGCTAGAATTATGGAAAGGTAGGGCACAAAAAGAAAGATTGCAAGTCAGTTGAAGATTAGCATAAATGAAATGAAGAAGCAGATGTTGTAGGTATTGTTGCACAAGATGCTCTTATATGTTCCTTGGATAAAGTGGAATCTTGGGTTTTAGATTCTGGTGCCTCTTTCCATGCAACCCCAAATAGAGATTTTTTCCATGAATATGTCCAGGGAGACTTTGGATAGATTTATTTAGGGGATGGTAAGCCTTGTCAAATTGTTGGCAAAGGGAAAGTGTAGCTAAAATTGCAGACGAGCAACACATGGGTGTTGAAGGAGGTCATGCATGTCCCAGTCCTGAAGCGGAACTTGATTTCTATTGGAAAGTTGGGTGATGAGGGATGTACAATAACTCTCACAGTGGACTCTTGGAAAGTTTCCAAGGGTGCACTTGTTTTAGCAAGAGGTAAGAAAGTAGGTACTCTTTATCTATCTACTTGTATTACTGATTCTCCTTTTGGTTTATCTACTTCAGCTGTAGATTCAAAGATGTGGCTCCATAAGCTTGGTCACATGAATAAGAAGGGGATGCATGTTCTTGAGTCAAAGGGTAAAAGTTTAGATTTGGAAAGCATAGATCGAGATTTCTATAAGAAATAGAAGAAAGTGAGGTTTCTTGAACCTCATGCTACAAGAAAGGATCAGGTCTATTGCACAAAGAGGAAATCTAATGTTTTTGATAAGAACAAGAAAGCCTTGGTGTTCAAGGAGGAGATGATAGATAGAGATCAGTCACAAGGGCTGAATAATTCTAAGTAGGGTAGTTTGGATAGGGTTTTGATCCAAGGTAAGCTCATGGGTAAAAATTCATCACTCACAAGCAAACATAGTTACCGACATCAGTTAGGTGGAATCAACATTGAACAAGTAGGTACCAACATCGGTCATGTGTAGATTAGAGTAGGTGGTGTCAGGCAATTAGTGACTGATGTCAGTTAGGGAACTAGCATCAGTGACTAGGTGGACACCAACGTCAGTCAGGGAACTAGCATTGATAGTAAGGTTGGTCACATGGAACCGATGTCAATCAGATGCAGACTAGGTGGTGATCAACATCAGTCACTGAAATAGATTTTGGGTGGACAACAAGCTGTCAAGGAGTCTCAAACACCCATGAGGAGGACTGAAGGGGTAAGTAAGCCTCAAATTTGTTGTTCCCCTTCTTTAGATTACTTGTTGCTCACTGATGGTCAAAAACTAGGAAGTTTTAAAGAAGCAGAGTAGGTAGAATCTAGGAAACAGTGGGAGCATGACATGAATGAGGAATTTGATTCCTTGGAATAGAACCAAATAGGAGATTTGGTAGAGTTTCTAGTCAGAGAGAAAGCATTGAAAGACAAATGGATTCCTAAGTCAAATAAGAGAGAGAATGGACACGTGAGACAAAAGGCCAGGGTATATGGTCTTGAGAAAGCTATATGACAATGGAGGTTTAACCATTGTGTTTACTTTACCAAGTTGGATAATATTAGCTACATTATCTTATTACTGTATGTGGTGTGTATGCTTGTTACAGGGTCACACATGTAGGGAGTTGTTGAGCTAAAGGTAAAGTTAGTTCAGAGGTGTGTCATGAGGAATCTAGGAGCAGCAAGATTCTTTGGCATGAGAATGTCTAGAGACATGGAAGGTCACAGGTTTATTTTGTCTCCAGATGATTATGTGAATAAGGTAGTGGCGAGGTTCAAGATGCAGGATGCAGAACCATTTTGCACACCTATGGATAGATAGTTCATAGAATGGTGTCCCAATTCACATAATGAGGTTAAGTGCATGGTATGTACTAGACCTGAGTTTTCCCAAGTAGTGGGTGTTATCAGCGAGTTTGGGGTCAATCCAAAAAAGAAGCACTGGAAAGCAGTTCAGTGGATTCTCAAGTATTTGAGAGGGACCAGCAATAGGTTAACATGCTATGCAGGGTCAGGCACTTCTCTACATGGGTATGTAGAATTGGATGTGGCAGGGGACTTGGATGACAGGCGTAGCACCATAGGATGTGTGGTGGTTGGTCTTCAAGATTAAACTTGAAGAGGGATACAAGCTAGCAAACAAATTAGATGATGTACAGGTATAGGTATAGGTGTAGCTGCTTATCTCCAAGTGGGAGATTGTTAGGTTATGGAGCTAAAAGCTTCACTGATGTAAACATGGAGGAGGTTGTTAAGTTACATAGAAATTGATGTCGGCAGTGCAACTGACATTCATCATATTCAGTGGTCAAAATAACTGACATCGGTTATGGGTCGGCTGACATTAGTCAAATAGGCATCGACGTTGATAGCCTGTGTGTGCATGCATTTGCATGCGACTCTCGAATTGGTCTATTTTTGGATGGAGTGTTTTTTTGCATGTGAAAGACTAATTTTAGTCTTGGAGCTGTGGTTCTAATTATTGTAATTAGAAGTTTAATTATTGTTTGTAGGGGATCTATTTAAGAGACCCATGGGCATGTATTGTAATTAAGGACAAGGAAGAGACCCTTCCAATTGTAAGATCAGGTTGATCTGCAGGTTGTGCAAGATCAGGTAGAAGATATAAATGGTAAGTAAGATAATTTGATTTGCAAGTTGTTGTAAGTTCATGGGAGATATACTTGGAGTACTTTGAGTACTTGTGTACTGGTAGTAGTGATACTGACTGGTGGAGGTTAACAACAAATCTATGTTTGAGTTGATTGTTGTGACCATAATTGAGAGAGAGAACTCTTGATCAAGAATTACTGGGAGCCCTAGAGGTGTGGGAAGCCACATAGGTGTGAGAAGAGTGTGGCATCTTCTTGATTGTATTTTCTTTCTGGATGAGTTGAATACAAGATTGTATTGTCTCTCAAATTTTGTGTTGTTTTTTATTTCTTGTTACTTGTTACTTCTGGTTAAATTACGTGTTTAGTTGCTTATACAAGGTAATCAATTGTGCTCCTAATCCTGATAGTGGAATCAGAGCTGTTTGTTGTTCTAGATTTCTGACATTGTCTACATAGGAAAAGTCTTGGTAGACTCAGCCACAGGTGTTCCCAGAAGCTTAGAATAGCTCTTATACAAAGGACACTAGCACCATAAGTGGACATTAATGACACAATGATACTATCCAAGGTAGGAAATTATTATCTATGAGTGTTTTTGACACCTGGATCTTTCTTTTGACACTTAGACAAGTCTGGTACCAATTTTCAAACTCTAGATCCATAATCTCAATCAGATTCTAAGTATTAATTTGTCTCCTTCATTTTTATTAATATAAATTTGAGTTTAGCTCAATTCTTTCAAAATTTAGTGGTTTTGTTATTTTCATGTTTTATACCTTGATTTATTATACTCAAACCCTTTAACAACCTAGGGCTTACACTCCATAAACCTTAAAAAGTTAATTCATTTGGTGAACGTGACTTACTTCAAATACTACCCAAATGCTAACCCTAGATGCTATTAGGGTTTGTACCCTTAATTTGCCTATTTCCCTTGGTTGTGTTAGGATTTTTAGGCTTTATATAATTTATTTTAGAAACACTATTTCATTTTATTTGTTATATGCCATCACAAAAATTTATATCTCTTCCTTTAAGAATAAGTGTTAGACTTAGTGGAATTCCTATTGAACATACTCAATTCCTTCCATTCAAGATTATACCATGGACAAAGGACCAGTTAAAACCCCCATCATTAATTATTCACACCTTGAAATTGTGTAATTCAATGATAATGCATCTAAAGATGAGCAAACAATAAAGATCAAAATGATACATGAGATGGGAATAAAGACACTCTTCCTCACTTAACAATAAAAATTGTATAGTCAATAAAGATGAGATATTATAGATTTTCAAAGATAAAATTTGGGAATAGCTCCATGATCATGCACATATTATGCAATCCATAATGGAAATAAAGAAAAAATCAAATAATAATCAATCTTCTATTCCTCCAAATAATAATATTGTTACACCTACTATAGGATTAACTCATAATATACAATAGCCTATTTTAACTTAAAAACCTTCAACAATGGCAACACCTCCTATGGCTAGTTACTCCTCTCTAGATGTAAAATCCATTATGCATGAGATTCACTCTATATATACTAAGGTGTTATATCTTGAGCAAGGTAATACTAGGACATCACATGCCTTGGATTCTAATGTTCTTTTACATACACATTTGGCACAACACATTGTGGAAAATCCTTTTCCATCAGGGTTTATGGTACTTAAGCTTACTTTATATGGTGGCAAGGGTGACTAAGAGTAAAATCTATGATATTTCCATGAAATATGTTTGTACTATGTGTCTAATGATTGGATTTTGACCAATTTGTTCCCATGCAATCTAAAAGACTATGTCTTAGAGTGGTTTTATGATCTTCTAAACTAGTCCATCATCACATTCAATCCATTAGTAGATATGTTTTTGAGACACCTTTGAATCAATTATTTAAAATTATCATTATTAATAAGGATATTTTTGAGCATTTTCATTGAGTTTTGAGCTTTGATATTTAATGGTATCGTTGATGTCAAATTTTTTTTTATGCATGGTTCTTTCACTGATGTCAATTTAATATCATTGATGTCAAAGGTTATTGGTCAAGTATGCTTTGAGGTCAGTAAAACAAGTATAAATCATCTTTTAATGCTTTGTTTAAACCTTTTAATATGGTATTTACAAGTGGAATGATGATTAAATGAGCTCTGAAGAAGAAGCAATGTGCTATAAAGATCTGTATAAGTATTTCTAAAGATGCTTTAAATGAGCTATGAAGATGATAATGCTTTGAAGAACACTTAACCATGTTTGAGAATTAGAGAGATTATTTAAGGATATACATGAGGTGTTGAGGACCTTTTAATTAATTATAATGTCAGCTCTAAAGATATATATATATATATATATATATATATATATATATATATATCTTTAAAGATGTTATAGATATCCCACTTGAGCTCTGAAGATTTGTAAGTATCTATAAAGAAGTTTTGTTGAATCTCCAAAGAAGAGTGAGTGTATGAAATGACTTGAGCATATACAAGAGGCATTGGAACATAAGAAATTTCCAAAATAAAGTCTACACGGTGGCTAAAAGGTTAGATTCAAGACATATAAGACTTGTAGGTCAAGGCTTAAAAATAAAAAAGAGATATGGTGGCCAAATGAGGTAAAAATATTAGTTTCCATGACATGGGTGAGTAGGTGAACATTGACAGAGGTGATTCAATTTGTTTTTAGTATGTGCATAAAGTTTTAAATCAAGTTTTGTAAGAAAAGGATTGAACAGTGTTTTAAGGTTTCTCAAATGTATAGAACAAAGAGCTATTTAACCAAAAAGGTTTTATTAGTGATCTTTGGCACATGTAACATCTACATGATAACCTTAGTTTGTTCATGATATATTCTTAAGGATTCTAGCTCAAATTTCCAAGCATTGATTTTTGGAAAGAGGAGGTAAGTTTTATGAATGATTGTTAAGATTAAAAGATGGTCTAAACCCTCATAAAACCCTAACAGTGAACTAATATTGAAGATATTATTTTAAAGAGATTATAATGGTTTGATATGATTATACAAGTGATTTTAGGTTGAATTAAATTCTCCAGGGAATCTTCAACTGTGATTTGTTTCTTAGGTGAGTGAGAAAACACTACAAAAAAGTGTGTCTTTCAGAGATTTATTGTAACAGATAGGGTTGATCAAGTCAAAATTTATAAGGGAATGAAGATAAAAGTGTAATAATTTTAATTTTTGTTAATGAATATTTATTATTAGGTTCCACATATCAGATGTGTAAAGTTGGTGATCAAATTTGGCCAGTCGTTAACAGACCTAGTGGTGTAGACAGTAAGGAAATCAGACAAATGTGAGATGTTTCATATTGTGTTTTCATGTGAGAGTGATGAATTAAAATTCATGATGATGTTTTTTTGGTTATAAATTATCTATCCATGCTTTATATAATATTTTAAGTGTATGTAATAGGTTAAAACATTAGAGCCAAAATGGCTTATCTGGTTAAGTAGAGTATATGAGAGAGAAGGTCAGAAGATTGGTTTGTAAGACCAATAGTTTTCATTAGATATCATGATATGATTGATTAAGGTTAATATAAGGATTTTAAATATATTATTAATTAATTTAAATCCATTTAATATATTCAATAATGTGTCAGATGTTCATGTTTCCTTAACTATGTTTTGGAGTGAGTTGGCAGTTCTTAGTGAACATCTTGTAGAAAAGTGTTTGAGCCTGTTTACCTTGAGTTGAAGCATCAGATGAAGTTTATGATTATTATAATTTCATGGAGTTAATAAATATGTAATTTTTTTCCATGTTTTTTTGGAAAAATTGAGTATATGCCTCAGTTGTTTAAGACAGAGTTTTTGTATATGTGTAGGCCTTTTAGAAGTAGTGATTTGAAAAAGGTTTCAAGTGGTAGTTGGAACTAAAAGGTATTTTAGACCTTAATTAAAGATTTATAAGGTATATTATAGTGTTTTATGACTTTTTCCTACCATGTTATGTTTTTTTATATGCTTCAATAAATATTAAAGGGTAGTGTGTTGTTAAGAAGACCTATTAGGTCTCCATCTGCCTAAAAGAGGAGTAAGGGATAATTGATGAATAGATGAACTATTGTATTTATTAATTAATTATTAAGGCATGCTATTTTAATATTAAAAGACTTATTCATGGATAATATAAGTTATTTTAATATGTATCTAACTAATAAATATGTGATCAAGTGACTTTGTATAAAAGTAAGGCAGTGTAGGACTATTGTGTGTGTGCTTAGAAGATGCTAAGTGGGGAGAGAAGAAGAGTGTAATTTAATGATATAGATCTTTGATAAGTATAATTAGGTAATTAATACCATCAAATAAATTTTTTTAATATATAACAGAGGTTCTACATATGAGGATCAAGGTTAGAAGACCTAATCAAGCCATGAAGAGGACTAGTTAAGTGAAGAAGGCCGAAGGTTAGTTTGAGAGGGACTGAAGTGAGTGAAGAGATAAAGTATTAGATAATTATATATTATATAAAAATAATTTTTTTAAGAAGGCTATAAAATAATTAGGTGGCTAATTTGGTGCTGAGTCATCTAGGGGTTGGTGCTTCCTTGCAAGTGGGTACTTGCTAAAGCATAGTTGAGTTGATACTGAGCTAGTTGGGGTTGTTTCTCTATGTGAAGTTGGTGATTCACTAAATATTGATGTTTGTATTATAGGAATATATTACATTTTTTTCATTAGTGGGTTTTTTCTCCTAGAGTGTTTTCCATATATATGTTGTGTTCATGTGTTCCATGCTCTTATGATTTGATGCTTATGCTTGCTTAGATACACATGCTTGTTAGAATGATTCATGAATAGTTAAGTCAAATTGAATGAAAATTATTAAAACTTAATCCACCCCCTCTCTCATTCATCTTATTTCTAATAATTATTATTATATTAGATCCTTTGGATTAGTCTTGAAATTCTAAAGAAGATCATAAGAAGCAATGATGACTAGTCAACAGGCTTAAGGTGGTTTCTCTTCTAGTAAGGATATGTTATTCGATGGATCTAACTATGCCTTCCATAATTTTAGAATGAAGATATATTTGATGTCACAAGGAAATTATATTTTTTATTTAGTTATGGATGGATATATACACTTTCAATTCCACTAATAGATGTAGTAGGTAAGAAGTCTAGTGAGAATAACGCCAAGGTAATGGATGCCATTCTATGTGGTCTATTAGAGGTAGAATTTGTAAAAGTAATGCATTATGTTTTAGACACATACATATGGGACAAATTTAAGACCATATATGAAGGATATGACAAGGTGAATATGGCCAAGTTATAGACCCACAAAAGATAGTTTAAAAGTCTAAAGATGAAACTATTGCATCCTACCTATTCAGGGTTGATGAAGTTGTCAATATAATAAGAGGATTGGGAGAAAAAGTGAAAGAGGCTACTATTGTTCAAAATATATTGATATCACTAGCTCCTAAGTTTGAATATAAGGTGTTTGTAGTAGAAGAGATGCAATATTTTTACAATCTAGAGATGGATGGGTTTCATATCATCTTGACTACCTATGAGATGAGAAAAAATGAAGGAAGACCTCTCAAGAAGGAAGCAACTTTCAAGGTTGAAAAGATGTTAAAGTCTAAGAAGGTCAAAGAAGAGGTATGTTTAGATAGTGTTGATGATGAACTCATAGCTATGTTTTCTAGGAAGTTTAGGTTTGGCTTAGGAAAATACAAATGTAAGTTACCCTTCAAATTTTTTAACTGAGAAGATTGGTCACTTTAAAACCAAGTATCCTAACAAGGATAGATCTGAGCATAATGACAAGCATGATGAATCTTATAAATATGATATAAAGTAATATAAATATGATAATAACAAGAGAAAATTAAATAAGAATGAAGGAATGGGATCATTCAAGAATAAGGAGAGTTTATATACCAAAGAAGATAACTCATCTAATGTAAGTGATTTAGCCACATCTGATAGTGATGATGATAGGAATGAATCTAAATATGGCAATAATGAAACTTTGTTCATAGGCATATAATTAGATAATGACAGTTTTTCAAATGGGAAAGGAATCATTATTGATGAAAAATTAGATGAAGACATATACTATGAGAGTAAAGAAGGAGAATCTAAAGTAGATCTTGAGGCAGAGATGATAAGTGCCATAGAAAAGTTGAAGTTTCTGAATAAGAAGAAGAACAAGAAACTAAAGTCATTAGTTTAGGACTATGAGGAGAATATTGGGTTATTTGAAGAAAGTTTGAGAAAAAATTCCAAAGAGTATGAAGAGATCATCCAACAAGTTAAAACCCAAATAAATATTGTGGCATCAAACCTAAAGGTTAAAGAGGAAGATTTCAATAGATATGAAACTAAATTAGAGTATCCAAAATCTAAGTTGGATCAAGAATCGAGTAAGGTGAAGAAATTTATGAAATTTGAATAGATCACTAGGGCTCTAGATGATATCCTAAGCAGTCAAAAGTCTACAAGTGACAAGATAGGTATTGGATTCAAAGAAGACCAAAAGAAGGCACCTCAAGTCAAGAATAAGAATATTGAAGATAAAAAGTTCAATATGAAAAGACCTATCATACAACCCAACTCTACAAGAAATGCTAGTTTTTTAATCATTACTAGTTTACATGAAATTATTTTGGTCATAGAGCAAGAAAATGTAGAAGACCCTCCAAGAATGAGTACTCATGGAACTATGGAAGAAGAAAAAATTAATCAAAGGGAGATCAAAGTCATCATTAGACAAATGGTGTGTATAAGGTGGTCTGTAATAGCTATCATAATGTAGGACATATTAAAAGATTCTATGATAATAGAGTTAGAAGGTCATCCAATAAAGACAAGGTTCATAGTCATGTCACTAAGAAATGGATCAAGAAGACAAACCCTATAGATAAAGTAAAAATGGAGCAAAAGACTAAAAAATAAGAGTCTATGAAATCTTAGAGTATAGATTATGGTTTCTCAAGTCACATGTCAAGAGACAAAAGAGGTTTTGGTTCTCATATGATTGATCAAATTAATAAGGATGAAGATTTAACTAAGAAGAAGAAGGATGACAAGATGAGTCATGATCAACTCATAAACCAAGGTGGATTGCTAGCTAAGATAGGGCATACCTCATGTGAGAAATCAAGTAAGGAATGTGAAGAACACTTGTTATCTACATATGTTGATAAGGTAGTCAAAGAAAATAAAAAGGATGACAAGGTTGATGATGAGATCAAACCTATAGTTCCAATTAAGTCCAAAAAAATGTTGAAGAATATTCAATTCTATGAAAAGAGTATGGAGATCTAGGAATCTCCTGAGTTTATATTATTTTAGAGCCCCATGAAAAATGGGTGGATCCATTAATCTTCACGGAGACGTTCTTATATTAGTAGAAGCATGAGGGTACAATAAAAAAAGAAGGTGACATGATGAGATATCTAAGGTTGGTAATAGGTATCTAAAGTCAAAGTGCATAAAATTAGTAGAAAAGATGTAAGCTTTTGAGATCTATTTATTATGAGAAATTGATCTAGATCTATGAAGACAAAGGGGGAGTCCCTATTTATATATTTGGTATCTAGAATGGGATAGTCTTGTGTGTGGTCAAGAGTTTGATCTTCTTCAGCCATGTCAAGAAAGGTATGTGATCTTTAGTTCTTAGTTCTTATAAATAAGATATGCTTGGTATAAGGGGTGTTGGTATATTCCTTTTTTCCCTATGGGTTTTAGCTGCACGGTTGCATATTACTTGCGCAAGGGCTTTAGAGTCATGTTGGTTATTTGGAAAGTTTAATAGCACATTCATTGGAGTGGGTTATATCTTTCCTCCTCAAACCTATTTATGTACCTATTCCCTTTCATATTTCTTAATGTAATATTGTGTGGGTCATTGGTGTCTCATTCCTCTTGTTCATTTCTTGTAGTTGTGTGTATGTGTGTCAGTATTGTCTTGTAAAATACACGTCTCACATAGCATATTAAATTAGTGAATTCACTCAGATTAGTATTCTTGGAGCTCAACTTGATATGGTATCATATCTCCAAGTGATGGTAATGATCTCCAAATTTTTTATTGTTATCATAATGAAATCTTGAGAAATTTATGTTTTGTATTCTCTATTGTTTTCCTTACAAATAGGCATTTGTTATTTTTTTATAAATCCTATATCAATCCTTAAGGGTTTATGAAATTTTGGGGTTGTTTTGAAAAAAAAATTCAAAAATTGTAAGGGTCTTTTTTCACAAAATCCTAAGATTTGTTATTATCTCATAGAAATTGTTGAGAGATTTTAGATCTAAAAGTTTTTGGACAAATCTGCTTTAGATCTATGTTTTAGCTTGGTGTCATAATTTTTGCATTGAGATATATTATTTAGGTCTTGTTTTCTACAACTATGGTGTTCTAAAGATCAAATATTGATGAGACATTAAAAAAGGAAGAAAAAGTTTTAGATACTATTTTTTATCCTTTCAAACTTAAGATTTGAGAAAAGGTGTGGAAACTATAACCTATTACATTAGATGAGTTCATTGGCATTCTTTTCTATCAACAAGGAGATAAAGAGCATTGGATCTACTACTAGGAATTTTAGACTGAGATCTACAATATTTGCTAGGAATTAGATGCCATTAGATTAGAGGAGAGCCTAACATAGAGGTAAAGTGTTGATCTATAATTGCTAAAGAGCTGCTAGCTTGGCATTTTAGAATTTGGATTTTTAGTTTGGCATAGAGATCTACCTATAAGGTTTGGCATAATCATTAATTTATTGGGTGGCATTGGAGATCTGCTATAGGTGGAAGGAGCATTGGAAGTGGAGCTACATTCGAAGGAGAATTAGATGTGGAGCTATGTTGGAGGAAAACTCCTTGGTAGAGCTGAGTGTATAACATGTGTTGAGATGATTCTGATATGATAATGGTGAAATGACATGCATTATTCTCCCTTAAATGGTGTAAAATTTCACTAAGATTCACTCCAATAACCTGACACTATCTTCATGCATGCAACAACACACCCTCCATTGGTATCACATACTAGTCTTCTCCTTGTTTTGGTAAAGAAGCCTTCTTACTTTAGCATTAATCCATAGTCTAGCCACGTGACTTCATGTAAGATTTTCTACTAGAAAAAGGTTTCTACCCTCACTACCTTCCATCCTTGACCATTGTCATTCCTTTATTCATATTCATGGGAATTATATTTCTCCTAGAGTCTTGTCTATCGATAGATGCTACTACATGATAGTCAAAAGCTCTGACAGCATCCAATGGCCTCTTCACGACATGCTCCACACATCTAAATAGCTCATCATAGTCTGATTACAAATTCAATCTATGTGGTATTTTGGGATTTCTCTATCCACCATCCTACTCATCAACCACTCCAACACTCCACACAGCTTTATTACTGTGAATCTGTCCAAAATAGCTTGTGGATTGTAAACTATTCGTGCATTCTCCAAAGGTGGGGTCAAAGTTATCAGCTTGGGAGTAGTTTTGTTACTGCAGGTGAGTATTAATGATGGTGGAAGAATTTTTGTTGAATGGTGTGGCACATTATTTTTTATTGTGTTTAATTTAAAAACAATACATTGTAAAGGAGATTATTACTTGGTTTTTAGCTTTACCTTGTATTTTCACCTATTGAAGACAAAGGGTGAGGCTCAGGTTCATAAGAAGCTGATTCCCCCTTAAAAATAAAACTATTTCATTCCTTGTTCAGTTTTGGTTTCAATGAATAGTTGTAAGGCTAGGTAACACCTTATCATCAAGAGTATTTTAATCATTTAGTGCAACTTTTATAAAAAATAGGTTATTTATGGGAAATTATTTTATTAATATCTTGCAAATGATAGCTCAAAATTGAGGATCATCTTTTTCAAAAGTATGTATTTTTTTAATTTCCCACATAGATAACCCATTTTCATTGTAAAATTCACTAAATTATAAAGTTTAAAATTTGTTGGGGGGGTAGGGGGGTGCGCTACCTGACTAGTTCACACATTTACTTCTCATATAGATGTGTTATCGGTAGAGTTTGATGTCCTCTTGCTTGCCTTGTTTATATTTAATTTGTGCTAATTTAGTGGATATTACACTGATTGCTCATGTTTATCGATGTATTTTTAGCTGAGTCTGATGTCCATTCATTGTTTTTTCACTCACTCACCTATTGCTCTTACTTGTGTGGACCCATTTTGGTTAATTCCAACATCCATACTTAGATTCTATACTAGTACTTGGTCATAAGCTCATATCACTCTATATTTGAGCATACTTTATTATTGTAAACATAAGGGGGTCACTGTTGACTGTCTCAAAGAAGTTGTTGTGGGCCCTACATTATTTCTTATGCACATTCAATTCTTTGTAACTATTACTTGTGCCCATTTAATAACTACTTACATAGATTACTCTTATTTTCCTAGACATATTGTCAGTAGATCCTAACATCCATTTGAGTGTGCATTGTCACTTGTGCATAGATTACTCTCATTTAACTGGACTTATTTTTGGCATATTCTAAAGTCCATCTTCAGAGTGTGCACTCTTACTCTCAGTTGTGGTCATGTCGACTCCACTTGAGAGATTCCAGATGAGGAGAGTTATTTCATCTCCAGTGATCCTTCTTGGTAATAATAAATATGCTTCATGGTATATGTACATGGAATTATCACTCAAGGAACAAGAACTTAATACATACTTATATGGATAGATTCTTACTCATATTAACCCAACTCAATACAATGATTGGGCCAAATCTTATGACTGTGTCTATGGTCACTTTTTGTTGCATGTTTCATGGGATTTTCAGCATCATGTAGAGTACATAGAGTGTCCCTCTACTATTTGGATCACTCTTTAGAGTCTTTTTAGAGATCCAACTGAGACTTACATCATACCTCCTCCACTACCTATTGTCTCTTTAGAGATAGTTATACTCTCACCTCCTACTTTTGTTTCCTATGATGACATATCCATGGTGGACAATTCTTTTCCTTTTATTGAGCTCCTACTACAAGATGATATTTTTCCAGACCTCAGTTATCCTATTATAGATTCCACTTTTGTTCATATGCTAATTATTACTCTTCTAAAGCCTTCACAACCTTGCACTTTAGAGGAGTCTACTATTTATAGTATGAGTACAACTATTATGAGCATTGATGACTCATCTTTTTGTATGGACTTGATTTCTTCATTTGGTGGTCATGTTCCAATCTTCACATGGAAATTCTTCCAATGAATTTTCCATGTCATTCTTCTAATTGGTTCACCTCAGTGGTATTAATTTTAGATTTTATGCACATTCTTGCTAGACCTATGCCATAGATATGATTTGGGTCACTTTCAAAGATCTTCATACTACTACCTTCATCTTCCATTGTGTAATGGGTAGAATTTTAGCACACACATTAGGTTCTTCCTTTGCCAAAGGGGAAAAACATTGTTTGATGTGGATGGAGATCCTACAATCTTTAGGTAGAGGATCTCATCATTGACCTTCCTCATCTTATGAGTTATACTTGGAGTACTGATTGCTTTAGCATCATCATTTAGGGGGTATTTTAGTCTCTTATTCTTTTATCTCTTTTATGGAGGATTTTTTTCCCATTAAGTTTTCTCCTTTTCTCTACTTTATGAGAGATTGCATTATACATGAGTACCTCATCAAGCCTTGTTGTTGGGACCCATTTTTTTGCATTTTTTGTGTCATCACCTACCTAAGCTATGCTTATGGTAGGTGCTGGTGTATGCCTTTTTACCTATGGGTTTTGGCTACATGGTTTCATATTACTTGCTTATGGTTTTTAGAGTCATGTTGGTTATTTATAAATTTTAATACCACATTCATTGGAATGGGTTATATCTTTCCTCCTCTAACCTATTTATGTACCTATTACCTTTCATATTTCTTAATGTAATATTGTGTGTATCATTGATGTCTCATTCCTCTTATTCATTTCTTGTAGTTGCATGTATGTGTGTGCTCAATATTATCTTATATAATACACATCTCACATAGCATATTGAATTAGTGCATTCACTTGGATCAGTATTCTTGGAGCTCATTCTGATAAGGGGGAGATTGGTAGCTCTATTTTTTTCCTTGTCAGTAAAGTGATTAATTTTTTATATGCATTTAGATAAAGATATATTATGTTTGAGATGTTTCATAGACTCTATTTTTTGAGCTCTTAATGAATCATCTAGAAGAGTAACCTAATTGAGAAGTTTATGAAAATGGTTCTCATAAGTGGTTACCATAAGATGATGTCATCTAGTATCTTTGAGAGATAGTATCAAGTCATAGAGAGATGAGTATGTTTTTAGTATTTGCAGATGATATTTGATGTCTACCATAGTAGAAGCATGGTGAATGCTTGGTTTGAGGGGGAGTTATTCAAGTTTTTAAGTGAGCGTGATCTATGTTGAAGTGAGCTTGTAATCTGAGTTCATTATGAAAGAGATGATATTAGTGGAAGACCTTTGTCATTAATGTCAAAGGGGGAGATATATTAGAAAATATAAGAATGAGAAAGATCAAAAAATATGAAAAAGGGTCAAGATAAAAAAGGAAGAAAGAAAAGGTAAGAACTAGGGTCTAACAAATGATTGGCATCAAAGAATGGTTGATAGAGTTTTTTGAGTGTGTTTTCCATCAATGACAGGGGGAAATTGTTGATAATTTTTATTAAGTGTTAAGATTTGATATTTAATATTGTCATTGATGTCAAAAGTTCTTATGAAGATGCATGTTTCTTTCATTGATGTCAATCTAATATCTTTGATGTCAAAGGTTCTTGGTCAAGTATGCAATGAGGTTAGTACAACAATTATAAAGCATCTCATAATTATTTGTCTAGACATTGTAAGATGGTATTTTTAGGTGGAATTATGATATGAGTGAGCTCTAAAGAATAAGTAGTGTGCTCTAAAGATTTGTGTAAGCAGTTTTGAAGATGAACTGAATGAGATATGAAGATGAGAATGCTCCAAAGAACACTTTATAGTGAATGAACATTAGAGATATGTTTTTAGGTTGTACATGAGGTGTTGAGGACCTTACCATTGATTAGAAGGTCATATATAAATATCTATATATGTATTTCTAAATATGATATGAAGATCATAGTCAAGCTTTGAAGGTCTGTAAGTAGATCTGAAGAATTTATTTTGAATATCTAAAGAAGAGTGAGTATATGAAATTAATTGAGCATACATAAGAGGCATTGGAACACAATAAGGTTGCAAGATGAAGTCTACAAGGTGGATATAAGTTCAATTTCAAGACATATAATACTTATAGGTTAAGGCATAGAAAGTAAGAAGAGAGATGGTGGCTAGATGAGGTAACAAGATCAGTTTCCATGACATGGGTAAGTGAAAATTGAGAGAGGTGAGTCAAGTCATTTTTAGTATGTGCATAAAGTTTTAGATCAAGTTTTACAAGAAAAGTCTTGAAAAGTGTTTCAAGGTTTCTCGAATGTACATAATGAAGAGTTGCCTACCTGATAAGGTTTTCTCAGTGATCATTATCATATGTGACATATGCATGAGAATATAAGTTGTTCATGGTAGATGAGGAAGGGTTATAGATCAAATTTTCAAGCATTGGTTTCTAGAAATAGGAGCTAAGTTTTATGAATGTTAATTAAGACTAGAAGATGGTCTAAACACTCATAAAACCTTAATAGTGACCTGATATTTTAGATCTTGGTATAAAGAGATTAGAATGGATTGATATTATTATAAAAGTTATGGGAGTTTGAATTCAACTCTTATAAAAATATCTAGGTGTGATTGGTTTATTAGGTGAGTGAGAAAACCCTATAGGAAAGTGCTTGTCTTTTAGAGATTTATTGTAACAGATAGAGTTGACTAAGTAAAAATTTATAAGTGGATGAAGATCAAAGTGTGAGAATTTTAGTTTTTTTTTCATGAAGATTTTTTTATAGGTTACAAATCTTAGATGTGAAAATTTGGTGATCAAAGTTGGGTAGTCGCTAACAAACCTAGTAGTGTAGATGATAAAGAAATTAGACAGATGCAAGAAGATGTTTCCTATTATGTTTTCATGTGAGAGTGATGAATTGAAATTCATGATGATATTTTTTGGGTATTGAATGATCTATCCATGATTTTCATAATCTTAGAATTCTATATCAGAGGTTGAAACATTGAAGCCAAAATGGCTTATCTAGCTGAGTAGAGTTTGTGAGAGAGAAGGTTGTTTGTAAAACTAGTATTTTTCATTAGATCTCATGATATGATTGATTGAGGTTGATTTTATGATGTTATAAGATCCTACTAATGAATTGAAATACCTTAAATATATTTAATAATGTGTCATATTTTCATGTTTCCTTGACTATGTTTTGGAGTCAGTTGGCAGTTCTGAGTGATCATCTTATAGAGAAGTGTGTGAGTTTGTTTAGCCTAAGTTAAAGCATCAAATGAAGTTTAATATGAACCTAAGGTCATTATTTTTATAAATATATAATATTTTTCCATGTTTATTTATAAAAATGGAGTATATGCCTCAGTTGTTGAAGACATAGTTTTTGTATATGCACATACCTTTTATAAGCAATGATTTGAAGAAGGGTTCAAGTGGTAGTTAGACCTAAAAGGTATTTTGGAACTTAATTAAATTTATATAAGGTATATTGGAGTGGTGTATGAATTTTTCTTATCATTTTATCTATTTTTATATGATTCAAGAAAGATCAAAGGGTATTGTGTTGTTAAGAAGACCTATAGGTCTCCATAAGCCTAAAAGAGGAGTAAAGGATAACTGATGAATGGTCAACCTATTATATGGATTGATTCATGATTAAGGAACATTATTTTAATATGAAAAAAAACTATTCATGGATTATATAAGTGATTTGAATATGTATTTGACTGAGATAGATATGATCAAGTGACTTGTACAAAAGCAAGGTAATTTAGGCCTATCATGTGTGTGCTTAGAGGATACTAAGTGTGGAGAGAAGTAGAGGATAAGTGAATGATATATATAATTTTTGAGAATAAATAGGTCATGTGGACAATTATATAAATGATAATAATGTCTAATAGATATTTTGTATATGAGTATCAAGGTCAAAAGACCTAATCAAGCCATGAAGAAGGCCAATTGAGTAAAGAAGGTTGAAGGTCAGTTTGAGAGTGACTAAAGTAAGTGAATAGATGAAAGAGTAGATCATAATCTATTGTATAATAAAAAAGGGTTTATAAAGGTTATCAAATAATTAGGTGGTTGAGTTGGTGCTAAGTTACCTAGGAGTTGTGCCTCCTTACAAGTGGGTGTTTGCTAAAGCCTAGTTGATTTAGTGTTGAGCTAGTTGGGGTTGGTGCTCCATGTGAATTTAGTGATTCAATAAATATTGATGTTTGTATTATAGTAATTTAGTCCATTTTATTCATTATTGGGTTTTCTTCTTGTTGATCCCTAAAACTTTCACCCTTGGAAAATAACCTTCTATGGGAAGCTTTATAGATGTGGGATTTGAATGCAATCTATAAAGTAGCCTCTGGGTTTTTAGAATCCAACTCTTCAAATTGATTTAGGAAGAAAGGGTAAGGAAGAAATTAAAAAAAAATTAAAATAGAAACTAACTAAGGTGGTGCATTGAGATCTTTAAATTATTGACTTACAATTACATAAAATAACTAGGATCTTCAAACATTATAGATTATTAAAGGAACACATTCATGAATTAAAATCTATAATATAAATAAGAACCAATACTATAGAAGTAGAGAAAGGGGAAAAAAAATCCTTTCCACTCAATTTGATAGAGAACACCACATCCTCTTAATTTTTAAGTAGATAACAAAATACAAAAGGCTTTAATGGGAACAATATTTATTTTTAATCCTACCCATGAGGGGCACCTACTAAGGTCATAGAATGAAAAATGCTAAAAATGTTATTACTTCTATTCCATAACTAACTATTACAATGGATTCTCTAGTATCAAACAATTATCTAAAATCCATCCCTTTGTAAAATAAAAGATCTTGAATTATATAGGCACAATGGCCTCATGAGGAAATGATAGCTAGAACTAGGTACTCATGCTCATGATGAGTCCATTACAACTAACTGGGGAGCTCTGGCTCATGAATGTAGTTGATCTTAAAAATCTTGGATATGGCATAGATGTAATGCCTCATGATGCCCATGATTCTTAGAAGAAGTGTAGTAGTGACACATGTCCACCTCCATAACTTTCTCTAGAATGTTTTTTAGAAATGGGGGCCCATTCCTTTCATCCAATGGCACTGATTGAATCTAATAAGAAAAATGTTTCTTTAGACAAGCACCATGGTAATGCATGGAAGTTCTACATCCTTCTCATTTCAACTACTTGGTGGGCCCCTTTCCAACTTCATTATCCAATGGCATAATTTGGAGTTCTCACAAAGAAAGAATTACTCTTAAGGAGCATCATGATGTTAGATGATAAGTTGGAACTACTTTTGGAAAAGCTAAGTATTATTTTTTTTAAAATGATCACAAGGGTGACACATGGAAAGTTTGCATCCCTCTTTATAACTAGACATTGGGCCTCACCTATTACTTCCTCAGCCAATGGCACTGATAGAGAGTATGACAAAGTTAATCTCCCTTAGATGAGTGTTAGGTCACCATGTGGAGAGTTGTCACTAATATTGGGTGAACTAAGAACTTCTTTATGATGAATGAGCATCAAGATACCATGTGGCAATAATGGAAGGGAGCTGAGACAACCAAAGGGAAAAGAGAAGGTTGAAGCACAACTACCAAACTTTTTGAGCATGTTTATGATCAAATGCTAACTACTTTAAAATACCAAAATGTAGATTATGGTCCATAGTTTTTGGAAAATTATAAGGGGAATCCCCTTGCATATGGAAGAACCCAAAACTTCTAATTCCCAGACCAGTCAAAGAAAAATTGTAAAAAGGGTTGAAGCCTATAGAACTTATAATTTTTAAAGAGTAGCCTTCAAAGGCATCCAAATCTATAATCTCCTTAAAGGAGATGTTTCTCAAGCCTTGGAATACTACTAGAATATGGAATTATAGTTAGGTAAGAGGTTGTAATATGGTCTCTACCTCTAAGATACTGGGCACTTGATCGATAATTACAAAATGGTTTAGTCATTATAATTTTTCTCCAATAGCTCTTTTCTTTTATCCTCTAGAGATATGGTTTTGTTTACAAGGAATAGAGAGGGGAGTCCTAACTAGACAAGATGTTTGATGCACCCATTCATATCTTGGACTACATTCTCTAAGGCATTGAGAAATGCCTTGCACTTTGTCACTACCTTATTATAGCTCAAAAATTCATTTACCTTCACCACCATTTGCCTTTAATAAGCCACCCCTACTATCTATAGCATCCCATCCATTATGTTATATATATTTTAGACCAAGAGCTATGAATCTTGAACCTTAAGGGACATGAAGGAAAGGACCTAGTCTATGATGAATTTGAGTGTTGGCTTCAAGTGAGAAACCATATTCTTTATTCTCTCCTAGTAAGATATATACAACTGCTAGATCATGGGGAGGATCCCTATGGTTTGGGAGTACGTGGTAGGTGATTTTTTAATTTTAGTATCTCTTGGTCCTTATTTGAGGACTCTTATTGCATCTACTAATGTAAATTTTATTATGTATTTGTAGAATCTAAAATATTCTTATAGGTTTGTACAAGCTCTAATTCTTTTTCATGCATCTTATTCACTATAGCTTTCTTCTCCTTTTTAATCCATCAATATCAGTCTTCAACTCTATAACCTAGATTCATAATTGGGCCCTTTGGTTGGATTCTATTTCAAATCTCTCATTGGTGACACAGATCTAAAGGTCAAACCTCATTTTGGTGAGCTCCACATCTTTTGATTTGGCCTCAATGTTGAGGTAGTCAACTATATATTACACTCTTACAAGTTTTAGCTCTATCTTCTCCAACTATCAACCAACCTTGATATTGCCTATAGTGATGGACTTATGTGTTTCCTCCATCAATTCAACCTTGTTAATGGGTCTGGCCTGGCTAAGGTTAAGGCCAATGGAATATATCAAATAGTCTCCTGATTGCATCTATTCTTGGGGCTTGAATACTTGGGGTGCCATGTGTGCAATCATTATAGATTATCGTTTTGGGTTAAAAAATGATCGTATGTGAGGCACCATCAAGGCTTAGCCTATTTTTCTTTTCTCTTCTTTGGCCAAGCCTCTCAATATTTTCTAATAGTCTCCAAGTATTGATGAAATTGATCCTATGACTAGATTAACCATCCTATAAAGGGGGATCCTTATGGTAAATTGAAGGGAATGGTCACTTACTAATATGAAGTAGTGGAAATTATTACCTAGGGGATAAGTGGGTGAAGGGTTAGGGTGGAAGGAGAGAAAGGTTAGAGGCCATGGATAGTGGTGTGGGGTAGTTATGACACAATAGATGATGACATGGATGATGAGGGTAGAGGAGTGAGAAATGACACAAGATAGGTGATTAGTTGTGTGGAGGAAATGACATGAACAAGGTGATAGGTTTGGCAATGGAGAGTGGTGTGATGTTAGTGCAAACTATAGAGGGTGAAGAGGGAATGAAGTAGAACTAGAAAGAAGGGACTAAGAAAAGTATACCTTATTTTGTAGGGGATCTAGTAAAGGGATGGAAACTCATGCCTTGAGCTATTTAGGATGATATGGCCTCACCTCAAGATGTCCCAAAGAGGCCTTTTATTGATATGGGGAAGTTGGGTACGGATACAAATGAGGTAGCCAGGTCATGGGCCTCTAAATCACCATAACTTCTTCCTCCTTATTTGAAGGGGTGTTTTCTTATTATTACAAAGGAGTATCATCCTCTTCTCCTTTGATCGAGATTTATTCTTTAGATATAACTTCCTCCTTGTGGTGCTCATCCCAAAGGTTCTCAAATGTTTTGTCTGTGTCTAGGTCATCAAAATGATGCTCTCACTGGCCAGTCTCTTGCCTATATTTCTAATAGGCATATATTTTTTCCTAAATCCAATCCCTTTAGATGAGTTGTGCCCTTAGACCCTTTGTTATTTTCTTCATGGGTTCAAACTCCCATACCACTTTATAAAAGGACTCCCATGGATTGTGGGTGTCTGACATGATCTTGAAAGGATCAATGTAATACTTGATGTCATATTTTGTTGGTGACCTTCACTATTTGAGTTATGGCCAAGGCTCATGATTAAGTAGGGTGGCAGTATTCAAGGTGGCTATGTGGCCAATTTGGTCATAGTTCTATTGGTCATCAATCTGGTCAAGGTTGAGCTCTCCAAACTTGAGTGAAAGTAGGCACTTTTGTAACCTCTTTCCATCATGATGTCTCCTCTTGAGAATGGGTCATCATATAAGGCTTTCTTCTTATGGCCCATACCATTTACTAAGTCAACTACATCAAGATGGTGAGCTAGTTCTAAGGCTAGGTTCCTATCCATGAGTAGGTATAAGAGATGAAATGGCTCCTCCTTAAATTCATAGGCTCAAATAAAAGTGAAATGGGCCCACAAAAACTAGTCAATCAAAATTATTCCACTAGTGAGCCATGATTTCTAGCCATTTATCATCCTAAAAGTGATGGCCTCTTAGTTGAGATCAATTAGGATAGGGGGAAGGAAGGATTATAAAAAATCATCATAATCTTACATGTATGATATGATGTCTATCCACATGGTGATAAGGATCACCATGTTAGGATGGGTGCTCATCTCAATGGAGTTGAATGTGAAGTTTGAAGAGAAGAATTAAGAGTTTTGATACAAGATTAGGTGGAAGAAAGAGGAATACCTAAAGGTATTATGTGTTGAGAAGTTCACCAATTCATTGTGCATGGTGGCAATGATGGTATCCACAAAGTCAATCCTATAAAACTTCTCCTTGCCTACGATATTCAAAAGGAAGACCACCCCTAACAATAAATTGATGACATGAGCATTTGAGTCCATCCCAAAGATAAATTCTAGCATAGAAATGGCATCTTTCATGTCCTATGTTACAAAGCTTATGATGGCAATGGGTAGAGGAGGCACTTTGATGCAGTTGATCAGGAGGTGTAAATTTATGAACTCCATCTTATAGACTTGTGTGTACTAAAAATTCTATACTCTCTCTCTATGTTATATACATCAACATTTGGTTTGATCAAGATTTGAAGCATCTCCCTTATTACATTGACACTAACATCCAATTTTAGGTGGTTATTGCCTAAAATAATGATAATGATAATATCATATTAGTATGTGCATAAAGGCATGATCTCCAAGAATGGGTGTACAAGAGGCATCCTGTATTGGTCCAGAGTGGAGCTCTAAATCCTATACCCAAATAACTCATAGTCATTACTCTGATCCTTCTCAATCATTTAGGTGTGGGCACCCTCCTTTAATCCCTTTGGGTTCTTTGCCAATTTGGGATCAAAGACCCCATCTACATAATCTAAGACCAATGAGGGGTCCTTACATCACCCTTTAGTGATGATCTTAACTTTTTTTACTTTAGGATTTGACTATGTGAAGGTAGAAGAATATGATTTTCTCACTGCATATTATAAGGGGATGTCTCTATGATTACCTGACCCATGGGTTCTCTTCTTCCTTGGATGCCTTTCACTTCTGGACAAGGATGTAGAAGTTTTGATTTTACAATTCTTTCCAATAATTGAATTTGATATATCTATTTTTTTTGAAAACATTGGATATTGGCTTCCTACTCATAATTCCTTGTAATTCCTCACTCAATTTTCTTCATTCAAGATGCTTTACTCAATTGCTCAATTATTTTGAAAACTCTTAGGCATTAAAATGTTTGGCTTGATTAGGAGAGAGATAGTTATAGGCCAACACTTTGAGCAAGATCATCATTCTATTTTTGAATTTGGACACCCCATAAATGTTAAGGGCATCACACATGCTTGAGGAGTAACTCACAAGAGATTTTGTGGTAATTCTCATGAGGAATTATGCAATTGGGAGTATTTGACATTAATGGAAATGAGAGTGGGTTAGATAACCACCTATCATTGGATGATTAAAAATTATAAATTATAAGGCATGGACACTTGGAAATGGGATGAATAATGTATGCCAATGATACTTAGTCTCAAATGGAAATAACAACAAAATAGGAAACAACAACAAAGAAGGGAAATTAACTATGTACAAGGGAAAAATGTTAAATTAGTTAAAGTGTTTCAAATAAATTTCATTAACTAGAATCCTTAATGCATTACCCCCTTCATCTTCCAACTCAAATGCATTACCCTATCAATTTCACATAATGTAGAAGGGCCCCCTCTATAGGGAATTGAACTTTGCATGTTGTCCTAGTTTTACATCCCTTAAGTCATATTTGAAAACCAAGTATCTTGGTTTAAATCTTGGGTTTGATGATTTATTATCTAACCATCACTTGAATTCTTTTTTTTAGGTGACCTTAGTAGCACTCACTTGTTCCCTCACTTCTTGGAGGATGAGCAATTATGTCAACCTGATCTTCATCACCCCATTCTCTATTATTTCAATAGATTTCAAGAGTTATAAAGAGAGAATCTCTTTTGATAGGGGCATGGATATTTCCTTCTTGTATACTAGTTCATATGGGAATGTCTTTAGAATTTTCTGAGGAGTAATTTGATCAGCCCACAGAACCATTTTTAGATGCATATGCCACTCCCACTATCTATCGATGCCCATCTTTTTGATCAACCTAATGAGGTTCTTATTGGTTGATTCAAGCAACCCATTCCCTTGTAGGTAGTAATTAGATGAGGTCTTTAGGAAAATACCATTTTGGATCACAAATTTTGAAGTCTTATAACCAATGAAGGCCTTTGTATTATCTAATATCTATCTTTAGATGGCCGGATCTTATTACTAGCTCCTTTAAGAAATTGAGGATCTTATTTTGAGTTGCCTCTTTTAGTGGGGACACTTTGGTCCACTTAGTGAAGTAGTCAGTGGACATAAGTATCCACTTATAGACTAAACTATATATAGTAGTTATCATCCTAATGAAATCCAAGCCCTGTTACATGAAAGGTTCATCAATTATGATAGGATTTAGTGGCATGGATGAATTCTTCCACTTGCCCATTGAGAATTGACACTATTGACACCTTTAGACTGCCTAATGGTAGTCAAATAACATTGTCGACCAGTAGTATCTTATGTGCATGATCTTGGTCATGATTTTCTTGGTAGATAAATTTCCACCTAGATGGGTGAAATGCATATCTTGTATAATTTTTATATCTTGGTGACTACTAACACACTAGAGTAGTTCCCCATCAAAATTCCTCTTAAATAGGATTCCTTGGACTAGTGTGTAGCTAGCCTCTTACAACCTGTAGAACCTCCTTTTGTGAATGTGGAGGTTATTTGGGTATTTATATGATTGCATAAAATGGGTCTTATCAACAACCTAGGACTCATTAGCTTTATATTGATTCACTAGAACCATTTATGATGTATCCTATTATTTTATCAAGGCATCTATGCATTGAGATAGATACTCACAAAGCCCTCTTCATCAAATCACCATGGTTGGCTTGACTTCAATGTCATATTTTAATATCTTGGTGATCTAATTGTACCATTTTTATTTGATCTCTCATTCCATTATGTACTCTTTTATGCAAGAATGCACCACATATACCATTATCTTACTCCCTACCACCAGTTGTCTAAATTTTTTGAGAGCCTTGATGATGGTAAAAGCTTGTTTTTAATGAAATTATACTTTATCTCATAAGCATACAATGTTATTGAATAGAAGCCAATTAGGTACTCACTTGTCCCTTATTCTACCTTTTGATTTAGCACATCTGCTAGACTATATTGTCTCCCATAGATATACATGATGAAATATTTGGATAAGTTAGGATTAAATAGTATGGGGGTAGTGGATATTGATTCCTTAATATTATCTAACATCATTCTTCCTTTGAGGCTCCATTTGAAAGGTTTATTTTTCTTATGCATCAATGTGATGGGAATTACTAGCCCTATGAAGTTGGATATGAATGTGCTAATGAAATTGATCTTTCCTAGGAAAGATTGGACCCCCTTCTTATCGATTGATAAGGCTAAATTCTTGATAGTCTTAAATCTATCTAGATCGATAGAGATTTGTTCTTTGGATACCAAATATCCAAGAAAATTGCATTTTGTGACTCCTTAAATACATTTCTTAAGGTTGAGAGACACCCAAATTCTTGGCACTTTTTGAAAATATTCTCTAAATGGTTAAAATGGTCTTCCTTCTTCTTAGAGAATATAGCAAGATCATCCAAGTAAACGAGGATGATTTTATTGATTAAGCATTGAAAGGCTATGTCCATGGCTCTTTAAAATGTATCCCCTATGTTTGAGAGGCCAAAAGGCATCTTTGTATACATGAAGGTTCCCCACTTTGTGGTGAAGGTGGTTTTATGTTGGTCCTCTTTATTAACTCATACCTAGTTATCTCCAAAAAATTCATCCAATAGGGAAAACATTTTTACACCCACTATTATTTGGAGGATTTGTTTCATAGATGGAAGGGGATAACGATCCTTTAGAGATGCTTTATTTAAATCCTAAAAGTCTATACATATCCAGATTTATCTATTTTTCTCTCATTGAAACTAGGTTGGATACCTAAATTGAATGCTTGATGAAGAATATGATTTTTAAATTGATCAATCTCCTTAGTTCCTAAGCCATGAAGGAATCAATTTTTGGGTTGTTTAGCCTTTATTTCTGGCATATAGGTTTGGATCCTTCAACTAGATCAACGTTATGATAAATGATCTCATGGTCATATCCCTTTAGGTCATCATAGGTCCAGGCCATCGCTCCATATTTATTTCAAAAAGACACCAATCAATGCTTATCCTTTTGGGAAACTTCTTTCTATACTTTCAGTTTTCTTCCACCTCTAAAATCTAGCTTGGAATAGTCACTTTTATCTATGGAAAACTTCCATTTATCATTCCTAGCATCATCATAATCAAACATATTCTCTAGGGTGATCAATGATTTAGGAAGATTGTTTGACTCTAATTACATAGTCTAATCTGCATAAGCCTCCTCAATCTTTAGCTTCAACTATTTATCAAATTCACATGATTGTTGGAGAAAATTAGAAATATAAGCATCATTTTTGAACACTTACTAGTTTTGGTCATTATCAAGAATGGTAGGTTTGATGATCACCCACATTGCTTGTTCATTGGTGAACAAATCTATCATTATATTAATTTGAGAACTAATTATCACCATCTTATATTCCTCTACATTCATGGTCTTAGGGATGATTTGAATGTTTAAAGCTCTAAATGCTTAGATAAAATCCCATATCCAATGGTAGTAGTATCTCATGCATACATTCTTCATAGCTATGACCCCTCTTACTTGTCTCACCACTAAAAAGGAACCACTAAATACTTTTAGCTATTTCACACCTAGTTACCCAATGAGGCTGAGGCTATGGGCTAGTGATTAGCTTCATTATTTGTGCAAGCAAACTAGAATTAGAAGGCTCATAGGGTCTTTTTTTTAGGTAGGGACACTAATCATATTCTAGCTCTAGAATTGGTTTTTTATTTTACACCATCAAAATGTAGAGTCCAAAAATCAAACTTGCTCTCAGGTTCTATGGTTTGATCCTCATTCTTCTTCATGACCTTGAGGATGTCTTGATCTACATAATGGATTATATAGGTCCCAAGGCTAGTGGCATCAAAATTCATGAAAGGATCATTCTTAATGAATCTATTGATGAAGACTTCTTCCTCTAAGATCCTATTGTTGGTCACTCCTTCCTCTTCAAGAATTTATATGTAATGTGTTTCCCTCTTTGAGAAAAAAGTGTGCATCTCTTAAAATTTCATCATAACATCATTTTCTATGTGATCTAGATGTAGAGGCTCAAATAACACCTTTAATTTTGGGCCATATTTGGTTATTATGATCAAATGGGACTAATCCAAAGATAAGTATCCACCTATTTTTATAGTGAACTATCTTGATAGACAAAGTTTTAAGATTGGTGGGATGTCTATTACTACAAATTATTTGGTGACTATGATATTAGGACAAGAGTACGATGTTAGGGGGAGAGCCCTGATAATAATTATGATTGAAATTTTCTTCCTATTGAATTCCATCACCCATTTATTCTAAGGTTCATACTATAGTTATAGTACATCCACAATCTACTTGGGCATCACTATGGTGTTGGTGCTAGAGTCAATCATGGAATTGTGCAATGGTTTCTTCACCAAAATGAGAGTCAAATAGAATGGGGTGGGTTTCATCTTACTTAGCCCTACCTGAGAGTTGATAAATGTCGATGGCACATGAGGTTGTGCACTGCTACTAGCTTCCTTTCCTTTATCTGGTGTTAACTCCATAATTGGTATAGATTGCATAGGTTTTTCTTGGTATTCTAATGCTTCCTTCAGTAAATATTTCTACTCAAGAATAAATAATGCATCCTAGAGAGAAACATTAGAGGGTGCCTTATTTAGTTACTCTACTATATTGTACTACCCTTGTGATTAAACTTCAGAGTCCTTTAGCCTATTTTGCATTATTTTGATCCATTTTTCATATGTTAGAGGTGGCAATTGGGGTCTCAATATTTTCTCAAAAGTCACTTTGGCCTTTATGGAGGATTTTTGGGTCTCATCCGGTCTCTTCTTGGATTAGGTGAAGTAATCTAATTGGATAGGTGGGGCCTTCAGCACAGGATCTCAATCATATTTACTACATCTTTACCTTCTACCCAAGATAAAAATGCATGCTTTGGGTCTATTTCCTCTTATTTTTCTAAGGACATTCCTTGCATTTATGCCATTAAAATAGCATTTTCAATCCTTGGGGATTGATATCTATAAGAAGTTAAATCAGGGGTGTTTCCTTATTTTCACTAATTGATAGTTTTTTGCTAAATATTACCTCTCAGGTAGTTCCAAAGTTTATATGCATCATTTCATGGGGAGCACCATGAATTAGAATCATCTACCAAGTTATTTTGGCCAATGATCAATTCTCTATTTGAACTCAGTGAGATAGTTTGAAAGGGATTAGGAACCAAGATGATTTGATTTGTGGGTCTTGTTTGCTAATTCAACACCAAATGATTTAACCTTTAGCTTTCTTGAATTGATTATGTTGATATGGTGCCATTCCATTTTGGTAATTTTAGTATTGGGGTTTTGGGGGCATGGCATACTACTTCCTTATATTTATGATCTCATTAGAGAATTTTCATAATATACTCTTCATGTCATTTATCTCTATAGCTAGTGAGGATGAGAAGGACATACTTTCTTGAGTAGGTGGATATACATAAATGGAAGGAGTAATTTATGAGGTGCTTAGGAACTCCTCTTGAATTGGCATTGATATTTCTATAAACATTGGCATCAATGATCAAGGGGGGAGCTTTCTAGAATCTATTAAATTATTCTCCACTCTGATAGCTATGTCATACACATCTAGCAGTGTCTAGCCTCTAAGAGATTGAATCATGATAGTTATGTTTGAGTTGAAGGCCTTGAGGTAGAAGATAATGGCCATACTTACATGTGGTCAAGCTAGTATTGGGATTATTTTCTAGGTCTTATCAAACTAAGTATTAAAATATATAATAGCCTCTTACATGGATCTTTTAATGGTAATTAGTTATTGTACAAGAGATGACTAGTCTGCTTTCTCATTGAATCTATTTTCTAGGTCATCCCAAGTAGAGACAGAGTTGGGAAGAAGGGATCAGTATCAGTCAAGAGCTCACCCTTTGAAAGAGGTGCATAGTAGTCTTAGGGACACATTATTTTATGTGACATAGTGTATAATGAAAACATTGATGACATCTAGTAGATGTTCCACTATGCTTTTGAAATCTTCCCTTGAGAATTTGGGGAGTGCCTTCAATGCAATAGTAGGAATGGGATCCCATGTAGCTAGGGCTACTAGAGGGATGAGTGATCTACCATTATTCCATGTTATAAATTTTTTTGGTGGTCTTTAGATAGCCATATGATGTTGTTGCATAGAGCTATATCTCATGGTCCTTTGGTGAGTTGGGGCTACCAGAGGTGGTATTAATTATTTGCTATTTTTGACATTGTAATAGGCCTATGGATCATAAACTCTAACTTTTAATCAGGTAGATTAGTAGTCTGGTCCCACTAGGCATGCCAAAAAAGAAAATTATTGATGCCTAAAACTTTTTCCCTCAGCAAAAAACCTTCTATGGGAAGCTTTATAGGTGTGGGACTTGAATGTGATCTGTAAAGTGACCTTTGAGGTTTTAGAATTTGTCTCTTCAAATTGATTTAGGGAAAAAGGGTAAGGAATAAATGCAAGTAAAATTTTAAAATAGAAAATAGATAAGGTGATGTACCAAAATATTTAAAGTATTGACCTACAATTGCATAAAATAGTTAGGATCTTTAAATGCCATAGATTATTAAAGGAACACATTCATGAATTAAATTTTTTGACATAAACAAGAACTAGTACTATAGAAGTAGAGAAAGGAAATAAAAAATAGAAATAACTTTCCACTCAATTTGACATAGAACACCACATCCTCTTCATTTTTGGGTAGCTAAAAAAATACAAAAGGCCTTAATGGGCACAATATACAATATTCAATCCTACCCATGAGGGGCACTTGTTAAGGTCATAGAATGAAAACTACTAAAAATGTTGTTACTTCTATTCTATAATTAATTATTACCATGGTTGTTCTTGTATCAAATAATTATCTAAAATCCATCCCTTTAAAAAATAAAAGAGTTTGGTGTATATAGGCATAATGACCTAATGAGGAAATGACACCTAGAACTAGGCACTCATGCTCATGATGAGGCCATTACAACTAACTAAGGATCTCTAAATCATGAATGCAGTCAATATTCCAAATCCTAGATATGGTGTAGTTGTAATTCCTCATGATTCCCATGACCCTTAGAATAAATGTGATAGTGACATGTGTCTACCTTTGAAACTATCTCTATAATGTTTGCTAGCAATGGGTCCCCACACTTTTCATCTAATGGTGTTGTTTGAAGTACTGATAGGAAAAGCTTTGCTTTAGACAAGTGCCATGATTTTGCATGGAAGTTTTACCTCCATCTCATTTTAACTAATTTGTGGGCCCCTTTATAACTTCATTATCCAATAAATATCATAATTCAAAGTTTTAAAAAATAAATCCTTACTCCCAAAGAGTGTTGTGATGCCATGTGGTGAGTTTACACTACTTCTAGAGAAATTAAGCATTCTTTTATAGAAATAAGCATTAGGGTACCATGTGGAAATTCTACATCCCTATTTATAACTACATATTGGGCCCCACTTATTACTTCCTTAGCTAATGGTACTAATAGAAAGTCTAACAAAGTCAACCTCCCTTAGATGAGCACTGGGTCACCACATGGACAGCTAGCACTACTGCTAGGTGAATCAAGATATTATTCATGATGAATGAGCATTGGGCACAGTAGAAGGGAGCTGAGACTTAGCCAAAAATACAAAAGGGGATCTAGGAAAATAGAAGGCCGAAGCAAAACTACCAAACTTTGTCGAGCATGTCCATGAGAAAACACCAACTACTCTAAAATATCAAAATGTGGATTACAATCCACACCACCCCTAGAGGGTTTCCCATGTATATGTTGTGTTTATGTGTTTCATGCTCTTATGATTTGATGCTTATGCTTGATTAGATGTACATGCTTGTTATAATGATTCATGAATGGTTAAGTGGAATTGAATGAATTTTTTTGAAGACTGATTCACCCCCTCTCAATCATCTTATTTCCAACATCAACATTAATGATAAGGTTTCATATACTCAAGTGCATAAACTTAATTAAAAATCCAATGAGAATATAGCATAATTTATCTTGAGATATAAAAATATATTGGAAAAAATGACTATCCCCATGGTAGTAGAGAGCTCCAAGACATTTCAAACAAAGTCTACTATGAACATTGCACAAGGATATATTATTCAAAAAGTTTCCAACTTTCAAATATTTATAGTCAAGATTCTCTCTATGGGTGAACTAAAGTACACAACTAGATCAGATTCAACTAATAAGAGTTCTAATAATCCCCCATACAAAGTAAGTCCCAATGAAAATAATACCAATCAAAAGACCATTATTAACATAGATTCAGAGCCACCTCTTCACTTGGTATTATCATCTCCTCCATGAAGAGTTTTAAAAAAATATTTTATAATCACTAGCATGTGTTTTAAAAAATATATTAGAATGCAATGTCATATCTCTCCCTCCCATAAAATAGGTTGATATGATAAGTCCTCTTCCAAATGAATATGATTCTAATGCATTATGTGATTATCATAGGGCACCAAGCTATAATAAAAATAGATGCATTAGTTTGAGACATAAGATGCATGACTCGATAGAGGCTAATATAATTGATGTGGGCACACCTACATAGGCACCTAAAGTTAAACCAATAGAGGATAAGGAATTAAAACAATTTTTGGATCCATTTCCAAAACATACAACTAATAAGGTAGGAGGCATTTCAGGTATTCACTATACATATCAATCTCATCCACCACCAATATCCTATCATACTAATATAGAACATACTCACCCCTTACATAGTATCATTAGGTTATATCATACTATAGTGCAAGCTAGACCTCTCATCAATTTATTAGAGCATGAGATTGTCAATGACAAATCAGATTTATATGAAATCTTTATATGAGCCTACATTCACCATCATCTTATTCAAAGTATCATTGTTGGAAATGGATCAAGTGCCAACATATGTACCATTAGACTTATCAAACATTTGGGTTATTCAGAGTAGGACAATTATGTGACCAATACAATTATTCATGGTTTTAGTAGCCATGTTCAAAGCTCCATTAGGAATATCATACTCCCATTATGGGTTGTGTCAACACACATGGACACTAAATTCTTAGTCATACCTAATGTAGGCACATTTTTCATGTAATTGGTAGGCTATGGATACAATAGCTACAATTCATTCCATCCACTAGAAACAAATGCTTCAAATATATATGTTAACTAGGTGGTTACAGTTAAGGGGCTTCCACATGAGTATCCTTTACCTATCCCATAAATAACTACAAAACAACCACCAACTAAATTTTTTAGTATAATTTATATTATTAAACCATAAACTTAGTTGAGACATTAGTGTAGGTGAGGTTTATTTATATAATGTTACCACATATGCATACTCTCCCATAGGGACCCTTATTAGAGATACCCCTATGTCAAAGAAATGTTATAGATTCTAGAGAGACTCTCTCTTTCTCTCTCTACACATTTCATTTTGAGACCAATGTTATTGACTTCCCAGAGTTATCCATTAGAGCATCCAAGTCAACTACAACATATTCTACCATATGGGTCCCCAAGAACCCTATAGTTCATAGTCTAGTTCAGCCAACTTCATAGGTTCATAACATAGTTCACAAACTATACCAGCATTATTAGCCACATATCACTAAACACATTTAGTTACTGAACCACAAATACCCTTTCACATATCACATATGATCAATCTTCCCCTATTTGATCTAGGACACCTTGATAGTGAGTCTTTTGTGAGACTCATCAGTTAGTATGTTCCTCCCCACTTGTACATAGTCTCATTTATTCTTGATCCTTATATATAGTTTCATTTTCATGTTTATTATAGATATATTATATCTATAAAATATATAAATAATATATGTTTATAACAAAAAAACATTCTAATATTTCTTAGAAAGTATAAATTATAGATTGTATGCATTTCCATGTTTACATTTCTTATACTTTCTTGTTACTACATATGTTAACTATCTTAGTATATTCAATTTTATTATACATACATGATTCAATTATTCTTTTAGAGTGTTTACATATACTTATATGACCCAGGTCCACCACATAGATCTAACTTTACTAATATCTAACCACTGGGGGAACATACATAGGTTATTTATACAAGGGAAAGTGAATCTGATCTATAAATTAATCCTATCTTAGAGAAGATAAATCAAAATATCCCTTTTATTTGTTGGTACATTTATAAAATTGGGGCCATGACCAATATGGATATACTTGACCTAATTAAGGGGCATCTTACCACATAATATCACTAAAGAGGGTTAAAAATCCTCTAGTTAAGCAATACCATACAAGAAACCTAACTACGTCCAATGTTTTATTATCAAAGTAAATAAAAGTAATGTAAAACTGATATAGTTCTCACCAAATCATGTGGATACAAAATAAGGATAATAAACATAAAAAGTAAACATGCAAATAAGAACTTTACTAAATTCAATGTATAGGTAATCATAATACATGGAGATAGAAACATATTCATAAGATAAAACATGAAAATATATTTAATTAATAAATAAGATCAATATTTAGTAATACTCATGCTGAAAATGAACCCATCGAGCCTCAATATCTTCCTTGGCCAATGCTGCTTTGAAATAGGTTGTTGTTTGTAATGATAGCAAATATAGGTTAGCTCTAGACTACATGACTTCTCCTTTGTATCCAAAATAATTCTCCCATGAGACAAGATTATTCTCTCCAATGGTAAAACCCTAATAAAATGACTCCTCAAGTATAATGGTGGATAAACATATGCACAAATAAATGATTATTTTTATCTCTCTCTAATGAAAATGGAAAAAATGATGTGTTTATATAGGCAAATTTAACCCTAAACACGGACATATATTTTTTTGTACATTAAGTTATATTTTATATTTATACTTTTACAATGTTTGAGAGTAGTTTCGAACCTCTAGGAGCTATAATTTAAATTCTATATTTTGGAGGGTCCTATTGGGTTTTAGACTTGGCTATATTTCAGGGCTCTAAGATTTCATACTTAGCCATATTTTAGGATTTTAGTTAGGAACCATAGGAGATAAATGGATAGACACTCTAAATAAGTTGGACTAATGATATTAATGATACAAAGTGACACCAATATTACACATCACAAATGGTCTTCCCACCCCTTTCTCAGTGCACCCTTTAAGACATGCACTTATAAAGATTAAAACTTGATAGGTTCTTGTAAGATATAAACTATTATTAAGTATTAAATATTAAAAATACTATGTGTATACATATGTCCCACTCAAATCTCATCACATGTCACATGAGTGTAACATTGGATGGTGCTTTGAGAAAGAAAATAAAAACACATGAAACTAAGATAACTAAAAATGAAATACTAAAATTGGTGTTGAACTGAAATAAAAGTAACTAAAAATACCATAGACATACCTCAACTTACCTTTCTACTAAATGACTGCATGCAAATAACCTAGTCTTGATCATGGATGACATACCATCTACATTTAAGAAGCCCAAGGGATGTAAAACTAGCAACAAAAGAAATGTGTGTGTAGATAGGATGGTTAAAGAATCAATGAATAAATCTCAAAACTAATTAAATTAATTATAAATATTGGTAAACTAGGATTATTAAGGCTAAGTTAGAATCAAAATACCAAACATGTAAATGAAAAAAATAAAAAAATGATGATAAATGAATGTATAACATACTAAATAATTTTGGGAAGCATGTAAAACAATGAATGACTAAAAAGGAATGTATAACATACTAAATCAATTTATGAAGCATTTAAAACATAAATGGTAAAAATGAATGTAGAACATACTAAGTCATGTTGGGAAGCATGTAAAATATAAATGGAAAAAATGAATGTAGAACATACTAAGTCCCATTGGGAAGCATGTAAAATATAAATGGAAAAAATGAATGTAAAACATAATAAGTCCCATTGAGAATCATGTAAAACATAAATTACAAATGAAATAACATTTCAAGAAAACTATAACAATGATATGTAAACAAGTGAAAATTAACCCCATGTAAGATAAGCATGTTGAATCAAACATAAAGAAAACATAAATGACTAGAAATGAAATTTAAATCAAAATGCAATACAAGTATTTCATATTAATATGAATAAATCATATAAGCATATAACATTTTATATTTTAGATAAGTAAAGTCTAAAAAATTCAAATAAGAACATGATGGGTAGATGATAATCAAAATCTTTAAATAATGAAGACTCTAACTTAGTTCTTATTTTAAGATACAATGTAAGAAAACACAACCACCTAATGACATGAATATTATGATAATGATATGGTGTGGTAATAAAATGGTGTAAGGGTGTTTTTGAGGAAGTCTTGGTCCTATCTAAGGTCTTACAATGCAACTCATAAACTATAAACTAAGAGGTGTAAATAGATAGAGGTGATCAAGAATGTGATTAGCCAAAATCAATATCCAACAAGGGGAATATTAAAAAAATATGATATAAATAAGTAATATGAGGTGCCACATGGGTGATGTGAACATCCTTAGAAATAATGAGACACACTAAGAAAGTGAGGAAGACTATAAACTATTAAAAACAAGGACTTAGGATACTTTGACTAATAAACACAAAGATTGGGATAATAAGTGAAGTACATAGATCAATCCATAAAGGATATATGCATGAAAATTAAAATAGACCTCCCTTCCCAAAATATGATCCCCATTCTTTAGGACCCATTATAGAGTCATCGATCTACTATGAAGATTGGGTACTTATGTGATAAAGTAGGTGGTACTAGATGTATATGATATAATGAGATCTCCTACCCAAATCCACTAGCCTATCTCAACCCAATGGATCTCATCTCTATCATGAGGCTAACTATGGAGTTTAAGCTTTGACTAGGATAAGAGATGTGACAAATATAGATCACATTTTTTAGTGTGATAAGAATTTTAATATTATTTTTTCCTTTAATCATTTCTTTTGTTTCTTTTATGATATATATTTTAATTTTTTTAGCTTTTTTATTACTCCTCCATATGGATTTTTACAATCAAATATGAGTGAAAAATGTGGAGAATACAAGAAAGCTTACACTTAGTCACTAGAGAAAAGGATTGACAGACCAAGGTGTCTAAAGACTGCTAGAATTACCCATAATAAGTGCACAATTCAAAATTTACCTATGTGTGACTCAAATGAAAGGAAATAAGGTAAATGTGGTGATAATGAGAGATCCATCCATGTAATAAGTGATCCAATGATGAATATGTTCATAGTTGATCACAAAGAGGTAAAATAATTATATGAAAGGGATGGGGCTATGCTATGTTAATCATGTCACTAGATAATCCATACTAACCTACAACATATCTATCATTATCACCAATTAAAGTAGTAGTCATCCCAAAAGAGAGGAAGGTAAGTAAGTGTCAAATAATCATAAATCTATTGAGGTAAAGAATGGCATAAATATAATAAATGATGATAATGAAATAGATATATAATAATAAAAATGGAAATAAATTTCAAATGTTTTATGTAATAAAACCAAAGAACCCAAAGGAAATAATTGTGCTCATAAAATGTTTTTGTGAGGAAGACCTAGTCCTATCTCATGTATTACAATACAACTCAAAAACTATAAATTGAAATAAAACCAAATAATTAAAAATAAATAATGGTGTAAGTAAAATTAAACTAAATGAAATAAGTTCAAAACAATAAATAAAATGAGACAAATATAATAGGAAAAATCTATGCTAACATCTATATCAAAGGTGAGCATGTGAAATACAATTCTATATGTCTCATAAGGTTTCTTGAAGTTTAATTTTTTTGTTATTATTCATTATATAATAAGTTTGGGAATCATATGATTCCCCAAAGGGTAATTGGATGTAGGTATGGGAATTTTAAGATGCCCCAAAGTTTCAAGTGATATGTGGATGGGCATCACAAGATGCCCTAACATGTGATATGGAGTGAGGTAAAATTGAACCATTAGAATGATTTGCATTTGGTTGGTATGTCCATTTTTAGATAGGTAAATGTATTATATTGTTATATTTTGAGGATGTTGAAATTTAAATAGGATGTTTAGGAGAGGTATTAATAGGTCTATAAGGTAAAGGAAGACCATTTATTATGTGCTTTAGAGTAGGAATTTTAACTAGGTGCTCCTTATGTGCATGTGACTTAAGAGGTTGAGGTTAGATGAATGAAACCACCTATTTGAAGTTGTTAATTTTATATATCCTTTCATTATTGGTGTAGGAAGAAGGATTAACTATGGTTTGGATGACATTATTAGATTAGGTGGAGGTTTTAGGCAATTGTTTTTTATCAATAGGTAAGTAATGTTGATGTGATTATGGTTATTTAGATTGGACTTACAAGGCTTGAAGATAGTCTTAATAAAATTGTTTTTTTAAAGTATCAAGATTAAAATGTAGAAAAAATAAGGAAATAAGAAGAAACCAGTGAATATCATCACAAGTCTCATGAGAATGACCTGTCATAGCATGCCAAAAACAAAACTTATAAAGATTGTACCATTTTGGAGGAGGTTTGAAAAGATCAAAGTTCACAGGTTTAGAGGGTGGAAATTTATTCTTAATTTATTATAGACTCAAGGGAGGGTGGGTGTTATTATAATTGGCTGCATTGGATTCTCCATTTTGAGTTTAGGGAGGCTTATAAGAGTCAATGTTATGAGAAAATGATTGAAAAGGTTCCTTAGTAGTTACTTGAGGTTATTCAAATTGAATTATAAGAAAGTATTTCCTTTTTACTTGGTCTAAGGATTCTTCTATATTTTTAGGAGAAAATATATGAGCTTTGTATTGAAGAGGAGATTTAAGATTAGTTTAAAATAATTTTTAAAGAGTATCATCATTCATGTTATGGTCAATTTTGTGAGCTCTCTATCATTTGATTAAAGTGTGAGAGGATTCATTGAGAAATTGTTTGGCATTGATGAAATGGCTTAGGTAATTTTTAGGAAGGTCATCATGTTGGAATTCCTTTACTATAAAATAGACTAAATCCTTAGTTGTCAAATGAAATGTCTAGGAAGTTGGTTTTACCATTTAAGTGCATCACCAACAAAGGTTTTGGATAGGAGCTTGATCGTAGAAAAGGTGATATTTTAGACCCATTCCTTAATGATATTAACAAAATATTTAAGAAAGGTAGTGGGATATTTAGTTCCATAATATGTTATATTTGGAGATATGTTTCCAATGTATATGGATGCAATTAATGGAGATAAAGGTTCATTTTTAAGATGTTGAACAATTTTGTTATGCATTATTTGTTGAGGGATGATATTTCCATTGTCATATATAAGAGGAAGAGGGAAAACTTTTTGATGGGTTGAGTCATGGTTACTTGAGGTGGTTGACTATCCATTTTTAGTATATGGAATTGCATTTGCATCATTTGTGAATGGTTAGTTGCTTTTATAAAATTCATTTGTTGAATTATTTGAGCAATAATTTGAGTTGTATCAATGGGAGTAGTAGGATTGCTAGTGATAGGAGGTGGAATGTTAAGGTTGGTATGAGGAGAATTCCCTATATTGGTAGAAGGGGATGGATTTTTGGGTGGATGATTCCCAACATTAGTAGTATGAGGAAGACTAGGAAGAAGAATCTCAACTATATTACATTGTGTATTAATTAGTTTTGGATTAGGAAGAATGAAGGAAGGAATATCATAGTTTCATTTGAAGTGATAATATAAGTGAGATTATGATCTAAATATTTAATTATGTATTATTATTGATTAATTGGAAGCTATAAAGAAGATACAGTTATTAATTTAATATGTTACTAAACTAGGTCAGGTAAATAGTATAAAATATACCATATGGTACTAGGTTAAATAGGTCATCCATGTTAGGCAAGAAGAATAGATTGTAAGAGACTGAGTCAATTAGGTCAACTATGTGATGAAGGAAAACAAACTATAAAAGACTGAGTCAATTGGGTTGATTGTGTTCTAAGAGAAAGTAGCCTATCAAATATTGAGTCATCTGGGTTGACTATGTTATGAGGATAGGGAATTATTTTTTGAAATATAGTGACTAAGCAACTTAAATTGATCACATAATTAACTAGATCAATGTGCTTGATCTAATTGTAGCACACAACACAAATCCTATACCAACATTGATAGTACAAGTTTTTCAATACAAAATATAATTTACAAAGAGAAAGCAACAATACTAAAAATTAAATGATAATCTAATAAGCAAACATTCTTAGTGTGTTTTTAGATTATAATTGTGTTAATAATGTGATGGGGCATTGTCTTTGTCAAGGAACTAAAATAGGTAATCTAAATCTTGTTTTAGTTATGTTAAGGATAAAAAGAATCTATATTGGTGATGGTATTGGCTTGGTATTGGGGCCTACCCTTTCACTTCATAATCGCATAGTGATAAGGGTGTTAGGTGATTTACCAATATATACCATTAACCACATATTTATACTCAACCAAAAAATTGAATTGTCTTCCCTTTTGGTGATTAAATACAAGTAGGTGGACCTTGGGTAGAATTTGTTTAATACTTTTTGATATTATATGGTTTGGTAGTGTGTGAAAAAGAAAAGAAAATAAGTGTGACTGATTATGATAATCTAACCATCTAATTATACTATGTGAGTTACTCTAAGAAAGCATGTATCAAAATAAAAAGTGAATTAATTACTAACAAGATGAGTTAATTCATTTTGATTGAATGGTACTGATTCAATTGGGTCAAACGAGTATGCAAAGAATACAAAATACAATCAATTGGGTTGATTCTATCTGTTGAATAAAAGGCCTAATAAACATAGTCAAATAGATTGATTGATTCTCTTGGGAAAGAAAGTAAGCTACCGATTTAAGTCAATCTAGTCGACTGAGTTTACTATAGGGTTATAGTTTTATAGACTAAAAAATTGTGAAAAATAGGATTGTAATAAAGAAAAGATAAATGATTAGCTTGGTTAGAATGAACCTAATAGCTTAAGATATTTTAGTAATTTTTTTGAATATGTTGATTTGTTGATTTACTATTTTTATACTAAAAATATACTAATAGAGTTGATTATGTTAACTATGTTTGAAAATCTACTAATAGAGTGGGTTATGTCAATTGTGTTTGAAAAACTATAAGTAAAACTAAAACTGAGGTGATTGAGCCAATCTAATTACCTATATTTGAATAATACTTACACAAAGTCAAATTGAGTGGATTGGATCGACTATGTGTTAAACTTATGTAAAAAATGTTATATTAAATCAATAGGGTTGATATAGCAGTATAAAAATGAAATAAATAAGAATTGAAAATAAATGAAAATGTGAAACAAAACAAAAAAGGGTTAGTTTCACATCATGTTCGCTAGAAAGTATACAAGGGAAAGTGAAGCTGGTCTAAAAAAGAATCCTAGATCGAAGAAGATAAATCATACTAGCCAGTCTACTTATTGGTACATTTATAATATCAAGGTCATGACCAATATGAATCCACTAGACCTAACTAAGGGGTCTATTACCACACAATTTACCAGAGAGGGTTACAAAACCTCTATTAAATAAATACCATATAATAATCCTAGCTAGGTCCTATGTTTTCTTATCAAAGTAAATACAAATTAAAGTAAAACTAATATAGTGCTCACCAAAGCATGTTGCATAAAATGGGGACAATAAAAATAAAAAGTAAACATGCAAAGAAGAACTCTACTCAAGTCAATGTAGATGTAATACTAACACATGGAGAGATAAACATATTCATAAGCTAACACATATAAATCTAACTACTTAATAAATATGATCAAGAGTTAGGAATCCTTACCTTGAAGACAAACCCATTGAGCCTCAATCTCTACCTTGGCTAATGGTGTTTTGCAAGAGTTTGTTGTGGTTTTTAAGGATAAAAAAGATAGGTCAGATCTAGGCTACATGACTTCTCATATGCATCCAAATGACTTCTTTCACAAGACAATATTATTATCTCCAAAAGTAAAATGCTAGGAAAATGACTTCTCAAGTAGAGTGGTGGATAATCAAATACACAAATAAATGATTATATCTATCTCTCTCTAATTAAAAGGGCAAAAAGGATGTGTTTATATAGCTAGATCTAACCCTAAACACTTCTGAGGTTTTAGTCAACATAGTGCAATTGACCTAGTCTTTTAAAAATAGTGCAGTTAGGTATCAGACTAAATGAGCCTAGGTCGATGTAGTCCTGTAACATGGATCATTCTCAAAACTAAGTTAACTCAATAAACTATGTATTATAGGTATAAAAGATGGGTTTTGCTTAGGGATTTAGATAAGGGCATGAAACATGCTAAAATAAGCAATATAAATATAAAATAAAAATTTAAGTATAAGTTGATATTTATACATGGACACATAGTATCTTATATTTTATGTTATATTTTATATTTATACTTTAAGGATGTTTGAGAGTGGTTTTAGACCTCTAGGAGTTATAATGCAAATTATATATTTTGGAGGGTGCTATTAGATTTCAAGCTTGGCCATATTTTAGGGCTCTAGGATTTCAGACATAGCCATATTTTAGGATTTTAGGGAGGCATCATAGGAGGTAAATGGATAGACACTCTAAATAATTTGGACTAATGGTAGGAATGATACAAATCCACAATAATCTTTTGAATCACCAATGGTATGTCCACCCATTTCATAGTATACCCTTTAATACATGTACTTAGATAGCTTGAAACTCGATAGGTTTTTGTAAGAGAGAAAGTGTTATTAAGTATTAAATATTAAAAATATTATGTGTATATATGTTCCTTATTTGATACATTCACCCATTTTTGGGAATCTTATACATAGTTTTGATTGCCAAGTTACTTCTTTCTATACTTTACATCACATATTCAACATTTATATATATATTGATATTGATCATCCTACACTACACAATTTTTTTTACCACTACTACTACCCTAGACACAATTTATGTACATATTTTCCATTATAATATTTGTACCACATGTTCATACACACTTTCATTTCTAGATTCATTGGTATAGTCTTGATTGTGCCTTTATGTTTCTACATCTATTTGAGGGCATTGGAATATGTCATTATTATATAGATCTATGACACTCCTTTAATTTTATTTATGATTTAGGCTTGTGCCCATGTATTTGTGTGTGCCTTCTTGATTGTGTATGTGGACATTTAAACATGTCCTTCCATGTGTCTCTAAGCCAATGTTGCTCTCTCTCTACATATGTGGACATTTTAACATGTCCTTGTATGTCTTTACTTTTTCAAATTTAGTGACATGTACCAATGTCCCTTGTATTATGCCCCCTTGACCTAATTTACATGCCTCATGTGTTTTGTATGTATGGTTTCATATATGTGTCATGGACATGACACTTGTCTCTTGATTGTTACACACTATAATTTTAGATTCCTTGAGAGTCCTCATATATATCCCCTTTCCTCCTTGGGTGTCATGATGGACATCATTACCCATCCCCCTAGGTAGTTAGTTTATTAGTCATATTTTTTTCTCATACACATGCTTACATTATTATATCTATCTTGACAGCCTTGTAAATTCTAGATCTAACATACATTGTACATTACAAACTTATGTTCATATTATCTTACATTTTGGTGTTATGTATATAAATTATTTTGTTTTATTACATAGATATTATATATGATCAAGCTAACACATATCATGTAGAGATTTTTATTTTAAGGATAGTTCTTACACAGGTTCAACAACTCCTTTCAAAAGAGGGTGAATTCAAAGAGGTTAGTCATAAAGATAAGGTCATACAAATGCACTCAAAACATATTTTAAAGCATGTAAACACATAATAAAGAGCCTAGTTTCATAAAAACATTATGGAAAATAGTTATATTAGAGATCATACTCAATTGAAATAAAAACATTATTGTAAGACACTAACACCAAAAGTGGGCACTAGTGACATAATGATAATGTCCAATATATGGTGATATTTTCTAATAGCCCCAAAATTACTAAAATCTAGGTTTGCCAAGAAGGAACAATAGTTATAATCAAGGTTTTCACATATTCAGTTATAGATCATCAATTTTTACTAAATTTTGCTACATTTTTCACAAAATCTTATTAGTTTTATTATATTGGGGGCATCATGCATGACATTATCACTCTAATTTTAGTTTTATATACTCAAATACAAATTATTATAACTCATTCTAGAATCCATATGCTCAGATATTAGATTTAGGGGCATGTGCATATCACATTGTTTATAAATACTCGCTTATGCACTAGTTGATCAGATGGAATGGTAAAATACATGCCATTATATATTTTATACACACCATGTTTCAAGTAATACACTAGATTTATGCCTTACTTTGTCTACAATGGTTAGTATTAATGCATAATCCATGAGATATATACTCGAGTACTTGAGGAAGTTGCTATGCCAATTTTCATTCCAAAGTTCTGAAGCAACTGTATATCCATCATATATAGTCTTAGATGCAATCATACAACTTCAATTACATTATGCAATTCAATTATAGATGCATCTATTAAACATTGGTTAAAAATGATGGAATCATAGCCTATTTGAGTTCTTGATCCACTTACATAAGAGGATTAGAAAATCCATCAATCTAATCCATGTTATTCATAGGTCATGATCCACCAATTAGGGGTGGGAATTGATGGAGTCAAAACCATGTTAAGTTATTGAGTCACCCACATGTGGGGATTGAGTAATCCATCAAATAAGTTCAAGTTATTCATTGATTAATCTCTATCTATATGAAAAAAAATAGTATGTCACCAGGTTTATCCATTGGTTCACATACATAATGAGGTATATTCTTTCCTTTCCTCTCTTATCTCTTTAATAAGTTTTGTCTTTGCTTTTGATATCTCTTAAGTAAGGACTAATATTTGTATTTTTTATTTATAAGACACATAATGGATCATGTTTCACATACTTAGATCCAAGTTCATAGACTTGGCCTGAAAGGTAAGTTTAGGCACACTTTTTTTCCTATGTCTTAGTCATTTCATTTTGATTCATTTATTAAATAAAGTGGCTAAATGTAATTATATAAAATTGAAACTTGAGTGCTAAGATTTTTAATTGAGACCACCCATTCCTAGCTTATCCCTAGACCTATCTCAGTGCCTATTTAGACACTTATTCAACATTTTTGTGAGCCACACACATCCCTATATATTTTAAAATCAATCATATACCCTTATTTAGGTACCTAGGCCCCTATTTCCTTAAGTTTAAGCTCCAAAAGATATATTTTTAGTTCCTAAATCACCTAGGCTTAACCTATACCAATTTCAAACCTCGTGTAAGCACTAGATCAATATATACACATGACTTTTAGCCCTTTATCCACTAGATTAAAATTAGATGCAAACACATAAAAACAAACTAAGAACAAGTTTTTCATAATCAAGGCTATCAATCCCTATTCTACCTTACTTATGCATATTGTCATCTACATCCCTCCTAATTTCATAATACATAGATTTCTAGTCTCGAACATCACTCAAAGCACTCAAACTAGAATTCATACTAGATTCACTTACAATTGCACTAGCACTTAGGTGGGAAGAAATAAATTGAGATTGATCCCTTATCTAAGTATTGGTATGTAGGCAAATTGCATCATAATGGGCTGTTGAGGATATCCAAGCTACCCAACTAACACCACATATTTTCTACTTATGCCAATTTAGATTCCCTAGTCACATAGAGGTCTAAAGTTTTCATGTTAAATCAGTTACAATAGGTCACATACAATGAACCATATTTTTTTTATAGGAATAGGTTTGGAAAACTTAGAAATAGGTTCTCCCAAAATGTTAGAATAGTTCCTACACATATGACACTAGAACCATAGTGCTATTTTCTAGGGTAGATCACTATTGTCCAAGAACATTTTTGATACCTAGATCATATTTTTGAAACTCAGACCAATTATTATACCAATTTTTAGACTCCATATCTATCATCTAAATTATTTTCTAGTTAAGTATTCATTTGTCTCCTTCATTTATTAGTTTATCTTAGTTATTTCACAAGTTAGTGGTTTTATTATTTGCACATTTTTTACCCTAATTTTTTGTACTCATACCCTTTAATAGCTTAGGGTTTACACTCCATAAACCCTAAAATTTTAATTCAATATCAAATACTATCCTTACACCTAATAAAGGTTTTCATAGCCTAGGGGTATCCTAAAACCTTTGACATGTTTCATGCAACCATTCATAATCAACCCACATTACACATCGATTACCATCTGCCTACCAATGGATTCATGAAACACCCATGATTGGTTGATGTTATTGTATCCAAAAAATCCAAAGTTTTCATCCTAATAAAGGTGTCAAAATACCCTAATTTTTTTTATAATATAACTCAAAGTAAAAATACATAATAACAGTTGAAAGAACCACTAATCTAAAACCAATCACTAGATTGATAATCTCCACTATGTCTATAGTTGATATTATCAACTTCTTAGAGAAATAATTTACCCTCATCATCCCATTAGACCCATGATGGGTGAATTATAATTTAACTAGATCTTGAGGCCAATAGTCCTTGGAGGGGTCAATTATCATACTACACCTTTTCATGGTAGAGGTGTATAAGAATAAGTAAATCCCCCTATGTAACAACCATTATGACAACTATTAATGCTATCACCCACTGTTCAAACATATAGAGGGAATCCTCAATTTATTTTATACCCTTATCACTTATAAACCAATTTAGAGTATGTTCATGGATCACACTATGACATGATCATATTGATTTTCTAGAGTCCTTGATCTGTTGGGTTTACTCCCTCTAGAGATGTTTATTGTTATACTTTGGTTGGAACATGGGTGTATTTATCATCACACTCTAAGCCCATCAATATGAAAATAAATCATACCTACCCCTAGAGTGCACTAATACTCAGAGATAAGATTCATATGATAATGGTAAGCAAGATAAAAATTAACATTGGAGTCCATGATTACCCATAGATTTCTAAAGGAGGGCCTCTTTTCCCCTAACAAAAGAGGAATACCCTGGGAAGTCACTCACTATATTTTTGTATTATTTCCCACATATAAAAATGGTATAAATAATACTACCCATATCCTACCAATATTACTAAAAGATACATAATTATGCCCACATGACTCCTACACTGAAGTGAGATCCTAGTTATGCTAGCATACTCCCATCACCAAGACAAAACCCTGACTATGTTGATATACTTCCTAACCCAAAGAAAATTTCAAGAGGATAACCTAGTTTAACCTAGGGATTATAAAATAACACTTTAAATTTTTGAAATTTCATCCCTATTATCCATAACATAAAGCTGAGCCATTCACACCTCTATTAATGTTTCCATTCATCTCACAAAAGGGACAAGCTCATAATCTTCCTGAGCCTTGAAACTAAGGACACAAAAATGGGTTACCCAACATTTTTGATATCCATATGGTTGAGATATTAGAAGATCAATAAGTTACAAAATATTATTATCCCCCTTGTATAAACAACTAGTGGGTCTTCCACTATGATGGTACTAAGTGACACCTAGGCACTGGGGTAAGAGTCATTCTCATTTCCCCTAAAGGGTGGGTCATACCTTTTAGATTCAAGATATAATTTAAGAGTAAAAAAAATGGGTATATGTATAATATCCTATTTTTTTGCATGATCATTATAAAATTCTTGGGAAATCAAAACATAAGGACCTAGAGTGACTCATAGTTAGTCATAAACTAAGTTTTCAAAGTCTATCAGACCAAGGGTGGACACCTTTAGTTGTACAAGACTATTATGCATGAGAGCATTAATTAATTTAACTTTGCTTCCATATAATTAGTCCTAAGGGAAAGTAACCAACTTCTTGGTGATTCCATGGATACCTTGTCTTCATGCTTTGACCCACATATAGTAATACTATAATTAAAATTCATAATCCAGTCATGATGGAGCCTCTTGTGTGCAAGAATCATAATGCCCAAACTATCACTAACATAAGAAGGGATGAAGACCCCCTAGTACTTGATCTCGATGATAATTATGGTTATGTTATTGAGTTCTTATGATCCTATGATCACCTCCCATCATTCCACCATAAGAGGGGCTTCTCACTTACCCACTATCCCACCTCAGCCCTTGGAACTAAATATTATGATTAATACTATTTTTTTGAGGATTATTTGATGATGAACCTAATGTATCAAATATAAAGGGTGAATATATTTATTTTATCCCATCCCTTGTTATGTTTGAATAATAAAATTCCTCCCTCATCAAAGAAACATTTTACATTAACATTGGGATAGAAAAGAATCTTAGACTTCTCGAGCTAGGATCTTCACTCTTCGAGAAATAAGTGGAAGTCCATAATAAAATCATGATATAACTATCAAAATATTTTGATTTATCCTACATTTTCATGGTAGGCATCAACATTGATGTATTCATCCACAACCTTGTTACAACACCTAACGAAAAACTTATCAATCAAAATATCAAGCCCATCAAACTTAAGCTCACATTGATGCTAAAAGAGGAAGTCAAATCTTTTAAAAGTTGTATGGATGTCAAAAATTATCTCCATCCTCAAGAAGAATGGTAAGATCAAAATTTGTATATAATTCTAAGACATTAACAAATCATATCTAAAGGATGACTTCCATATCCCATGCATTAAATTTATTATTGATTCTACTGTAGGGTATGAATTACTATCACTCATGGATGGTTTTTGGAGTACAAAAAAAATCACATTTTTTATGAGGACCAATCAAGTTCTCATTTACTACTCCTTGGGGGACCTTTTTTTATGTCATGATGTCATTTAGTATCAAAAATGCATGCACAACATGTCAAAGGGAAATGACCCACACATTCCATGATTTCATTAAAAATATAGTGAAGGTCTATATGGATGATCTATTAGGAAAATTAAGATGACATGTAGACCATTTAGAGGTTTTATATACCATCTTAACATGATTAATGAAATACAATGTCACTTTCAACCCAGAGAAATGTGTGTTTTGAGTCATTGGTGGAAAAATCCTAGGGTATATCATCTCCAAGTGCATGATCAATATTGACCCCTCTAAAATCAAATCAATATTAGAAATGTTTCCTCATAAAGATGAAACATTCTTAGGTAAGTTGGGATCCATTCAAAAATTCATTCTTGATTTTGACTATGCCATTCACCCCATAAACAACCTACTCAAATAGACAAGTGGTTAACCTAGACAAACTATTATTAAGAGGCATTCAAGGTAGTTAAGATATTTATTATGTATCCCCCTACACTCATAACACCTACACTACATAATCCTTTGATACTTTATATTAGAATGGCTGATGTTTCTTACACCTATATGTTGGCTAAGGAAGATGACACCAATAAGGAATGTGTTGTTTATTTCATTAGTTGAACCCTCATAGATTATGAGATGTGATATACTCAAGCTAAAAAGGAATGATTATCAATAGTGTTCATGAACAAATATTTATGAAATTATATGAACAATAAAGAGACAAGAGTTATCATGAGATCTTAGGCCTTACAAACTTTCCTAACTCAGCCATCTCTCTCTAAGAAGGATAGGTACTTCATCACACTCCTATGTGAGTTTAATTTGATTAATCTTAACCAAAATTTTGTCAAGGGAAAAATAATTACAAATTGATTGGTTGATTCACCCATAGAAGTTAATGACCTTGTCAATACTGATTTCCCTAATGAGTTTATATGTTATGTAGAAAATCTTGATATCAACTCTTTTCCTTGGTACACAGATATCATTAATTACCTAACTAACCAAAATTACCCTAAAGATACCAAAATTACATATATATCATCACAAGGCATTTGATGACATGTTTATTCAATGTGTTGACCAAGAGTTAGAAATATTCCATTTTGATTGTCATAGTGGAATCTGTGGTGGACACTTTAGAGACCTTGTGACTAATTAAAAATATATATGTGGTGGGATACTTCTGGCCTAATATACACCATGATTCTATTGAATGTGTATGTAAATGTGATAATTGTCAATGTTTTTCACATGAGATGTATGTTCCTACCATCATCACCCCATGCCCCTTTTCCACTTGGGGTTTGGGTTTAGTAAGTGAGTTAACCTCTGATTATTTGGATGGTCATCACTTTATTATCATGACAACTAAATATTTCACCAAATGGGTAGAAATAATGCCATTAACAACTATCACTAGATCAATCATCACAAATTTTATCTTAAATCAATCATCTACCTATTTAGGGTCATGTAAGTCATCACTACTAACAATGGGTCCCATTTTAATAATCTTGAAGTTTGTGAGCTATGTAATAAATTCACTATATCACATAATTTAGCCTCCCTATACTATCCAAAAGCTAATAGTTAAACTAAAAATATTAATAAGACCCTGAAGTCAATTTTGGTCAAAAATGTTATAAATTTTAAACGAGATTGGTATCTATAGCTTTATCTAGCACTAAGGATTATATAAACATATTAAGACACCTACATGGGAAACCACATACTCTCTCATTTTTAGATTAGAATCCATCCTACCCTTATAATTATAAATATCAAACCTTCATGTTTCCCTTTATGTCCTTCTTGATCAATAAGAGTATATAGATGCACGACTTGCCCAATTAGAGATCTTAGATAAACATTATATTACCACCTCAAATAATCACATTAATTATGTTGATTGTATGGGTATAAAATATAAAAAAAACATGAATAAGCACCTTATTTATGTAGGAAACCTTCTACTTAGGATTGATAGTCAAAATGAAAAAAATAAAGGAAAAGGCAAAAAAATTAGACCTAATTAGATAGGCCCCTACCTAGTGATAAAAGAATTCAACAACAGAGCTTACTAGTTATGCACTCTATAGGGTAAGGATTTTGGTGAGTTCATTAACTATTTGAAATGAAAATGATTATATACCTAGTACTTGTATTATTACACTATTCTCATTTTCATAGGTTACATATTCACCTGTATATCAAATGTTTTGTTTAGTAGTTATTTAGTTGTTAGTTCACACAGTGTAGAAATTTTCAAAATATGGCATATCACATCATCCCACTCTCAAATTACCCTATTATCCCATTTAAATCATTCTAAAAATCAACATTTTAAATTTGTCTTTTCCTTATTTCTTATGAGTAGAGTACACCTCTTTTCCCCACATGTTCTTATACAACTTATAAAAATACTAGCCTATAGTTTATTCTAGAGGCTTATCTATGATATAGTCTCCCATTATAATTCCTTATAAAAGTATAACACTAACATGCTTATAAATATGTAACTTTACTCATCTATCTTAGTCCTTAGTAATTATCCATTACATCCTATTAGTTGCATGGGGTTAAGATTTGGGGGTAAAGATCTTGTAGATACAAAAGTAGACACTCCTATGAAAATTAAATTGTTTATACAAATATAAAATAAGTCCCACATATCTCTCCATTTTCTAACCTTTGGTTTTTATCTCTCACATATTATTGATTTTGTGGGGTTATCATTGGGGAGATATTCCTTACTCCCCTACATCTACCCTTTGTTAATGATCCCATTTGTCTTCCTGATCACATAAGCCCAGGTGTAGAGGGTCACAAAGAGAAGTAGAAGTAAAATGTAAAAGTAATACCATATTAAAAAGTGTTTAAAGAGAAATTTATTCAAAATCTTGCCTACATGTATATGTTTAAGGAGGCAACCTTTTCCCATTTATAAGTTCTATTAGGGCTAATTATCTCTAGATTAAGCCCATAAATTTAGTGTTTAATAAGTCTATAAAAAGTATATTTTCCCATTTTCTCATAAGTAATAGGAAATATTCATTTTTCATATGAAATTTTGATCTATGGTTTTCATTATTTATCATCTTACATCCTATTTCCCCTTTCATTCCTTGATGCAAATTAAAATTCATATGTTGTGTAAACAAAACAACTAGATAGTTACCTACAAAATAAATGTTAGTGTAGTTATAAGAAGATATATTTGTCATCACTTTAAATTACTTTCATACATTATATTTTCACATATACATGAACATTTCCCATAACAACATGTAAAAATCAAAGAGCCAAATATACATATACATCATCACATGACTAGCCATGTAGATTACATGAACTGGAAAATAAAGTATGGAAACTAAAGTCATATCTTATGAATGATAAGTCACTAAAAATTAAGACAAAAGATTTATATATCATAGTAACTATTGAGTTTATATAAAAAAGGTTGTCTATATGCAAGCCCCTCCATGAAGGGCTGATGTGCCTCATATCATCTCAAAATGAATCAACATATATAATGAAATAGAAAATACTTATGTAGTATATCTCAAGATCATGTTCTCCTCCTATGAGAGGTTCATAATGTATAAGAATGTCAAGGAATCTCACTTTGATGGTGTCTCCTACTACAGCCTCCCTCATAAGTTACCTTAACCTCTCTAATTTGGAGACAAATATGATGGCCCTTACTAGCATCTCCCTCTAAATTCATCCTCCATGTCCTATGGTTGGAGACTCTTCCACCTCCCCCACCCACCATAGTATCTACTAGGGCCTCGACCCTCCTTACTCTAGCTAGTAGGGTGTTTTTTTGTCCTTAGTGTTGTGACCATAAAAAAATAATGATATATTGGGATGAAGACATATATGTCAACCAATCCTTCCAAGGTTCCCAAGATCAACTAAAATCTAACCTTGAGTTAGAATACTGATCACCTTAAAAATATTGATTATGTTGTTCTTGATAATTTATCTATAATTAACCATAATATCTATGATCATAAAGAACATGAGTGAGTGTTATATCTAGTTGATATAAAAATGCAATATGCATTAAATCAACTGATAAACTAAAAGAATCAAAGTATAGATTATAATCATGCATGTGTAAATCAAAATTTTACTTGGGTCTCACTTATTCCACTCAAGGTTATAATCATCCTCTGTAGCCTCCTAATCATCTCTATTAAGGTCTTCCTCTAGCTCAACATACACTAGAACCCCACTATCTTCATCGCCCAGGTGATACTGCTAGGTAGGGTCATTTTGAGTAGGATCTTGCTACTATAGTAGTGGTGGTGGTATTAAGATTGGGCTCATTCATTATTTCCTTGATATTCTCTATCCTTCTCCTCCCATATATAGTTATGGATGAGGTCTCTATGCTACACTTGGTCTAGTTATTCGAGTGATTAACACCCCTCTCACAAGTGGGTGTCATACTAACCATCCTATCCTCACTACTTGTGACTCAAGTATGCCCATATAAATAACCCCAAGAATTAGAATATTTCTTGCATAGGGCATACAAAACTATTAGAACACCCTATCCACAAGGTGTAACTCAACCTACAAAGATGATCTCAAACTTAAATGTCCTTGATTACTATTACAAGGTAGTCCCACTTATTGACCCATTTTATAACCATGTATTATTAGTGCAGGGAAATTACATTAGACATTACCATAGTCTTCACTACTTGGGGTAAATCAAGGAAAGGTGACACATCCATATGGTGGATCAATATCCATGATCACTCTAATCAGTAATCCCTTCTAGTAAGGGATGATCTGATCATAGATCCAATCCATGATAACTATAGGATGGATGATTAAGAGGGCCCCTAATGGGCCACTCAAAATAGATATATGTGGGTCTAAGCTAGTAACTCTTATCTCTAGGAGTAATGGGCCCCTCTCTAATCAATAAACTAAAAGATTGATGACTAATTGAATAATAGTCTATCAGTACTCTTATTTCCTAAAAGCTAAGAGGTAAGGATACCAATAATATATTTATATAGGTTGGGGATCATTGATCCCTCCACATAGGAAAGCCTCACACCACACTTCGCACCCACATCAGATGCATCAATATCTTTAAAGTGATCAACCCAACATCGCACCTCATGGTCATTATTAGTAGCCTAAATAGAAACCAAATGACATTTCCTTAGAAGGCTTGTAATTAGATAGTTGTTGATGATAGTGATCATCCACTCCAGAGGCCTAAGAGAACACAAAGATGTTTGGATTAATGTCTTAGTAATTCATAATATCGCATAACAATCTATGAGATGTTAGGATGATCATTGTTTATACTATCAATATAATCATGATGTGGTCAAGAATCTCTAGTTTGTTTGATTTTAAGAGATCTTAGACTTAGGGGATAGACTCTTACTCGTCAAATCCACTCAAACATATGTAATCCCCTATAATAGAAAAATAAACCCTAATTCAGTTTAAGGACCAAACCTACCCTTCAAAATATTTCATTTCCAAATTTTACCCTCTTTTTGAAAAGGGGATATAATTTCTCTTTATATATGTGGTAGTTATGTAACCACTATACATGATTATCAACCATTTTGGTTGGTTATGGGTGGTTATGTAACTTCATCTAAGTGGTGGTTATAAAACTACCTACCCTAAAAATCATGGTAGTTACATAACCACCATAGTGGTGGCATAACCACCAGTTTACAAAGACATAAGGTTTCATCCCTAAGTGGCATTATCATTCATCATCTTTGTCTCTCCCAGACCCCCTAAAAACCCACAAAATTCACCCTAGTTAACACAATTTCTATATTATCCTATTCTACCCCCTAATAATCATTTCAAAACCAAAATTTAATAATTTCATTGCATCTTAACTACATTTTAAGTAAAATTTTAAATATTAAGTAAATATAAAAGCACATTAAACTTACATAGTCTTGCTTGACGGCTCCTCCCACTAATAGACTCTCCATCCCCTTTTTTATCCTCTTTTCATTGACATCTTTCATACTCAAAATTGTCATGGGAAATTTATATCTCAAAATTTACAAATAGACAAATGCAAAAATGAGTTAGTTTTTTGTCAAGTTTTCAAATATTTTACCACCCAAACTAGCCATTTTAACTTAAAAACTTTCCAAATTAGGCATGCTTATTTCTTTCAACTACTTTATTCATGTTACATACTATAATCTTTTGATTTTGAAAAAAAATCAAATTAAAAAGTCTTTTAGTTTTCTTATAGCATGTATTAAGATTTTATAAGTACACAATGACTTGGCACTAGATTCAATCCCCCAACTAGGTAATTTAGGTATTATTATTTCTTTCATGCATATAATACATACTCTTGTACATGGTATGATTACATAATTTAATTTATGCTTTTCATTGCATTACACTTAATTTTTATTATCTTTTCATAGGTTTTGTGAAGTTATATTTGGATTCATTCCACTAATTAGGTAAGTAAGGTAAGTATTCTTAACCTCTTATTTCATTTCCACATGCCTTTACTCAAGACTACACCTTGAAAACTCATGATAATATTTCCTCCCAAGGGATCAATATTTATGCACCCAAAATTTTGCATGGTGTGACATTCCCAATACAAATATGATGATGATGTAATGATATCTTGTTTTGTAATCCATAAGGAATTCTCTATCTCCTTTCCCTCCTTCTGATTCCCTACTCCTCCCTTCATCCCTTTTTCTCTCCTTTGAATTAATTACATAGATTCTATCATATTGTTATAAAAAATTCCTATGTATGATGAAATAACTTCTCTAGATGATGAAATTTCCCTCTCTATGATAGAAGTGCCCTCCCAATTACATAACCATCATGATAATTTTATAATATAGGTAGTGGTTTCATCTTAAAGGGACATTTTTGTATTAAAATAAGGATGGTTTTGCAAATTATAGTTGTGGTTATATCACTTGGAGTAGTAGTTTCACAACTTCCCCTATATAAAGTGATGTTCTTGTCCCCTTATATATATCTTCCAAAATTAGCTCTTAATAATCATTATTTGACATGTTTTACATGATTTTTGTCACATTTATTATTTAATCCATCCTAATCCCACCCCTAATCAATCCAATCTCACTCCCTCTTCTATTTTTAATCATTTTTAGTTCATCCCATGTTCAACTCCCAATTAAACTAGCTAAACTCCCTCATGTAAGCTCCCAACTCTTTCTACCAAAAGATCATTTTGACATGATTTTAGATATAAAAATTTCCATTAAAAGTTATTATTTTGAATATTTTATATCTATAGTCCTACTAAAATTTATTGAAGGTACAACCTCTATATTTTTCATTTTGAATACATTACCATAAGTGAAGAATTGTTATTGGTCCAACAACTCAGTCTTTGCAAACTAGAGCATTGGTCAGCCTTAGTTCAACTGCTCTCCATTTTTTGATGTGTCTCCTCTCCTTCCTAATTTTTTTCTAGAGATTTTGAATCCTCTAGTTATAGAGTTCCCATAATTCAAACAAGGTTAAAAGGAGTTAACATACCAAGTATTATTTTATGAACATACTACATACATTCCAACTGATCTATGCCTTAGTTAGGTGGGGGCCTCTTTTGATTTTAGTATTTTTTAGCTCTATATTATATTAGTGTAGTTATTGTTACATTAATTAATTTATTTATTCATAAAAGAGAAAATTTTATATGGAGGTAAGATTATTTATTTCATTATAATTGCTACCAAAAATAAATAATAGTTACTTTGATTGTTGCATTCTAATAGATTTATTTTCTCTCAATTTATCAAATTAATTCCAAAAATAATCCATAGATATATCTTATTAAACATTCAAAAACATTTCCATCCAACATAACATTTCATTTTCAAAAGATGAAAAAAACTATCTTGCATTCAAAACAACTAAATAGATGACCAAAAGAGATTAGACAACCTTAGGCACACAAATAGAAATATCATATCTCTGATTTTTTTTGTTTTGGTAGATTAAAAGTGTTGGCGTTCTCTTGGGAAAAAATATAATATGTATTCCTTGTCTCTCTTTTACAAATCATTCAAAAAGATTTTTTATAGATAAAGTTAAAAAAAAGTATTGTGACATTGTTATTTTAGACTAGATTTCCTTTTGCATTGATTGCATATTTAGAATACATAGTTTTCATACTTGATACATCTCACACAAACTATATATATATATATATATATATATATATATATATATATATATATATATATATATATATATATATATATATATATATAATTCACAATGTATGCAAAAGAAAGAGAAACAAACTAACACTATTATGCAAGGTGTTGATTTTTCTTAACTTTATCTAGATGAAAAATAGGTGGTGATGTTCATATATATATATATATGAACATCACCACCTATTTTTCATCTAGATAAAGTTAAGAAAAATCAACACCTTGCATAATAGTGTTAGTTTGTTTCTCTTTCTTTTGCATACATTGTGAATTATTGGAAAAGGGGTAAAACTAAGTTTTATTTTCATTTAATTTTATTTTTATCATTTATTTGATTTCAACATTTCAATTCAATCAATCAAACATTTATTTCCATAAACCCAAAAAATCCAAAAAAATAAAAATAAAAAAAAGTGTCAAGAAACCTTGTTAACATATGCAAGCATCCAAACTACATCCAAGCCTTGCATATTTATGCAATAACCATATAAAAATCATTCCTTCCAACATCAAAAACAAGAATACACCAAAATAATTGTCTAAATAAGCTCATGCACTTCTATCTTGGATTTTTTTCTAGCTTCCTTTGGATGACCCGTTTTGAGAGACCAGATCTTATCCTTCATGATTTATTTCATAGTGTTAGAGCATTGATCCCATGATTTTCATAAAATTTGATATTAACACCAAGATAAGATGTGAGGTTTTTTGTTCCACCCTGATTCCTCATATTATTATTGAATCATTGACTACTTTAGATAAATAAGAATGAATTCTTGATCTACCTATCACTCCCCTTAGAATAAAGGTTGTAACTATAACGTTATCTAGGCTGAGCTTCCCACTTATACCTCTTTATTATCCTCAAATATAGCCTCATATTATATAATTAATATCTTATGGATGAAAATTGATTCAGAATAATTAATTCAACATAGTATATCTTTTCTCACAAGTCATTCAACCCGATCTCCCCCATTTCCCTAGTCCTAATATTGACCATGAACTTCATTTTATTATGATCTAAAAAATTGAAAGACTATGAAGCTCTATTTTAGAAAAAAATGATGCTCTTAATAAATGATTTGATGTTAATAAGGTCTTTTCATTTTGACATGAGAACCCATTGACACCATCCATTTTGAATCCCATTCTACCCAATAACCAACCCAATTCGTAGTCCATCTATTACATTGACTAGCTCGAGAGTCAAGTGCAGAGTATGGCATGTGTTATTCACGTGCATACAAAAATAATTCAAATATCTTCCTAGTGAATTCTATATCATAAATCTACCTGAAAATTCCTCATAAATTATATCCAAGCTAGGTTTGAAAATCTAACTAAAATTTACTAGTCATAAATCATTTGAACTTACTATATTTTACACATAGGCTAGGTGTATTTTATATAGCTAATTAGTATTCAATTATTTAGTGATTTATTTAATTTAATTTTAAAATACAAATAACACATTAAAAACCTTGAGTGAATGTGCTAAGAAGTGTAATGGGAATGGGGTGGGATTAGATCATGGTACTTTGTGAGAGATGTTTACATACCTTTATTACCAAAATGTTTATCTCAAAGTATATTTTGATCTTACATTTTCATATAATTTTTGTTGAATATTGATAAACACCCTATATTTATCCAATATTAGAAAATTTTCTATAGTGTGTTTCACTCCTATCTTTCTTTGTACTATACCAGTTGGCTAATATACTTTTGAGTCTTGTCTTTACCATTTGTATTTTATCAGCCTAGATAATATAGTTCTATTTTAATTTACATCCCATCTGACTATATCAACATGGTGGATACCACCAACCTATATTTTAGTGTTGTTTTTAGGTATTGGAGTCATATATAAGGGTCATGATATCATTCCAACACATACACCATATTTATTTGATTTACTTGAACTTTCATATTTTTTATTAAGTAATAAAATGAAGAGTTAGAGGTTAAAGTCTTATCTTGAAGGTCTACTTTTACATAAAGATATATGAAGCTCAGTAGGAGGAGTTGTGTTAATAATTTATATTAGTATTTGGAGTCCAAAAATAAATATATCTAGATATCATTTTTTAAATTTGATGTCTTCATCATACAACATCTCTTGAAAAGTATAATTTGATCCAAAGGGGGATTGATGTGTCGATATGTCCACCTAAAGGTAAGTATCTCTATCCATATTTTCTTTCATTTCTTTATTTATTAAATAGACTTGTTTTTTTTATCACTATAGTGGATGCATGTTATTTATAATTACTTATGACCCTACTTATAAGGTGTATTATGGTATAGTTATAGGTTTGATTAGGCTTTCCATTATCACATTTGGTTGTATACATCATCTATTGGTCGACCATTGCACTACTTAATTTCTTATTTATTTAATATGTCGTAATTATCTTAGATCAAGGTTAATGTTATAGTCAAAATTTGGGATAACATGGAGACAATCCTAGGCTTTGGGTGACCTTTATGTGGATTGCATCTCTAGGTTAAAGAGCTAGCTCCCCTTGATGTACCACTTAGGCTCATTCAATAATATATAAAATTGGTAGGAAAAGAGATATAAAACCTATTATAATGGAGGTGATTCACCTAATAATTTGACCACTAACAACTAGCTATATGTGCACATCAACCATGAGACTAACTTGAACAAACAATACTCTTAATCTACATCTCTACATCAATAATTCAATGTGGATGTTGTGATAGATGTTTGGACTAGGAGGACTAGAAAAGAGGTCATAAGATGACACTATTGAACAGTAACTCACTCAACCTTTCACATTTCACAAGACCTATACAGAAGCTTTCAAACTAAATATGAATGTTAGAAAAGGATAACGTGCCAAAGAAACTAAGCTAACCACTTGACATGATCAACTAATCATGCACATACATTGTAAATAGTCAAAGTGAGGAGGTAAAACCAAGAGTTTCTCATTGATAAAAGGATTGAAAATGGGTATGGATTTGCCATACCTATGTGGAGGATGAATACATATCCTATGAAGGTTGAATTTATAGAAAAATGAGAGAAGAGAGAAGGGCATAAGAGAGAGAGAGGTGACAAGTGTATAACAAGAGAGTTAAAATAAATAAGTTGGAAATAGTTTTAGAATAATTTAAAGGAAAAATGTTTATTTCCTTAATATTCTTCATCTCCAAAATGGTGTCGGATCTTCAAACTTTACTTGACACCTTGATCTTGTTCTTCAAAACTGCCCTCTTCTTAACTTGAAAATGGACAAGTAACATTATTCATCATAAACTAATCTTGAGTCACCTTATTCCCATATTATCTACACCTTTCATCAGTTTATAATCTCCTAAAATTGATATTTCAGTGAGGATTACATCTCTTAGGTGTCTCAAATCCCAATTTGTCCTACTATGCCTATCTTGCTTACAAGTGTCAAATCTTGATTTCATCTTAACCAATGCATTATCTCTCCATGAAATATAGCCATATCATATAATACCTAAAAAAATTAATTTTATATATAAAAAACACATCAATACCTCATTTTTCACCTTAAGCTCTTACGAAGATTCAACTCCTTGTATCCCTAAAAATACACAAAGTTCTTTATATTGAAGAATTTACAAACTATATTGTAAAAATAAGGGTATTTTTGAGTGCCTAGTATATCATTATAGCTCCATGACAAATTTCATGACTTGAAACTAAGTGGAAGTACACTTCATCATCCCTTTTCTCCCTCTAATTAGGCCTCAATTAGGCCTTTAGGATTTGAAACTGATTTTTGGCTCAAAATGACTCCCGAACATGTGAAACTTGGTAAAATTATTTGATTATATTTACCCATTCATTCACCATGATTCATGTCAATTTTCAGCTTATGAGACCCTATATGGATGGGTGAACCATGAAATGGTTAAAACCCTAGTTTATGTGCTTGTACATGCATGAGAGGTGATTGAAGTGGTTTGGTAAGAATTTTTTAGGTTCTAAATATTGGAAACATTTTTTTGGGACTAAATAAACTTCTTAAATTGATGAATTTCTCACCTTCTTGGCCAACATGATGACTTGGTTGGTTCATATATCATTTTAAAATACCTCATAAAGTGTTTATATGATCATGTGACCATTTTTCATTCTTGATAGGCTTTTATAGCTAGTTTAGAGACCAATTCATACCCTGGACCCTCACACACAAGCATATAATAAAGCTTCTAGGCTAGTTCCCTAAAACTATACCTTCACATGTGACAAATAATTTATTAATAATATGATTATGAAACCTAATAATGTCACCAATGTCATTAAAATATGAAAAAAATCCATAATAATCCATTAGAGGTTCTATTTCTCCCATTGGGTCACTATAGAGCTTATTGACAACTTGTGAGCACCTTAGAATCTTAGAAACAATTCATAAAGGAGAGGCCACTTTATTAAGAACCAATGCATGAATTTTTAGGGAATAAAACCTAATAACCATCCTTAATATATTTTTTCACCATACATCTTGTCATGGAATATCAAAGCACAATTGGTGCCTCTCAGGCTAATAGACTATACTTTGGTGAGGTGTAGAGAGATTTTAACTTGGAAATGTTATCTAGGAGTTTGGTTTTGATTAAAACCACCTCAGGGATGTCTAAAACATTCATAATGACATGTAACAATGATCCTCTCACCATTATTCTTCTCCAAACCTGATATAACCATCACCAACTCAAGCTTGGGTTTACAAGCATTCTAATGCAAATGACCCTAATAATTATGTTTGTCTTATCTTTTATCTCTATTTAAGGGGTTTTAAACTTCATATAATGTATCATTGAAGCTATCAATACCTTTTTATGTCTTTATGTTCTCATTTCACTCTCAATAAACCATTCTCTTCATGACTATACTTATAGGCTATGTGCTTGATCTTAGGCTCAACATGCCTATACTATTCTATCAACATTTTCACCATTTCATTGATTTTGAGGGTCATATGAGGTCATAATAACATTATATAATCAATTTTCATATGAATTCCTTGCCATCAGACCTCTTTTCCTCTTAAAAAATCACCTCTCATTCTAGGTAGGCCTGTAGGTAACAAATTGATTGTATATGTAAGGGTTTTAATGAATTTTATTTGATCATCTTTATCTAACCTTCCTTTTATGTTTCACTTTGATTTTAGTGTCTCCATTAAATTTTTTGTTCACCTAAAACTCCAATCCCACTATTATGCTTTGTATCCTTTTTTCAAGCTTGAGACTAACCTGAACTGCTTAAACAATTTTGTAGGTGGTGATAGGGGTTATGGTTGCATTTTAGACTCTTAGGATCTCAATCACAAATAATTATACATTCAATGATCCTTTGTTATAGTGTTGATGACTCAATTTTTTTTTTCAAACCTTCTAAACTATTTCAAGACCCTCCCTCTCTCTCTCTCTCTCTCTCTCTCTCTCTCTCTCTCTCTCTCTCTCTCTCTCTCTCTCTCTCTCTCTCTCTCTCTCTCTCTCTCTCTCTCTCTCTCTCTCTCATGTTTTGATTTTAGGTTTGATTGGGTGATTTGAGCATTATGTTGCCTCACCATTTAAGTTTTAAAATCAATATTGAGACACATTTTAATGTATTTCACATAAAAACAAAACATGATCTCTTGAGCTTGAGATTATCTCTCTATTGCCTCCTTACCTATTTTATGATTTAAAGACTCTCATGTAACCTTGACAATGCATAACAAAACCCTTAAAAATCACTTTTATGCAAGAAGCCTTCATAGACAATCTTCAAAGTGAGAAAAAACTATATATTACATGGAGAGAATAATATTGGAGTAAAGTAATGGATAATAATTTATGGATGTATATAGTATTGGGATGAGTGAAATGTGATGGGAAACCTTCATCCACTTTCCTTGACTATTGAAAACCTTGAAACAAATAAAATACCATGATAGTCATCTTACAAATTGTGTAAAAGAAGAGTTTTATTGTCAAATTAGAATCAAACATGCCAAGTGTGACTTGTAAAAACATTTAATATGATTTAAAAAACCCTATACATCATCTATTATTGATACCATGCCTTCAACTAGTCTAAAAATATCATTTCAAAGAGAGAAATTGACAATGTGGGGTTTATAGATAGTTTTAGACCACTCTTCCTTAATAATTATTGGTTATAAATAGATGACACTAATATGATTAATATTTACATGTATTTTAATAACATTATGACCCCATCCTATTTAAAAATGTTAGGTTCATGAATCTCATCGTATTATACAGAATGAACACTTGAAAAAAACCTTTGTGAGATTATCAAGGAAATAATGGAAGTTCTGATGTAAGTTTTGGAATATTTAGACCTATGAAATATTTTAAATAATGGATATGTCTTGTATAAGGTTAACAGACACCCACTAACTATTTTCAACTAAAATTGTATTCTAAAAGTCCATATAAGTTCCTGCAAGGAGTGATTCTCTCTTATTTGGGTGTTGAACCTGCAAAACTATCACAATATGACATCCCTGGCATATTTTCAAGTTAGATAAATGCATTATATTATTTTCAAAGTTTGATGTACATTTATTCAATATTTTTTGGATTTTTCACATGTAGTATTTGATTGTATACACTTTTCCCTTGTATGCCACTTTACCTTAATTTTCACAAAAGAACCTTAACTTTTATAAACAAATGTAAAGTATTAATAAAAGGCGGTGAAAAAATGATATGACTTTTAAAGACACTTTATAACCTTCTAAAAATTTTATACCAACCTCCTCACACCAATTTATGACTAGACTAGTATAAGACTTAATATAAGGCATTACCTTAATATTATCAAATTAACATTAACTTATACTAATAAGACTTTTAAAGACAATTTAAGACCTCATAAGGTATGTAAAGGACTTAAAAAAAGTTAAGGAAGAATTAAAATCAAGTTTTTATTTATAGGTGTTGACATTTTAACCTAGGGAGTCAAAAATAGTAAAAAAATTGGTGTTTCATAAGGGTAGCATGCTTGCAATGCTTACTAGACCAATAGCCTTGTACTTCCATTGGGAAATGTAGTTACTTGCACTCAACCTTAGACCTAAATTATACCTTGAAGAAGATTAAAAAAATGATTTGACCTCTAAACACACATTAAATAATGAAAACACACACAAAAAAAAAAAAAAAAAAAACTAAACTAGACAACACACACTTATACCAAGGCAATTAGGAAACATAAAGAATGAACAACTATACACAACTAACCTCAACATTTCTTCTTATTCATAAGTCAAAGGGGACATTTATTGGATCACTTCCTTCATGAAGTATGAAATGGTTTAGGAGAGAATATTTTATTGTCCTCTTTCTTGGCTAAGCCTTCTTCCTAATTGCCAACACAATTGACATGCCTTCTAATAGGTTTATAGTAGTAAATAGTTTTTCAATGAACACATACTAGTCTAAGACTTCAACCCCTACCCTCTATTGTTTTTATTCTATGTAAATGGTCTCCAATATGATCAAACATTGGTTATTAAATACTGATGTAACCTAAACCTCACATGGATGATTGAAGAATCATACTTGGATTTCAATATCCTTTTGAAGGATCTCAACTTGGCCATATACTATTGTTAGTTGCTCAAACTCATCAGATTGAGATGGACATAATGGCATACTGGTAGAATTAGCTCCAAGAGAGAGAGTTTGATTTTATTTAAGATATTTAGGCCAAAATAAATCCACATTGTCTTCCAAGAGTGTGCCTAGCTCTGCAAATGGAATGAGAGGCTGATAACCCATTTTGAATTTCTCAAACAAGTCATCATCTAGTGAGGTTTCCACTTGAAAAGGCATATTTACAAGACTATATCCTTTTAGCTTGTTGATTGGATCACCTAAACTACCTCCTATTTCCTTAACCAAATAATAATCACTTGGTAGAAGTGAGTATTATGATTCCAAGGCTTCAAATAAGTCTTCACCATGCTCTTAACTAGATTACAATTCCATTAGGTTTCTTAGTGATTCATCAAAGTCTTCATTACAATAAGATGTAGACTCATTTTTTGATTTCTATAAGGAATATAAAAGTAATAAATTACCTTATATTTCACATTTTAAGTACCATGAGGGGCATCTAATTTAATCTCCACTATAACAAGCTTCTAAATCTCATCAAGAGGCTCTAAGAACTACTCCTCTTGATCATTTATATCTTTTTTTGTCATTGTCAATCAATCAATTGACTGATACAACCAATTTAATTTATTTACCTTACTCATTTCCATGATCAATCACACTAATTATAAGCTCTTGATTAAATATAATATCTAATTTACCCTCTATTATAACTTTTTCAATGATGTCTTATTCATTCTTGAGAGTATCTTCATGGTCATCTTGAGGAGATATTACAACCAACTAATCATAGTCCTCACTCACTTCTTCCTCATCATGTTTGAAATTTAAATTTACATTTTCATCACCAATGGGATTACCAATACAAACCTCATCTTCATGCATAATTTATATGTCTTCATTATGGTTATCCATGGATTTATTTACAGTTGGATACTCTTCTTCAATCTTCCACACCACATGATCTTCTTTCAAAGGGGAGATTTTTGGAGGGTAAGGGAGTTAAATAGGTTTTTTGACACTTTTAAGAGTGTTCTTCCAAATATGGACCTTGAAATACTTATTTGTAATCTCTTGGGAGAGGGGAGGAAACCCTTGTGCTAAGAATTTCTCATTTTCCCTTTTCCATTCTTGAATTATCTTCTATAGGTCTGATATGACTTAGTTTTCTTGGACAATTGGGACTTAAGGAGTAGGCAAAAAAATTGAGGAGATTGAGAAAACTTATAACATGATAAGGATAACCCTCTCCTACATTTTTAGAGTCTCTCTCTAACTAGGAAGAGTCTTTGGTGTGGCTTATAGGACATTTTCTCTTTCCTGATCTTGGGTGGGCATAGGAGAAGATTCATCCACAAGGGTTGGCATGGTGTAATAGGGAATCATATTCCAAGAAGGCTTCCAATATGAAGTGATATTGGTTTATTGAGGAATATTAGGTGTAGTTTTAAAGAGATTTAGAACATAAGGGGTTTACTAAGGGTGAAAGCTGATGACTGAGGTTACTTGGGTTGGATCTCTTGATTCTCCCACCTCATTAATCTATCTTCCCACCATTGGATCAATGTTCTAATTTCCCATAACTCATTAGTCATAACATATTTATTTTACTCTCCAAATATTAGTTACTTGCCCTTCAACATTTATATTGACTTACTCATCTTCTCCATGAGGTTAAAAGTTATCACATCTACTCCTCTATCCCACATTATCATTAATCCTTCATATTTTAGCATATATGGCTTGAGTTAAAATAAGAATGTGGTAGGGTAAACATAAATTTGAGTTGGAATTAGAGTAGAAGGAGGTGATCATGACCACTACACTTATTGGTAAGTTGGGTAAGGAGGTGAGAATGACCACTACAAGTATAAAAACATGAATATTTCCATCTCGATATAAAGAATATGTAGGAATAAGCCTTGAAGATTGATAAAGAGAGTAATAATACATACCAATTATTATGTTTAGGCACTTAGACTGCTTATACTAGCTAATAAATATTTGGAGTTTCCATTGGTGCTTGAAGAAGGATGCCTCTAAAGACTGATATGTTGAAGAGAATCACCAAGAAATATTTAATTAATGATATCTATTATCCCATCAAGTGTGATAGAACTTTTATCTCCCAATTTTTCACCCTTGAAATATTTCTCAAGACTTCCAAATTTGGGATAACATAGAGACAATCTTAGGTTGTGGGTGACCTATAGGTGGATTAAATCCTAGGTTAAAGGGATAGCTCTTCTTGATGTATCACTTAGGATTATTAAATAATCTACCAACTTTACAAGAAAATGGAGAGAAAACATATTCTACTAGAGGTGATGCAAAAAATAATTTGACCACTACCCACCATTTGCATGTGCACATCAACCATGAGACTAACATGGATAAATAATATTCCTAATCTACCTCTCTATATCAGTACTTATTTATGGAGGTTGTGATAGATGTTTTCTCTAGGAGTACTAGTCAAGAGGTCATAGGATGACACTATTGAATGGACAACTCACTTAAACTTTCACGCTTCACTTGGACACATCACAATAACATCAAATAAGCTTTCAAATTGAATATGAATGCTATAAAAGGAAAACATGCCAAGGAAGCTAGGTTAATCACTTGAAAAGATCAACTAGTCATGAACACACATTAAAACCATTTAAATAAAGAGGTAAAACCAAGATTTTCTCATTGATCAAAGGATTTAAAATGGGCAGGGCTTCACCATACCTATGTGGAGGATGAATACATATCCCATCAAGGTTGAATTTATAAAAAATGAGAAATAATAAGAGAGAGTGGTGATAAGTGTCTATCAAGAGATTTAAAATCAAGAAGTTTGAAATAGTTTTAAAATAATTTCAAGGAAAAATTTTAATTTGTTTAAGATGATTCATCTCCCAAATGGCATGGGAGTTTCAAACCTTGTTTGACACCTTGATCTTATTCTTAAAAAATGCCCTCTCCTTAACTTAAAAATAGACAAGTGGCACTCTTCATCATCAATTCATATTTATTCACATTATTACCCTATTCTTGACACTTTTCATTAGTTTAGAATCTCCTCAAACTGACATTTCAATGATGAATACACCTTTTAGGTGTCTTGATGCCCAATTCGTCCTATTATACATATCTTGCTTGCATGTGTCAAATCTTGATTTCATCTTCACCAATGTATTATATATCCTTGAAATTCATATAAATATAATAAAAAAAACTGAAACAACTCAATTGGATCTATCAAACACTCACCAAGACCTTATTTTACACCTAAAGCTCTCAATAGGCTTTAATTCCTTGTAGCCCTAAAACACATAAAGCTCTTTATTTGGAATAATGTTAGGAATATCTTGGAAAACTAAGGTATTTTTGAGTACCTAGTATCCCATTAAAACTCCATGCAAAATTTCATGACTTGAAACCAAGTGTGAGTACATTTATTCATCCCTTATCTCCCTCCAATTAGGCCTCAATTAGGTATCTAGGCCTAGAAACTAAGTTTTGGATCAAATTAACTCCCAAACATGTGAAATAAAATAAAAGTGTTTGATTAAATTTAACCATATCTTTACCATGATCCATGTCAAATTTAATCTTTTGGGACCTTATATGGATGGGTGAACCATGAAATGGCTAAAACCCTAGTCTAGGTGCGCATACATGCATGAGTGGTGATTTAAGTGGTTTGGAAAGAAGTGTGCAGGTTATAAATATTGTAAATAGTTTTTTAGGCCTAAAAAACCTTATTAAAACTCAATCCACTAAATATAGGTCTCTTTTTATACTCTATAGCTCTACATATAGGCTTCTTAGTTAGCAAAATGATCCATTTCTCAATTTCTTGTCCAACTTGATGACTTGGATGGCTCATATATAATTTTTAGAAACCTAATAAAGTGTGTATATGATAATTTGACCACTAATCATGATTTATAGGCATTTATACCTAATTTATAGACCACTTCATACCCTACACCCTCACACACAAGCCTACAACCAAGCTTCTAGGCTAATTACATACAATTGTACCTTCACATGTGTCAAAAAAATTATTAAAAATATTCTCATGAGAATAATAAGGTCAAAAAGGTAATTAAAATATAAAACCAATCCATTAGAATCCATTTGAGGTTCTATTTCTCTCATTGGATCACTATAGATCTTGTTGGTAGCTTGGGAGTTCCTTACAATCATTGCAATGATTCATAAAGGGGAGGCTACTTTATTGATAACCAATGCATAAATTTTTTAGGTAATTAATCATAATAACACCCTTAATATATTTGGTCACCATGCATATTTTCATGGAAGACCTAAGTAAAATTTGGTGCCTCTCGGGATAGTAGACTCTACTTTAATGAGGTGTAGAGAGAATTTGATTTGGAAATATCATTTGAGAGTTTGGTTTTAAATAAAAAAACCTTAGGTATGTCTAAAAAATTCATCATGACATGTCCCATTGATCCTCTCACCATTTTTTTCTAGACCTGATATAACCATCATTAACTCAAGTTAGGGTTTATAAGCATTTTAATGTAAATGAACCTAATAACTATGTTTGTCCTATGTTATCTCTATTTAATGGGTGTGAAACTTCATAAAATGTCTCATTAAATATATAAATACCTTATTATGTATTTATGTTCTCATTTCAATCTCAACAAAACATTCTCTTCATGATTGTACTTATAGGTTGTATGCTTGATCTTAGGCTCAATAGGCCTATACAAGTCTATCAACATTTGCACCATTTCATTAACTATGATAGTCTTATGAGGTCATATTAACATTATATAATCAATTTTCATATTAATTCATTTCCATCAAACCTCTTTTCCTCTCAAAATGAAAAGACACCTCTCTCTCTCTGGGTAGGCCTATAGGTAAAAAAATGATTATGTATGCAGGGTTCAAGTGAAGTTTATTTTATCATAATCATCTAACCTTAATTTTAGGTTTCAATTTAATTTAATTGTTTCAATTCACTTATTTTTCACCTAAAAATATAATCCCACTATTATGCATTGTATCATTTTTTCAAGCTTGGGACCAACATGAATTGTTTAAACAATTCTATAGGTGGTGATTAGGGTTTTAGTTGCATTTTGGATTCTTATGATATCAATAACAAATAATTATACATTAAACGATAGTTTTTTATATTTTTTAGGATTAAATTTCTTCTTTTGAATCTCCTCAATTCTTTTAAGACCCTGCATCATCACTAGCATACACTCTCTCTTATGTTCTACCTCTAGGTTTGATTGGGTGGTTTGAGCATTTGTCTTTGATGTCACAAATTCACCATTGACCTTGATACTTATCCAAGTATAAAACTAATCTTGAGACAAATTTCAATGTATTTCACATAAAAACAAAATGCAAACCTACAGATCTACAAACTTGTAGGACTGCATTCCTCATGTTTTAGGCCTTCATATGGTGAAAACATGATCTCTTGATCTTGATATTATATGTATTTCCTCCTTACCTAAATAATGAGATTAAAAACCTCATATAACCATAAAAATGCATAATAAGACCCTTAAAAATTAGTTTTATGCAAGTAGCCTTCACACAAAGTCTTCAAAGTGAGAAAACATTGTATATTGCTTGGAGAGAATGGTATTGGAGTAAAGAAATGGAGAATAATTTATGGAGATATATATAATTTTGAGGAGTGAAATTTTATGTGAAAATTTCATCCACATTCTGACTGTTAAAACCCAAAAACAAATAAAAGATGATGATAGTCATCTTGCAAACTATTTAAAAGAAAAAATTTATTATCAAATTAGACTCACACATGCAAAGTGTGACTTGTATAAACGTGTAATATGATTTAAAATACCATATAAATCCTATCTCATTTCTACCATGCCTCCAACTAGTCTGAAACTATCATTTCAAAGAGAGAAATTGAGCCTATTGGGTATATGGATAGTTTTAGACCACCCTTCCTCCTTAATGATTAGTCATAAAGGAAGGGCCACTAATATTCTAAATATTTCCATGGATTTTAATATAATTATTACCCTCTCATTTTTAAATTTTTTTAGGTCATGAATCCCATCATATTGTACATAATGAGTGCTTGATAATAAGCTTTGTGAGCTTTCTAGTGAAACAATGGAGGTTCTAGTGCATGTTTTGAAATCTCTGGACCTATGCAATCTTGTAAATCATGGATATGTCCTAGATATGGTGAAGAGACACCCCTAAATAATTTTCAACTAAAATCAAATCCTCCAAGTTCATACAAGTGCCTTTAAATAGTAATTCTCTCTCATTTGGGTGTTGAACCTGTAAAATTAGCACAATCTGGCATCCCTGACATATTTTCAAGTTAGATAACTACCTTATAAGATTGTAAAAGTGTGATGTAAAATTATTCCATCTTGTTTGGTTTTATCACATGTAGGATTTTATTATATAAACTTTTCCCTTGTATGCCACTTTAACATAGTTTTCTCAAAAGAACCTTAACTTCTACAAACAAATGTAAAGTGTTAATACAAGGTGGTGAAAACATTATATTACTTTTAAAGACACTTTATAACCTTTGACACTTTTTATTCGAACCTCTTCACACCATTTTATGACTAGACTAGCATAAGACTTAATATAAGGTATTACCTTAATATTGTCAAATTAACCTTAACTTATGATATTAAGAATTTTTAAAGACCATTTAAGACATATAAAGGTCTAGAAAGGACTATCAATAAGGCAAGGAAGAATGACAAGTAGATTTTTTGTTATAGGGGTGACCTTTTAACCTAGGGGTAAAAAATGGTCAACAATTACCATTGTTTATGGGTTCTTTATACATGGTATCCTTACTATATACCTGATATACCTTTTTTTACCACTATTAAATCTTGAGGCCTAGTGAGATCCATTATTTTGTCATATTATTAGGATTTGGAACCACATTCTATTGATATTGAGTTTTAATTAACCTCTACTAGGTATTTGGTTATTCTCATTTCTTACCTATTGGTCCAAGTATACATAGGCTCTATTTTTATGACCTAGTTTATAACCTTATCTCTCAAAAGAAGGAGGAATTTTATTTGTCATATTATACCATACATAAAATTATTATATGAACAAGTATAAAAATATCCTAAAATTTTAGTTGAGTGAGTCAAGTTAGAATAATACAATATCTCATGCTAGACATATTAGTTTATGATTATTGATTGTATTACATTGTTATTGGTTTTAATATTCTATATTTCTTCCTAAAAATTTTTATTGGGATGTTATCAAGGAAAATCCTACCTATAATATGATCCTAATGACTTCTAGGAATTATCTTCTTGTCAAAATGTTTGAGAACATAGTGACTACTAGGCATCAATAATTTGGTGTATTTTTAGAAACCTAATGACTATTAGGTATTAATGGATCAGATAATTATTGGGAATATAGTGACCACTATATATTTGTGACTTTGGGAATTCTTAAGAAACTGATAATTTCTAGGTTTGTGTGACTTATATATTTTTGGAACTTAGAGACTGGTTGATATTTGTGACTTCGAGCATTATGTAGAACCTAAGGACCACTAGGTATATGTGACTTTGATATTTATTGGGAGGTTATAAATTAATAATATCTATGACTTGGGGATTATTTGGAACCTAGTGATTGTTATGTATCTATGATGTGAAACATTATTTGGAACCCATAAATCACTAGGTATTTATGACTTAGAGGATCATTGGGAGCCTAGAAAATGCTAGGTATCTATGACTTGGGGCATCTTGGTAACCTATAGACTACCAGGCATGTGTGACTTCAGGCATTATTGAGGTCTTAGTAGCCATTATTTATATTTATATTTTCCCATTAGATATCTATATGTATTACCATTCAATACTTGCATGGTAAACCTTTATGGAGAAATTTAGGATTATATAGGTTCAATGAGGCTATATGAGCAAGTGTGTGATCCACTCTTGAGTATGAATAATTGAATAAATTTTATTTATTCTTATGATCTAAGTTTTTTTTTGACACCACATTTATCTTCTATTTATTATTCTATGCATACACATATAACACACTTATAAGGAGTTCACATATTATGTTGTTATTCCACTATTTATCTATTGATGTCTTGTGGTTCCATACTTATGGTTTTAATATTATATATATCCTCATACAAAAATTTATGGGGATGTTATCAAGGAAAATCCTACCTATCATATGAGCATAATGAATTCTAAGAATGATCTTATTGTCAAGCTAGGTATCAACATCTTGGTGTATTTTCAAAAACCTAGTGACTACTAGGTATCAATGGATTAGATAATTATTGGGAACCTAGTGACCACTATATATTTGTGACTTTGGGAATTATTGAGAAACTAGTAATTTATAGTTTGGTGTGAATTAGATATTTTTGGAACTTAGAGACTGATTGATATTTATGACTTAGAGCATTATGTGAAACCTAAGGACTACTAGGTATATGTGACTTTGATATTTCTTGGGAGGTTATAAATTAATAGTGTCTATGACTTGGGATTATTTGGAACCTAGTGACTATTATGTATCTATGATGTGAAACATTATTGGGAATCCATAAATCACTAGGTATTTATGACTTGGAGGATCCTTGGGAGCCTAAAAAATGCTAGGTATGTATGATTTGGGGAATCTTGGTAACCTAGAGATTATTATGCATGTGTGACTTTAGGCATTATTAAGAGCCTAATAATCATTAGGCCTATTTATATGGGACCATTCAATATCTATCTATAGTCCCATTCAATATTTTCATGATAAACCTTTATGGAAAAATTTAGGATTCTATAGGTTGAATAAGGATATATAAGCAAGTGTATGATCCACTCTTGAATTATTAATAATTGAATAAAATTTATTTATTCCTATGATCTAAGGTGTTTTTTTACACCACATTTATCTTTTATTTTTTATTCTATGATACTATCTTCATATAATCAATGTTTTTAACACTAATATGTTTACCATATCCTAAAATTTATCTCATATCACCCTTATTGAGCACATGTATAACACACTTAATAGGATTTCACATATTATATTGTTATTCCACTCTTTATCTATTGATGTATTATGGTTGCATACTTATGGTTTTAATATTCTATGTTTCCTCCTACCAAAATTTAGGGGGATATTAGTAAGGAAAATCCTACCTATCATATGAGCCTAATGACTTCTAGGAATGATCTTCTTGTTAAAATGTTTGAGAACTTAGTGACTACTAGGTATCAATAACTTGGTGTATTTTTAGAAACCTAGTGACTATTAGGTATCAACAACTTGGTGTATTTTTAGAAACCTAGTGAGTACTAGGTATCAATGGATTGGAAAATTATTGGGAACCTAGTGACCACTATATATTTGTGACTTTGGGAATTCTTGAGAAACTAACAATTTACAGGTTTGTGTGACTTAGATATTTTTTATAACTTATATATTGCTTGATATTTGTGACTTTAAGCATTATGTGGAACCTAAGGACCACTAGGTATATGTGACTTTTATATTTCTTAGAATGTTATAAATTAATAGTATATTTGACTTGGGGATTCTTTGTAACCTAGTGACTGTTATGTATATATGATGTGAAACATTATTGGGAACCCATAAATCACTAAGTATTTATGACTTGGTGGATCCCTAGAAAATGATAGGTATTTATGACTTGGGGAATCTTGGTAACCTAGAGACTACTAGGAATGTGTGACTTTAGACATTATTAAGAGCCTAGTAATCATTATGTTTATTTATATGGGCCCATTTGATATCTATGTGTAGTCCCATTTAATACTTGTGTGCTAAACCTTTATAGAGAAATTTAGGATTATATAAGTTGAATAAGTCTATATAAGCAAGTGTGTGATCCACTTTTGAATTATGAATAATTGAAGAAATTTTATTTATTCCTATGATCTAAGGTGTTTTTTGACACCACATTTATCTTCTATTTGTTATTATATGCATACTACTTTCATATATTTAATGTTTTTAATACTAATCTATTTTTCATATCCTAAAAGTTATCTCCTATCACCATTATTGAGAACAAATATAACACACTTATAATGAGTTTAGTATTATGTTTTTATTCCACTCTTTATCTATTGAAGTCTTATGGCTGCATACTTGTACAAAAATAATGATTGAATTTAGTGAAAGAGCATTTAGTTATATTTATTGAGAGAGAGAGAGAGGGTAAGTAGGGGTAGGTATGTCAACATAATGTTGGCATCCACCTAAGTAATTTTAATAAGTAATTAACCCACATTAAATACTCTAATAGAATAGAAGCCTAGATTTAGTTGAAAAATAATAAACCAAGTTCTCTCCAAGAATCCATTGCCACAACCATGGAGAATAACACATTAGTCACACAATGAGAAACTATCTATTAACAAAAGAATACATTATAATGTGAATCACTCCTGTATGTCTCCATATCTTCCATACATTTGAATCACACATGTATGTTTGTATGTCTCCATATATATATATATATATATATATATATAGAGAGAGAGAGAGGGTAAGTAGGGGTAGGTATGTTAACATAATGTTGGCATCTACCTAAGTAATCTTAACAAGTAATTAACCCACATTAATTACTCTAATAGAATACAAGCCTATATCTTGTTGAAAAATAATAAACCAAGATCTCTCCAAGAATCCATTGCCATAACCATGGAGAATAACACATTACTCACATAATGAGAAACTATCTATTAACAGAAGAATAGATTATAATGTGAATCACTCCTCTATGTCTCCATATCTTCCATATTCTGAAATACACTCTAGGAGTGTCTATATATAGGATTAGGAGAGAGAGAGAGAGAGAGAGAGAGAGAGAGAGAGAGAGAGAGAGAGAGAGAGAGAGAGAGAGAGAGAGAGAGAGAGAGAGAGAGAGAGAGAGAGAGAGAGTGGGTAAGTAGGGGTAGGTATGTCAACATAATGTTGACATCCACCTAAGTAATCTTAACAAGTAATTAACCCACATTGATAGAGAGAGAGAGAGAGAGAGAGAGAGAGAGAGAGAGAGAGAGAGAGAGAGAGAGAGAGAGAGAGAGAGAGGGAGAGAGTGGGTAAGTAGGGGTAGGTATGTCAACATAATGTTGACATCCACCTAAGTAATCTTAACAAGTAATTAACCCACATTAATTACTCTAATAGAATACAAGCCTAGATCTAGTTGAAAAATCATAAACCAAGATCTCTCCAAGAATCCATTGCCACAACCATGGAGAATAACACATTACTCACATAATGAGAAAATATCTATTAACAGAAGAATAGATTATAATGTGAATCAATCCTCTGTGTCTCCATATCTTCCATATTCTGAAATACACTCTAGGAGTGTCTATATAGTGTAGAGAGAGAGAGAGAGAGAGAGAGAGAGAGAGAGAGAGAGAGAGAGGAATCATCTCTAAATTGTGATGGGTGATTCACACACACTAGAAATAGATTGATCATCAATTTTTAGTGTTGAGATGTAGAGAAACCTCCACTCAAGGGGCCTAGGATAACAACTATGAATATTGCATCTTCTCTTGGATGTATATCTAGGGATGAGGCTAATTTAGGTTTAAGTTAAATGATATATGATTATGACATCTACACGTGATTATATTCATGACTAAGACATGGTTTTGTGCATATGATTTTGATGAAGGTTTTAAGAAATTTCTAGACATGATAAATCCACTATGCCATTTCCAGAATAATTTGACCAATTTTGGATGCAGTGTCAAGTTTGGGTGGAGTCAGAAGTATTCAATATCATAATTTTCAATATTTTTTTTGGAGTTTCTTCTACACTATGTTAGTATCATCTTCTCTATGATTTTAGTCATTATTAGAATTTAGGTAATTTATAAATAAATATTTATATATCACTTTGTATATGTTTCATTTCTCTTTATCATTTATTTCTTGAGATGTTTTGTTTCTAATAACTTATACTATAGGTAGATTTATTTTACTGTAAGTTACTATACTTTTCCTAATTTACCCATTGAAAAGTATTATTGTGGTTGGTGTAGTGTTTACGATTATACACACTTCTTAGTAAAACATTTTGTCAAACTCCTCTTCAAATATCTAACCTTTATTTCCCTTTAGGGTTTATTGTTGTGGTAATTTTAGATATGATTTATATAGGGGTTTTATTTTTTTATTTTAATATCATTATCCATAACTTCTTGTATGTTCTATATTTCTTTATCTTATGTCCATGTTATAAAATTTTGTAACAAGATTCAGTTTCTCCCATTTAATTTTCCTTATGGAAAATGATCTGGCTAAAGCTTAGTATTTCTGTAAGGCTAAGAAGAGATTACATTTTTTTCTAAATGAGGGGAACACCCCAATCATTTAAATATAAATACCATATATTAGAGATGAATCTTAAAATATTAAAAGGATTAAAAATGAGTAACTATAGGTGGAAGATGAAGCCCATATATATATATATATATATATATATATATATATATATATATATATATATGTATATATATATATATATATATATATATATATATACATATATATATATATACATATATATATATATACATATATATATATATATACATATATATATATATATATATATTTAAAGTTCCTCTTATATATGTCATATTTTAGATGCATGTACACAAGAAAGAGTAGGAGAAATATTTCATGGTATCACGGGCACTAGGGTTAATTTGAAGAGGCCCTACTAGATAACCTATTATAAATATTTGGTGAGTCTAGGTAAATTTAAGTCGAAGCTATGGTGAATTCTCCATAAACAATGGTGAATGTACGATGATTCTAAAGGATTGAAAACAAGTAGTTTCCTTTTTCCCATACAACCATTTAACTACATCAAAGTATAAATTTAGAATAGAACCATCAAAATCCTATATTGAAGATGGATGAATCAAACAATTTTAGTAGATGGATCCACCAAAAAACTATGTTGAATGGCTATACTAGATGACTACATCTATAAGAGTTGTAACCAGGATCATTGGATCAATGAATGCACATGATGGAGTGATCTCATGAGTCAAGCAAGTGCACATAATAATGAAGCTTCTAGTAAATTAAATCATGTATAGAAGAATATTTCAAAGGAATGAGAGTAAATAATGAAATACTCTATATCATCTTTAATGATCAATATAGAAGAGAGGTGTAGGTTATAAAGAGAAAGATACCACACATTCTAGTGAATGTGGGACTAATCTTCCCAAGTAACCCAAATGAAATCTAGAGGCCTAAGAAAGTTAATACAACCATGTAGGAAAAACCTAGGGTAAAAATTCCTACACTAACATCCCCTCATAATTACAACTTAGGTGGATGATGATACAAAAAATGGGTCCTAGTAGCAAGGCCTAATAAGTTACCCATGTACATAGATACGATCCCAGTATCCTACAAAATGTGAAATATGTGTTTTTCCACAAGAAGAGAAAGAATGTATGCATATAATGTCACATGGAAAATGTTGTAGTAAGTACCTTTATTACAAATTTTGTCTCTTTATTTTGGAAGAAATAAACACAGAGCTTTTAAGCTACAAAATTCCCACTCAAGTGGAATACATCTAGGAATTATGATGTCGATCTCTGGAAATTGAAAAACTGTCTCCTTGCTAATGTTTGAAGGTGCCAAATTTTGATCAAATTCATATGACTAACTATAGAATATGGAAATGAAGAAGTACACATTGAATGGGAGAGAATAGCTAGAGAAGAAGATAGGCATGGAACATTCACTAAAATATTGTTAATGGGAATTAGAGAACAACTCTTAACAACCATCAAAATTAAAGACTAGTCTACAAATGAAGCACTCAGATCTGTAAGATGAATGTCCATAGGAACATATGATTTGTCAATAATATCAATGTGTACACTCTCATTGAAACCAATAAAGTCCTCTAAAATTCAAGTCTATGAAGGATATAAAAGAGCAACAATCTACACAGGAACAAATGAATAATCTACAATGAGACAACTAAGGTCTAGTAGAATCTCATCTTGTAGTGGGGGATTAGTATAAGGAAGATAACTATGCATCATGGATATATCATCACAAGAAATAGAAGCATGAGGAGAGAGTATAATAGTTTCAAAAGAGACAATAGGAAGTAGAGGAAGATATGTGACATAATTCTAATTAGGATCACTGAAAATACTTTATAGTATGCTCCAAATAGTACATGGACACTCTGTATATTCCATATGGTAATGAATATCCATGGAAACATGAATTCATAAGTGGCAAAAAACATGTCATAAGTATTATCCCACTTATTGAATTGAATAGGATTGGTTGGTGCAATAATCTATCCATATAGAAATAGAATATGATTCATGTGTGTGAGAAAGTGTTCTATGTAATCATGCCATGAAGAATAATTGTCATTCCCAAGAAGGATCACTATAGATGAAACAACTCTCCTCATCTAGAGTAATAGTGCACATTCTAGAGATGAACTTCAGACTATGCTAAAAATGAGTCCAATCAAGTGAGATAAATCAATGCACAAGTGATAATACATGCTCAAAATGATGTCAAGATCTATTGACAATGCATCTATAAATATAAGAGCAATCTATGCAAGTAGTCATTAAATGGGCACAAGTAGCAGCTATGAAAAATTGAATGTATGTAAGAAAGAATGTAGGACCCACAACAAACCCCAAGATAATCACATAACCCTCCCAAATTTTGGAACTTTATAAAGTAGTGTGTTTTACAAATAAAATTATCCCAATGCATGGTAAATAAAAAAAATATACACTTTATCAAAAGATGGTACTTAATTTTGAGTTACCATTTGTAAGATATTAACAATATAATTTCTAATAAATAGGCCTCTTAACTAAAAATTTGCATTTGAACCTTTAAAATTACCATTGGGAGAGGTAAAATATGCCTTAAAACCACTCATTAGAACCATAATTTCACCACAAACTTAAAAATTCAATGGAAGTGAAAAAAATGGTTCTCGATTACCTTGGTATGTATGCAAGCAAGTTGGACTTCCACTTTAAGCAAAAATTACAGCTAGTATGACAAAATTTATGAATTTTTAGTTGTGTAAAGATATAATAAGAGGTGGAAGAATGCATAGTGTAAAAAATGAATTTTTCAACACATAAGACAAAGGAGGAAGTGGCACATCAGTCCATTCATGTAACAATAAACAAAAGTGACAAAGCTAACCTCCTTTGTTCAGCACTAAGGTAAAAATAAACATGCCAAGCTTCTTAGATCTGAATAAGACTCCTTAGACCTCAATTATATCCTTCTTGATCTCTTACACTACCATAAAGGGTTAGTGAAATTCTTATAGTTTCTTAGGCATTGTATCTCCTTACAAAGACCTCACAATGTCATAAAGGAAAAACTAATGCCTAACAATGGTTAATTTATAGATCTAAGTCAAAGAAACATTAATCAACCTCCAAATCCTTTGTTTCATATCTCCTCTCCCTCCACACAATAACTTCTAATAAATTCCAATGCCTCAGATCTAAAGGATACAGATCTTTAATGCAACATGCTAGGGATAATGGTGTTAAAAAATACCTCCATTCCAAGAAAAAAAATGCCTCTATTGGAAAAAGAAATGTGACCCAAGTTATATCTTCTAAGCACTACTCTTCTAATTCCTTGCTCCAATTTTTGGCTTCTAGTAGGAAGATCTCTTTCTTATTCAGCACCTCAATTAGACAAGGGGAATTCCAATCCTCATTCCAATGTAGATATACAAACAAAAAATGAAATAAAGTATGCCTATCTATTTCACCTAATGGAAAGTGTCAAATGGTTGTGTCAATCAGTGAGCTAAGTAGACTATGTCAAATAATGATGTCAGGTCATGCTACTAGGTGACCAGTGTGGCTAGTCAACTATTTGGTTGCTCAATCACCTCCCTAGTCCTATAAATACACCCTCTACCCTCATTTTAAACATTTTTCACATTAGATTCTCATCCCCCTTCATCCCCACCCATAAAAATTCACCATGGTAAGAAAATATGTTTTGAATAACTTGTTATGTCCATACATTTTGAAGATCGTATAGTAGCTAGATGCATACAATGATTAGAAATCAAAATGTAGCTTTGATGACCTCCTCTAGATTTTCTTGGCTATATCCTAGAGAAATAGGAAGTTCACATTATTTAAAGAGAGTTTTCTAAGTATGAAGATAAATAAAATTTACAAAGGGTTTATAAGGGGAATTTAGATTCCATGTGTTAGGAGTTAGAAAAAATGATAGTGTTTCTTCTGCAAGTATTGCCATTGTTTTAGACAAGTTGATAACAAAAATATTAAATCAAGAATTAGTCAATCTACCTCTAGTAACCAATGTCATGGATCTATTGGATGACACTAGAATTCATCTAGAATCATATGATCTAGACAAAAAATGGTCAAGAATGTCTATTATGAAGATGTGGGGCACGATTTAGGTGATAGGGAAAATGAACAACAAGAGATGGAAATTAAACATGTCAAAAGTCATCCATATTTGTTAAATATCCTTAAAATTGATGAATATAATACAATTATGGAATAATGATTAGTAAATACAAAACATGAAACCCTTGATAATATAAATATTGAATTATTGCATGGAATTCAAGATTAGCAACCACCATATAGAGAGCTAAACCAAGATGAGCAATTTAGAGAGAATTCTTAGTATGTGGAAATATTTGATTAATGGATATTTATGTTGATGCATCAATCATCACAAATTATATTTGGAAATAACTTTATACAATAAATAGATTTCATCCTCATAAATTGAATACCAAATACACAGTGTTGTGGTAAGCCTCAAGTTAACAAATCTATTGCAGACTATATTTTCAATGCATAAAGTGTAAATAAAGGTTAATTATGTTATAAGTTTAGAGAATACAAGATTCCCTATGCTAAAATTTTAGGGTTTGCTTAATTTCAACCCTTGATAGTGATAATTGAGGATTTTATTATCTTTCATTCCCTAAACTTGCAGCATGTTCAACCTCTAGTTATAGTTTGTGCATCACAGATATAGTTTGTAATGGATTTATTGACTTAAGGCTTACCACAACACTAGTGCATTTGGCATTGAATTTTTGAGGATGAGATCAATTTCTTGTATAAAATTCTCTTCCAAGACCATTTCTGATGATTGGCACATCAACTTAAATATCCATTAACTAAATATTACCACATACTGAGAGTTCTCTCTAAATTCTTCATCTTGGTTTAGTTCTCTATATGGTGGTCAATAATATTGAATTCCATGAAATAGTTCAATATTTATGTCATAAAGGGTTTATTTTTTTTTATTTAGTGATCATTTTCCATTCTTGTTGTATATTCATCAACATGAAGGAATCTAGAAAATGTGGATGACTTTTAACATGTTCAATTATCATCTCTTGTTGTTTGTTATCCCTACAATCTAAATCATGCCCCACATTCTCAAAATATACATTCTCAACCATTTTTTTTGGATAGATCATATGATTCTAGATGAATTATTGTGTTATCTAATGGATCCATGACATGGTTAGTAGAGGTAGTTTGACTAGTTCTTGATTTAATATTTTTTTTATCAGCTTGTCTATAATAAAGACAATACTTGTAAAAGAATCACCATCATTTTACTAACTCCTGACACATGAAATATAAATTACCCTTATAAGCCCCTTGTAAATTTAATTTATCTTCATATTAAAAAAGTTCTCCTTTAACAACATGTGAAATTCCTATTTTTATAAGATAGCCAAGTAAATGTAAAGGTGCACATGTAGTGTTTAGTTTGTTATCCCTAATACCATTGAAAGTCACTTTGGTATCCTTCAACAGGTGAGGTATAGTTAATGTTTTTCTATCTTTTAAGGTTTGAACCTTGGTCTCCTTATTCTTTTGCATCTTGGTAGGGTTTGGGAATTCAGTCCTTAATTTTTTTGTTTTCCTTTCTTCTTTCCATGCCCTTAACTCCTTTGAATTTTCTTACACTTATATTTGATAATACCATTTAATATGTCATTCTAAAATTTTATTCAACACTATCATGATGTATTTTCATTTAGCTCCTTTGATAAACACTATTTATTTTTGGTATTGCCATCTAGTTCCTTAGTTTAAGTGCTTTTGTTTGATGTTGTCATCCTTCAGTTGCACGACCTTACTAATTTGAGTTTGGATGGTTGCCTTATTTTATATCAGGGGTCTAGGGGTGGTTTTACTACACACACACACACACACACACACACACACACACACACACACACACACACACACACACACACACACACACACACACACACACACACACACATAGGGGTGGTTGTACTACACACAAATGCACATGCACACGTGCATGCACACACACACACACACACACACACAGATATTTGTGTGTGTGTGTGTGTGGTGAATTAAAGGGTAATATAGTATATTATTATAAATGGTTGGTGATCTGATCCCAAAAATAAGTTATATTACTAAATTTTTTTTAATTCAAACCCATCTACTGACCCTAAAAATTTACCAAACACAAAATTCAAAAATTTTAATATTCAAAAATTAATGAATATTCACCACTAAAATTTACCATGATTAGAATCATGAAATTTTTGAAAAAGGAAACTTAATTAAAAAATTTAGAGCTAGAATAACAAAGGATCAAAATTTCAGGCCTCTCCATTAAATCCTCATCCATTTTTAGTAGTGGTAAGTTGAAATGTAATCTATTCTTCCTCTTATTCTTATTTAAAAATATAGTGATCTCATTTTATAAAAACATTACTTCCTTGGAATAGATAAGTCATATTTTATTTTAAATTAGGTCTAAATACTTTTCTACTATTATGAACTATTTTTTTGAACCTTTCATTGTAATAGGATACAATTTGTGTGAATTTATTATAATTGATGAAGGTAGTCATGAATTTGAACTATTTTTTATTTGATAAGGTAAATGCTTTTAAAACTAGAGTTATGAACTAAAAAAGTGAGGGTTTTGATTAATGGTCTCAAAACCAAGAGTGAGGGTTTTGAATAATGGTCCCCCAACCAATAGGGTTTGAAGGATCCCACAACCAATTCAAATCACAACCAAAGGGTTTTAAGGATCTCATAAGCATAATTAATCATGACAAGAGGGTTTGAAGGATCCCATTAACATAATAGATCATAATAAAAATATACAAGATTCATAAAAATAACACCACCATAACATCAAATACAACTATAAGAATTCAAAATTTATCTCACTTAAGAAGAACTTCCCTGAAACTTCCACTACATAACTTTAGAATAAATTATCCTCAATAATTTGACATCAATCAAGAACCAAGAAGAACCCATTTCATTCTAAAAGAGACCCTCTAGAGCTATTTGGGGCATCCCTAAGGTGAATTCTATTAAAACAACCCAAAAACATCCTTATTATGATATATAGATTTTTAATACCATACATCAATGTGAAACAATATTATAACAGGTCTACCCCATTATAAATTGAATTATAATAAAAAACCATTCTTTCAAAAGTTAATTTTAATCCCCTTTAACCCATTGTGAGGCCAATTTCAAATGGGTCCACTCTATAGATCAAGGACCTACTTTACAATAATTTTTTTGGTAAAACTTCTATAGACCCTCTACCAAAAATGTTCATTATCAATTAGACCACAACTGGGTAAGGGTATTAGACCATAATGAAACCATAAAAGGGAATCATCAATAAAGAACCATTCTATAGAAATAAACAATAGTGAAACAACAACAAATCACCAAACAACTAGTAAAATATTTAGGATTGAACCTAAATAAGATTACCACATGCCTCTAGGGTCATCCCTAAGGATCCCTTTAACAAAGATAAAGTTGAATTTTGAAATAAAATAATAGGTGAAATTATGAATTATAATTTAATCCTAAAACATGGTATTAACATCAAATAGATAGGAGATATATTCCATTTGGATCTCAATGTTTAAAAACTAAATCCTCAGTAGTCTAGTAGCAAATTAGTACAAGGTAGGAACCTTCAACCCATCATGAATCACCTTTGCCTCCACTTTGGAAAAGAAACCACTAGCAATTGGACTTTATTTCCTAATAGGGGTTTTGAAAAAAATATAGTAACAAATAAAAAAACCAAGCTTCCTCCCATCCCCAATAGGATAGTGAGATAACTTTACAACCATTAGATAGTATGAAGCAAGATCCCAAAGGATAATATCAAGGTAAATTAAGAGCATAAAGGGTAGACAATAACAACCTTCCTTATAAATCAGGTAGTCTTGCCTTAATATGAAATAGGTGCTTGGGGTTGTAGCCAACATACTTGCAAATAGATATTCAACATGAAAAAACTACTAATTTTATCTTATTAATTTATTCTCATTCCAATATTAAAAATATATCTCAATTATTTGATTTAATTTTCCATTTTATGCTCACTTTCCTTATTGCATGAAAATTATTTATTTGTGTTTTTGGATAAGTATTAAACACATTTTATTTTTGGTACATCACCATTTTATTTTTATATATATTTCTATTCCATTTTCATTATTAATCTTTATTTCATGCACTAAGAATAATAGATAGTTTAGTTAAATTATACCTAAGATATGAACCATAACCAACTAAATCTCGAGGTTGTCTATAAAGATGAATGCCACATTGAGTCAACTTACCACGTTATGGTTTTTATTGTAGTGAAATCAATTAGACACATGAAAACAAGAAACATCAAATAATCAATTTAGATGTAATATAACTATCAAGATAAGTGAAATATTGAGTAGTATACATATTGAATTTGTTCAAATTCCTTTACTTGGTACTCATGTTTTCCTAGAAAATAGAATTCTAAACATTGATGGCATTCCTAATCTTTATATTGATGATGAAAATGCACATGAATAATTGATGAAAATGTAATTATTGTAAATGATAATGATATGAATTCCATTTATTTTGATGCTAAGTTTATGAATTCTAATTTTGTAATTAGTAATATGAGTAAATGTGATATATAATGTTTTGAAAAATTTATCTCAACATTTGTTAAAGAAATTGATGCCATGATTTATGTTTATAGAGAGGAATAAAATAAGATGAATTTATTGTTGGAAATATTGTCATTGATGTCAAAGGTCTAGCATTATTGGTGATAAAGGCTCCATTGTATTTAATGTTGTTTGTAATAAATATATCTTGGCTAATATGAGTTAATATTTATCTAATATTAATGAATATATTTTTTGTTTCATATGAGACAAAAGAAGGGCCCATGGAGAAGTCAAAGAGCCATGGGATAAATACAAAAGAAGGATGGGACACATTTTCCCAAGAAGAGTCATCTTGGGGAATTCCAAGAGTCACCAAGTGAAGACAAAAGAGGAAGGGCATAATTTCTCATGAAGGGACACTTTAAGGAATACAAAAAGTCACCAAGATGAGGACAAAAGAGGGAAGGACGTTTTTGATCATGAAGGGTCACCACATGACTTTTTAAATGCTTGAATATGAAGGATCATACAAGTTTGGCACCATATTCCATGGGGATTGAAGGGTCACAAAGGGGGAAGGCCAAAGGTCATTTGGAAAGCTATAAATAAAGGCTTGAGAAGCCATTTGTAATATGGAAGATAGAGGTTGATTTGATATTGTAATATCTAGCTTAGAAGAGCAATTGTGAGAGATGAATATGATTTGTATTTATTATATCTAGCTTAGAAGAGCAAAGGTGAGAGAGAGGAAAGATATTTTGTATTGATCTATCATTTGTTGAGATATTAACATTGAGAGATAGGTGTGTGGTATACACAAAGGGGTTGGTGCTCCTGTGGGTTAGTGCTCATGAATTGTTGTTGGGTTGGTGCTTGACAAAGGTGTTGGTGCTCTTGTGGGTTGGTGCTCATGAATTTTTTTTGGGTTGGTGATCATCAGAGGGGTTGGTGCTCTTGTGGGTTAGTGCTCAAGAATAGTAGTTGGGTTGGTGCTCAGCAAAGGGGTGTGGTGCTCCTATGGGTTGGTGCTCACAAATAGTTGTTGGGTTGGTGCTCACAAATAGTTGTTGGTGATCCTACAAGCTTGGCTTGTGAATATTTTTTGGGTTGGTGCTCATTCATATACTTGAGATTATTTTTCATGGTTTTTATCACATTGGGTTTCCACGTTATATCTGGTGTCTCTTTTTATCTTGTGTGGTGTTTATTGTTTGAGTTTTATTACATTCTTGAATGTTTGATTAAGTGGAATTTGGTTAAGGGAAAGTTTTATAAGATATATGATATATTGAATCACCCCCCTCTCAGTATATCCCATGCTTAAAAATTGGTATCAGAGTAGGTTCCTTTTTGAAAAGTTTTACAGCTTGAAGGTAGATTGGGAAAGCACGATGGCTAGGTCACAGGAAGGATTTTCTACAAATAAGGCACCTTTATTTGAAGGGATGAATTATGCTTTTTGGAGCATGAGAATGAAGGTTTATTTGATGGCCCTTGGATTTGACATATGGAAAGTAGTGGTGGAGGAATATGTAGAGCCATAGACATTTGCAATTACTCTAGCAGAAAAGAAGGCAAGTGAATGTAATGCTAAAGCTTCAAATGTTATTTTATATGGTTTATGTGGATCTAAATTTGTTAAAGTTATGCAATGTAAATCTTTTCATGAAATTTGGGTAAAACTTGAGAATATTTACAAAGGTGATGGAAAGGTTTAGCAAGCTAAGCTTTAGACTTTTAGAAGGTAGTTTGAAAGTTTGAAGATAGAAGATGAAGAAGATATAGTGAGTTATCTCTTGCAAGTTGATCAAATAGTAAATCAAATTCAAGTTCTTGGAGAATCATTAGATGAGTCAACGGTGGTGCAAAAGTTTTTGAGATCTCTACCAATGAGATATGATGCAAAGGTTTTGGAAATCGAAGAGATGAAGAATTTAGCCAAGCTAAAGATGGATGAGCTTCATGGTATTCTCACGGCATATGAGATGTAGACAGAATAAGATAAACCCTCAAAGAGAGTAGCAGCTTTCAATACATCAAAGAAGGATAAATCTAAGATTCAAGAATCAAGTGATAGTTCTAGTGATGATGAAGATGAAAATGGAACACTTTTCATTCGCAAGCCGAAAAGAGGAATAGGTAAATATCAAGAAAAATTACCTTTTAAATGTTTTAAGTATGGAAATATTGGAATTTTTTTAGCTAGATGCCCAGATAAGGTTAATGATGATGAAGAAGAAAATCCTACATACAAGAATAATTTCAAAGGCAAATCTAAGAAGGGATTCGAGAAGAAGAGTCTATATTCTTAGGATCCTAGCTCAGGTGAAGATAGTCGAGTCAATGATTCAGAAGAAGAAGAGATTCTATTCATGGCCATACATAAAGTTGATCAAGAAGAAGAAGAGGAGGAAGTTGAAGTGAATATGGAAGGAGAGCTCATTTGTGCCTTAGAAGAGTTAGAAGTTGTTTAGAAGAAGAATAGAATATTAAAGTGCCAAATTGAGAAAAATGAACAAGAGTCAAAGGAAATGATTGAAGATCTACAAGCATACTTGGAAGAAGCCAAGAAGAATGAAGAAGACCTCACAACATAGTTGGAAATAACAAGAAAAGAATGTCAAAGGTATGTTATTGAAATTGCCTCTTTAAAATAAGATATTAAGAAAGCAGTTAGTGATAAAGTAGTTAGTGATTCAAAATTTGAAGATATCACTAACATGCTAAATAAGATATTGGAAAGTCAAAAAGCAAATTTATATAAGATAGGGATTAGATTTGAAAAGAAAAAGAGCTATGTTGAAGCTCTTACAAAAGAGGAAACAAAAAGGGGAGAAATGAAGAATACAAAAGACATTCCAAATAGAGAAGGATGGAGAGAACAAAGCTATAAAAGACAATCAGGTTAGAGATATACAGATAGGTCTTATTTTTATGGCTATTATTTTTATTGTAATGGATATGGTCACAAGAAATTAGAATGTAGAAAAAGAGCTAATAATTTTAGAAATAAGGAGAAGGAAAGTCAAGTTGAGTCAAGCAGAAGCCATAACTCTTTTGCTCCTCTATCAAGCTTTGATGAAGAGACGATAGTATGATACAAGTGCAACAACTTCAGACACATAGCTCGATATTGTAGAAGCATGTTCAAGTCAGTCAAGAAGGATTAGAGCTTCAAAGCTCCATTCATCAAGAAGAAGGATCAAAGTCTCAAAGCTCCATTAATTAGGGAGAAGGTTTAGACATGTTCATGGCAGAAGAAACAACATGAAGATTCTATGATGGTTCAGACAACTCTACATGTAAGAGGTAAAGATCAGCCATGGTTAATTGATAATAGATGTTCGAGGCATATGACAGGAGTTAAAAGTAAATTCATATCTCTAAATAAGATCAATGATGGTAAAGTGAGATTCAAAGATAAAACCACTACTAGGATAGCCAGAAAAGGTACTTTGATTTTGGATTATGGTAGAATGAAGACTAAGAATGTTTTATATGTAAAAGGTCTTAAGCATAATCTGTTGAGTGTTAGTCAAATATGTGATCAAGGATACACATTAAGGTTTCACACTGAAGGTTGTGAGATTAGAAGAAAAGATTCAAATGAGTTGATTGTAGATGCTCAAAGGATAGATAACAATGTATATGTTTTGTCAGATATCTTCTCAAAGGCACGATCAAAGGATACATTCAAAGATCAGTGTGTCGAGTTGGGAGTAATTTCTATTACTTCTTGCCATTAATGTTTAGCATAAATTGAGGGGGAGCTAAGTGTTAGCTCTAGGTAGGCCCTTTGCCATTGATGTCAAAGGGAGAGAATAATAGGTATAGGTATAGGTACAAAAAATAGGTATAGGGAACAGGTACAGGTTGCTACAATAAGGGGGAGTTACTATATGTTTTTAGATGACAATATGTGTAGGTGATATGATGTGGAAATTTTAGGATTGAGGTTGCCATCAATGACAAAGGGGGAGATTGTTAGAAATATTGTCATTGATGTCAAAGGTCTAGCATTATTGGTGATAAAGGCCCCATTGCATTTAATGTTGTTTGTAATAAATATATCTTGGCTAATATGAGTTAATATTTATTTAATATTAATGAATATATTTTTTGTTTCATATGAGACAAAAGAAGGGCCCATGGAGAAGTCAAAGAGCCATGGGATAAAGACAAAATAAGGATGGGACACATTTTCCCAAGAAGAGTCATCTTGGGGAATTCCAAGAGTCACCAAGTGAAGACAAAAGAGGGAGGGCACAATTTCTCATGAAGGGACACTTTAAGGAATACAAAAAGTCACCAAGATGAGGACAAAAGAGGGAAGGACATTTTTTCATCATGAAGGGTCACCACATGACTTTTTAAAGGGTTGAATATGAAGGGTCATACAGGTTTGGTGCCATTTTCCATGAGGATTAAAGGGTCACAAAGGGGGAAGGCCAAAGGTCATTTGGAAAGCTATAAATAAAGGCTTGAGAATCCATTTGTAATATGGAGATAGACATTGATTTGATATTGTAATATCTAGCTTAGAAGAGCAATTGTGAGAGATGAATATGATTTGTATTTGTTATATCTAGCTTAGAAGAGCAAAGGTGAGAGAGAGGAAAGAGATTTTGTATTAATTTATCATTTGTTGAGATAGCAACATTGAGAGATAGGTGTGTGGTATACACAAAGGGGTTTGTGCTCCTATGGGTTGGTGCTTGGCAAAGGTGTTGGTGCTCCTATGGGTTGGTGCTCATGAATTTTTGTTGGGTTGGTGATCATTAGACGGGTTAGTGCTCTTGTGGGTTGGTGCTTATGAATAGTAGCTGGGTTGGTGCTCGGCAAAGGGGTGTGGTGCTCCTATGGGTTGGTGCTCACAAATATTTGCTGGGTTGGTGCTCAACAAAGGGGTTGGTGCTCCTACAATCTTGGCTTATGAATATTGTTTGGGTTGGTGCTCATTCATATACTTGAGATTTTTCTCTATGGTTTTTACCACATTGGGTTTCCACATTATATCTGGTGTCTCTCTCTATGTTGTGTGGTGTTTATTGTTTGAGTTTTATTGCATTCTTGAATGTTTGATTAAGTGGAATTTTGTTAAGGGAAAGTTTTATAAGATATATGATATACTGATTCACCCCCCGGCCTCTCAGTATATCCCATGCTTAATATTTATCTAAGAAATATGTATGTGAGGAAATACATATTATAAATTAAAATTTGAATGATTCTATTTCCCTACTATAGAGTATCCTCTATGTAATGAGGTTATTGTTCCTAGTTCTTACACTTTTATGCCTTCAACTACTACTTCTAATCAGGTTAATACGTATATTCCTTCTTGTCTTAATTATTATTTTCTACCTAATATATCTTTTAATCATGATCTTGCTAAAAAATAGTCATGTCTCTATTCTTACACACATTGCTTTTACTACATTTCAAGATGTAGCATTTCAATAAAATATTTAATATATGTAAGCACAAATTCGAAAACTTTCC
>JARHVA010001776.1:1677500-1692500 GCA_037957365.1 Torreya grandis | reverse complement strand
TCTCCATTGATAAATTCTAGATATCACTTCATTAATTTAGTTACATTGTATCAAACTATTAAGGAATTGATATACTTGAAAATATTCATGCTTTGTTTTGAGGTAGACTCAAGATGTTGACATTGGTACAAATATGATGATTTAAAGGAATGATTTTTTATCAAACCATCTTAGGTAGATTCACATTTAAGAAAAAAATTATATTTATGCATACACACACTTCAAATTCAATCATTATGTAGACACCTAATTTTGGTATAAATCATGTAGTTGTAGTGATTTTGTTAGACACCTACTATTTTCACATTATCATTTATTGATGCTTTATCTTACAATAACATGTCAACACTTCAATTTATCTAAGTGTATGCCTTAAAATCTACATTGAGAATGGGTTGATAATGGATCAAGGTACTTTGTGTGATATGTTGGCTCTATAAATTATCATTACTATCACTTTGACCTCATCCAAGTTTCTATTTGTCTATCCCTTATGTCTACTTCCTATCTAAATTTGTTAGCTTCCTTATATCTAATGGTATAGGCTTGGATGATACCTTTTTCAATAAATTTATTCTTGTTGTACTATATATACCAACATATTATAGTTATGAGTGAATTTTGTTGACATTTGTACTATATTATCTTAGTCGATGTTGTATTATGCCAACTAACATATTACAACTATATTGGCTTAGAAGATACCATCGACTTAGATTTTAGCATTGGTTCATTTCATTCATATTGGATCACATTAATACCCTCTAATTTCACTCACATTTATGGCCCAAGGAAGTATTTGGGAGAGTTAATGGCTTAAAACCTTATCTTAGAGATCTTGCCTTGTGGTGTCATTGATTCTCAATAAGAGTAATTGGAAATTCCTAACTAATGATATTTAGGTGTTATACCAACCATTTGATGTCTTCAACCTACAACATTCTCTTTCAAATATCCACTAGAGCCAAGGGGGATATTGAATCATTGATAGGTCCACACCATAGTAGGTATTTCTATCCCTACACCCTTTCTTATGTTTACTTAGTATATTATATTTTGTTTTATTTATTTCATTGTGAATATATGTGTGTTTATCCTTGTTTAGGATATTCCCTATGCTAAATAATTTGGTGTAGACATAGGATTGATTACACTTTACATTAATCAACTTAGGTTACATATATCCACATTTATTTGACCATTGCATGTTACCCATTTACAACCATTATAACCCATATTTTATTTATTTTTTAACCCCATTTAAACCCATTTATTTTAATTGCATATTTACAACTATTTACCTTTATTGAGATCTATTTAGAGTTATATCCTTATGTCATAGTCTTAGGCTTTGGAACCCTTTCCTCTTGAATTTTTAGTTGTAGGTTACCATATGTTAGATATACAAAAATAATTAGTCCCTAATTTATCATCCAAGTATATGTAGGCTCTATTAGATTGACCTTATTTAAGTCCTAGTTTATTAATAGAAAGAGGGTAATTGTAGGTCATCCTAGTTCATGCATATATTATAGTGAACTCAACATGGATAATATCCCTCCTTTGGTTGGATTATCTTCATGTTTGTCCTTTTAGATTCTTAAAAAAATATTCCAAACCACCATATATTTCCAGTCCAACTATATTAGGAAGCCTTATACCTTTTCCTGTCAGTTTGTGAATGGTATTAACTATCTTGGTATTATTTTATATATTTTCAGACTATATCAACAAATTTAAAACAATTATGTGTGTGTTTTCAACTATATTAGTCACTATGATATAGTTATATTTGATCAATTTTAGTATCGACTAACCTGATACCCTTTATTTTTACTTTTTAATTTGCTGCATGCTACAAATTTAGCTTTCAATATAATTTTTATGATTTTTATTTTTATTTTTTTATTAGAAACTAAGCTCCATTATTTTTAAAACTCATAGGATCTATCATTTTGGGTAAATAAATCAATGGGTATATTCAATCTGTGGTGTGAGGGAGACAACCCCAATATTCAATCCATTATATAATTCTATTCATGGAATTTATTTTCCATGTACTTAATGGTATATCATAAATACATAGGATCCCTATTTTTAGTGTTTAGGAAGCATTCCAACCAATTGATTTCATAGTGCACTGAAAAATAATTAGCCCTAGGCATTTACTCTTAATGCACCTCAGATATGGGATAATGAGGCCACAATAAAAAATGGAATCCTCTATAATTAGTGCCTTCATAGCCATATTCACTATTTAATATTGGGATTAGTATATATAAGAATATACAAGTGAAACAAATATTTTATTAGTTTACCTCCCTATTTTCATTTTCATAAATAAATAAATGTCATCTTTCTTGATTTACACACTATGCCAACCATCTTGATACCATTTTGTGTTATGTGAAAATTATACCATGTAGCCTAATACAATTCTTTATATTTTCCGAATTACATCAAATAGCCTAATATAATTATGTGTGTCTCTCTGACTACATTAACCAACCTTATGTAGTCTAATTTTACCATCCCCTTGCCAATTATATTGGTCAACTTGATACAATTATTTATTGATGATAATGTATTAACCAACCTAATATAGTCTATATTTCTTAGTTTCATTTCTAAAATATACCATCCAAACTAATATAGTTTGTTTTTATAATTCCTATGTAAATACATACATTTTATAGTCCAATATAGATAATTTTTCTCGCCACTATGGAGTAAATATTTGACCAATCTGAATAGAAAACCAAATATGGATTCCAAGGATTTAATAGTGGTCCTAGTGTTATGGAAATAGCCAATACCCATAGAGTCACCTCAAATACTTGCATGACTTATAACTTTTTTATGACTCCAGGTATAAATCTAAGTAATTATCATGTGGCTTCAACTAGATCTAAAAATTTTGAACCACATAAAATACCTAAGACACTTGGATGAGATTACCCACCCTAATATTGTGAATTAGAGGAGAAATGTGATCTTGAGTATATTTATGAAATGATCATATATATTCATGAATATCCTCCACACAAGGTAAATGAACCTATAATGATTTATTATGTCATGATGACAACACATGTGGAAAGTCCTCCTTACCTTATTATTTTCTATCAAACTTGGGATAATTCATTATGTGACTTCCTCAATCCCTTACCTATCCACCTTACCTTGTATTATTACTAGCATGGTTATCCTTTACTTTAATGGGTATACCTAGATTACCCACATTAAAACCAATGCTAATACCACATCTATCACATCCCAACAAGCTACTCAATATTATACCTCTAAATCGAATGTCCATGATCTCAACAAATCATGTTATAATCAATGATCCAAATGGATAACTTTCAATTTATTAGTATTGCCTAGATGACACAAGTGTAAAATAAAATTTTGAAAATGAAAAATTTCTCTCAACAACTTTAGTGGGGAGTGTAAAGTTCAAATCCTCCACACCCCCCTTAGATATGCTCATGTTAATGTCATTATAAAATCATTTCTTCAAAATAAATGCACCAAACACATCCAAAATAAACCATTATTCCCTCAAATTTCAAACATTGACATAGGTGACATACTCTTTCAAACATGTATAGTGGATATATATATATATATATATATATATATATATATATATATATATCACTTAGCAAAAGAAGGCCTTCGGAAACCTCTATCAATATTTGATTAAGCTCAATAACTTTGCTTCTACCAATCTATTAGCTAAAACCTTATATATATATATATATATATATATATATATATATATATATATATATATATATATATATATATATATATATCACTTAGCAAAAGAAGGCCTTCGGAAACCTCTATCAATATTTGATTAAGCTCAATACCTTTGCTTCTACCAATCTATTAGCTAAAACCTTATATATATATATATATATATATATGAAACCTATATCAATATTTTATTAAGCTCAATACCTTTGCTTCTACCAATCTATAGCCAAAATCTACTCTGTTGATGCCTTAGACTAGTACAACCAACTCAAATCTAACTTCATGTCTAGTTTAGAATACTTAGTTAATGCATCAATTTAAGAGTTTCATTTAAATTATATACCTAAAAATAATGTATCCCACTTCATTAATTATAAGCAAGTGGATAATGAAACTACAAAAGCCTTCATTAAACATTGTAAAATCTTAGCCAAATAACTTGATCATAAAATTTTAGAAAAAAACCTCTTCCACTTGTTAACCAATTCCTAAAATCCAAAAATAAAATACATCATAAGGATTCTCTCTCTAAAAAATTAGAAGAAGCCATTGATCAAGATAAATGACAAGGTTTACTTATAATAAAATTCAAGCTTTCTAAACCTCAGATTGTGACATGAATGCTTATTAAATCTTTAAAAAATCTACATATGATGGTGTCTAAGACATATATGATTCAAACAAAATCATCAATGTAATCCTACCAAGATGATATGATGGAGTGAACCTTTCACAACTTATCAAGGGAAGTCTCTTGAATCCCTTTCCTCCTAGTTCACAAATTAATAATTGTGAAATTCCCTAACCTCTTTCCCTATATGAGATTATGAAACTCTTTATTGTGATCTCACCTATAGAGTTTGATACTTATAAACCTAGTACTCTTTTGTATGACCCTCAGAATTTTTTCTAGTTCCATGAAAATTGGGAACATTCCTATGAGAATTTAAAACAACATACACACCTTGATTTTAAATAATTACATGGTTCAAACTTTGATCATGAATCTATAATTCAATAAAGATAAAAATATTATGATTATGTATCCAAAGCTCATGACTCCAAAGCCAAGCATGATGCACTTCAAAAAGCTAATGCTCACCTTAATATCTACTCAAATCCACTTCCAAACTACAATCAAAACCAATATCCAAATAATAAAAATTAGTCAAGATATGCCCATGTATTTGAAACCATATTAACCACATTCTTATAATGATGTGAAAAACTTAGTCACTATGAACAATATGAAGTAGGTATTATATTATATCAATATTTATCTTCATCAAAATTATTTCCTTTAGCCCACTTATAATATGGTTTATGATAACCCTTTTCACCATTTTTCATACATAAAATATGATTAAATTATAACCTTCATACTTTTAGATAGCCAAAATTCATTGTATAACCAAGTGCATTTTTTTTTATTTACAACTATATTGGCCAATGAGGTGTAGTTACCTACATTCACAAATACATTGGCCAATCTAGTGTAGTCGAATCTTCCATCAAATTGTGTTCCAACTAAAATTCCTAAACTAGTACAATATTATTTTCTAGATCAAATCTAATTATGTTGACCAACCATACATATTTTTATTAACCTATTATATTTATATTTTACTATCTAGGCAAGTATAATATATTTCTACCCTTAATTCTAACTCTAATTAATTGGCCAGTTTGATATAATTTAGCTCGGATGTTTTTATGTAACCATATTTATCTGCTAGACCAATATAGTTTTCTTATCCTACCTCAACTACATTGGTGATGTCAATAATACACACTTTAAATCCTAATTAGTTTTAGTCTAGATCCACTTATTCTATAACTAATCCATTTCAAAATTTTGTGCCTCTTTCAGAATCATGTTTGGCTCACATTGGATTTTATGAATGTGACTCCATAGAAGAACTTTATAAGTTCCCATATTAAAATTTGTTACTCAAGTACATGTAGACTTATACATGTCATATAAATGTACTTATGAAACTCTTATTTGACATGAAAATTACTCATCCACCACCTATGGTGTAAAAAGATACCTTACCTCGATCTGAGGATAACATTTTATAATAGTGTGAAGAGATGTCCATCTAAGTTGACCAAACTATGGATGCCTCTCTTTCATCAAAATTATCCTAGAAAAAATATTACTTCATGTGGATGATCTTGAATTATTAATTAGCTTCCAAGTTGGTGATATTCAAGTCAATCATGCATTGATAGATGAAAAAATTGACACCTATGTCACCTCTTTATAATTAATCAAAACTTTACGATAATTAGAATGCAATCCTAATTTTAACCAAGTAATGTGATAAGGATATTTAAAAACACATATTCCTCCAATAGGATGTGTTTATCTCACTATCATGGTCCCACCTATCATAGTTATAGATAAGATTATGAAATTTGAGTTTATGTTATCATATAACATATTTCTTACTGCCCCTTGACTCATAGAATGAGGGTAGTGGCCTATTCCATATGTAAATGCATAAAATTTCCTCACAAGTATTATATATAAATATTTCAAGGTGATACTAACTCTTTAAATTTAAAATAATTCCAAGAGAATGGTGTCTTTAAAATACCAATCCTTGAACCCTTGTAAGGAATTCATTTCCATGAATACCAATTCTTTAATTATCCCATCAATTATAATCAAGGTTACAATGGTAATCTTAAAATTATGGAAAATATCCCACCCAACCTCTTAGTCTGTGATGATGATGAATGCAATAACATGGATTTGTAGATCAAAACATCATATCTCCCATCTAATATCATATCTTAATTTCCTCCCTCTTTATGACTTATTCTTGCAAGAATTCAACTAAATGTATTCCAAACTTTGTAATCATTCTTAAGAATTCCACTTCCCATTCATCCTCTAGTGATATAATGGTCAAACCCCTTAATATTGATCTTACCAATCTCATTTATGATGATGATTATACCCTTGAAAATGCATACTTATCTTGATATGCCCAAACTAAGGATGTGGAAGATATCCATTATCATTATTCTCACCAATGCTCATATGAGAAATGTATGTATTCTTATAGTATTAACGTAATTTACATAATTTTTATACTTATGATTTACTTGACATTATTTCTCCTATAATTGATATCCATAGGTCTGAGATGGAGAATATTCCATATTCTACCACACATACCACTTTTGTTACTTAAAACCCTCTTTGGAGCATGCTTTACGATAGATCCATGACTGGACCATATATTTTATCCAAGATTTATGATCCTTCAAACTCACTTCCTATGTAGATGTTGGCCACACTAGTACAAATCACAAAAATGTTAACTTCAAAATAAGTAACTATCCCATTTTATTCTTTCCATAGAGTCTATGGTCACTTACAACACCAATGTAGATCTTACCATAAATATTAAAGGTAAAACAAAGTTATTGAGTCTACCATTATATGTTATGAAAATGATGATTTGTTTAATAAAGTTTTAGATAGACCCTATTATGATTATTCACCTAGGTCAGATGTGTTTATACCTACCCACCCAAAAATATGAATTGTACTACTAATTTTGTAAGTTATTTAGTCATTCAACGTGTGATTTTATATCATATAAGATATTTTTAGCACAATAGAATCCATAAGTCCTAACTCTTTCCAAAAATAGTTGAACACATCAGTATTATACTCTTAGGCATGTTTGTTGCTTTCATAAGACTGATACACATCCTTTGACACACTATCAAGTTCTACACCAATATATAGATGTACTTCATTTTAACATAACTAAGATTCTAAGTATAATATGCCACCAATCAATGTAGAACTCTCTAAAAAAAATTGGAGACTTTTTTATTCTCTCATGTCATAATTCCTATCATCCCTCACATAATCCATATAGGATGGAGGAAAAACCTCCCCTATGACCAAAACCATCCAATAGATCAAAAGATACATGTACTATGATATTGCATTTTCTTTGCATTGATAATTTTCATAAGAGAACCCACAACATCCTCCTTCCAATGTGCCTAATTTTTACTTAGAGCTTGTATGTTATGAAATCTTAGCATGAATTTTAGAAAGAGTAGAGGAAATCATAAATAGAGACAAATATCAATTATTACAAGATATATCAGATGTTATAAATCATGTTTATTGAGATATATCAAGACATTTATGAGAAAATATTTTAGTCATATCATATTATTTACAGTGTCACCTAATTGTATTTCATATTATTAATATTATTTATAGGATATGTGATGATCATTATACATGTCGTACTTATATCATGTTCTTTCAAAGTTTTAGCACCTTTATTTCAACATGTCTATCTATTTTTAATCAATTTTTAGTGAATACCAATGCTTACAATTATCTTATAAATTCCAATCAATAATATAGTCGTCATCCCAAATTTGTAGGAAATATCCCACCTAATCTCGTAAACTCTGATAATGATGAAATTGATAATATAAAATTATAGATTAAAAACATTAGATCTCCCCTCTGAGATCATATCTCAATTTCCTCCCTCGTTGTAACCTCATTCTTTCATGAAGCCAACTAAAGATGTTCATGTTTTTATAGTCATTCCTAATAATCTTGCTTCTAATTCATCCTCTAGAGATATATAAGTAAAATACCTTAATTTAAATCTTACTAATCCAAACTACGATGGTGATTATACCCTTGATGACCCATAATTATCTAGATATGCCCAAGCTAAAGATGCAAAAGTTATTCATTATCATTATTTTATATAACTCTCCTATGAGCAATTTATGTCTTCTCATGGCATTAACTTAATTGAAATCATCTTTTATCCTTATGATTTACTCAGCATTATTCCTCCTGTGGTTGATGTAAATAAGTATGATATGGAGTGAATTATATATTCTATCACACATACCACTCTTATTACTTCAAAGTTTCTTTGGATCATTCTTTGAGATATATCCATTATTGGAACATATAGGTTTTCCAAGTATTCTAATCATTAAAGATTGCTTATTCCAAATATTTTGGCCACACTAATAGGACCCATACACAATTTGACTCCAAAATATGTACTTATAGGACCATTTATCCCTTCCATAGAGTCTATGGTCACTCAAAACACAAATGCATATCATTTTAGAGATATCTAAATCAAAACCATGCTCATGTATCTATGAAAATTACAAATTATTTAAAAATGTTTCAAAAATACCTTAGTAATATTATCCACCTAGGTTAGATGAGGTACGATACACACCCACCCACCAAATACTATGAACTACACTACAAACTACATAAGGTATCTAGTCATTCAATGAAATAATGTAGATCATATGATAGATTTTTAGCACAATATAATCTATAAGGATAAACTCTTTTCATAAATATCCAACCACATTGATCTATTACTTTTAGGCACACTTGATAATTTCATGGGACTACTACACAATAATTAATAATTGTGAAATTCCCTAACCTCTTTCCCTATATGAGATTATGAAACTCCTTATTGTGATCTCACCTATAGATTTTGATACTTATAAACCTAGTACTCTTTTGTATGACCCTCAGAATTTTTTCTAGTTCCATGAAAATTAGGGACATTCCTATGAGAATTTAAAACAACATACACACCTTGATTTTAAATAATTACATGGTTCAAACTTTGATCATGAATCTATAATTCAATAAAGATAAAAATATTATGATTATTTATCCAAAGCTCATGACTCCAAAGCCAAGCATGATGCACTTCAAAAAGCTAATGCTCACCTATATCTACTCAAATCCACTTCCAAACTACAATCAAAACCAATATCCAAATAATAAAAATTAGTCAAGATATGCCCATGTATTTGAAACCATATTAACCACATTCTTATAATGATGTGAAAAACTTGGTCACTATGAACAATATGAAGTAGGCATTATATTATATCAATATTTATCTTCATCAAAATTATTTCCTTTAGCCCACTTATAATATGGTTTATGATAACCCTTTTCACCATTTTTCATACATAAAATATGATTAAATTATAACCTTCATACTTTTAGATAGCCAAAATTCATTGTATAACCAAGTGCATTTTTTTTTATTTACAACTATATTGGCCAATGAGGTGTAGTTACCTACATTCACAAATACATTGGCCAATCTAGTGTAGTCTAATCTTCCATCAAATTGTGTTCCAACTAAAATTCCTAAACTAGTACAATATTTTTTTCTAGATCAAATCTAATTATGTTGACCAACCATACATATTTTTATTAACCTATTCTATTTATATTGTACTATCTAGGCAAGTATAATATATTTCTACCCTTAATTCTAACTCTAATTAATTGGCCAGTTTGATATAATTTAGCTCAGATGTTTTTATGTAACCATATTTATCTGCTAGACCAATATAGTTTTCTTATCCTACCTCAACTACATTGGTGATGTCAATAATACACACTTTAAATCCTAATTAGTTTTAGTCTAGATCCACTTATTATATAACTAATCCATTTCAAAATTTTGTGCCTCTTTCAGAATCATGTTTGGCTCACATTGGATTTTATGAATGTGACTCCATAGAAGAACTTTATAAGTTCCCATATTAAAATTTGTTACTCAAGTACATGTAGACTTATACATGTCATATAAATGTACTTATGAAACTCTTATTTGACATGAAAATTACTCATCCACCACCTATGGTGTAAAAAGATACCTTACCTCGATCTGAGGATAACATTTTATAATAGTTTGAAGAGATGTCCATCTAAGTTGACCAAACTATGGATGCCTCTCTTTCATCAAAATTATCCTAGAAAAAATATTACTTCATGTGGATGATCTTGAATTATTAATTAGTTTCCAAGTTAGTGATATTCAAGTCAATCATGCCTTGATAGATGAAAAAATTGACACCTATGTCACCTCTTTATAATTAATCAAAACTTTACGATAATTAGAATGCAATCTTAATTTTAACCAAGTAATGTGATAGGGATATTTAAAAACACATATGCCTCCAATAGAATGTGTTTATCTCACTATCATGGTCCCACCTATCATAGTTATAGATAAGATTATGAAATTTGAGTTTATGTTATCATATAATATATTTCTTACTGCCCCTTGACTCATAGAATGAGGGTAGTGGCCTATTCCATATGTAAATGCATAAAATTTCCTCACAAGTGTTATATATAAATATTTCAAGGTGATACTAACTCTTTAAATTTAAAATAATTCCAAGAGAATGGTGTCTTTAAAATACCAATCCTTGAACCCTTGTAAGGAATTCATTTCCATGAATACCAATTCTTTAATTATCCCATCAATTATAATCAAGGTTACAATGGTAATCTTAAAATTATGGAAAATATCCCACCCAATCTCTTATTCTGTGATGATGATGAATGTGATAAGATGGATTTGTAGATCAAAACATCATATCTCCCATCTAATACCATATCTTAATTTCCTCCCTCTTTGTGACTTATTCCTGCAAGAATTCAACTAAATGTATTCCAACTTTTGTAATCATTCTTAAGAATTCCACTTCCCATTCATCTTCTAGTGATATAATGGTCAAACCCCTTAATATTGATCTTACCAATCTCACTTATGATGGCGATTATACCCTTGAAAATACATACTTATCTTGATATGCCCAAACTAAGGATGTGGAAGATATCCATTATCATTATTCTCACCAATGCTCATATGAGAAATGTATGTATTCTTATAGTATTAACGTAATTTACATAATTTTTATACTTATGATTTACTTGACATTATTTCTCCTATAATTGATATCCATAGGTCTGAGATGGAGCATATTCCATATTCTACCACACATACCACTTTTGTTACTTAAAACCCTCTTTGGAGCATGCTTTACGATAGATCCATGACTGGACCATATATTTTATCCAAGATTTATGATCCTTCAAACTCACTTCCTATATAGATGTTGGCCACACTAGTACAAATCACAAAAATGTTAACTTCAAAATAAGTAACTATCCCATTTTATTCTTTCCATAGAGTCTATGGTCACTTACAACACCAATATAGATCTTACCATAAATATTTAAGGTAAAACAAAGTTATTGAGTCTACCATTCTATGTTATGAAAATGATGATTTGTTTAATAAAGTTTTAGATAGACCCTATTATGATTATTCACCTAGGTCAGACGTGTTTATACCTACCCACCCAAAAATATGAATTGTACTACTAATTTTGTAAGTTACTTAGTCATTCAACGTGTGATTTTATATCATATAAGATATTTTTAGCACAATAGAATCCATAAGTCCTAACTCTTTCCAAAAATAGTTGAACACATCAGTATTATACTCTTAGGCATGTTTGTTGCTTTCATAAGATTGATACACATCCTTTGACACACTATCAAGTTCTACACCAATATATAGATGTACTTCATTTTAACATAACTAAGATTCTAAGTATAATATGCCACCAATCAATGTAGAACTCTCTAAAAAAAATTGGAGACTTTTTTATTCTCTCATGTCATAATTCCTATCATCCCTCACATAATCCATATAGGATGGAGGAAAAACCTCCCCTATGACCAAAACCATCCAATAGATCAAAAGATACATGTACTATGATATTGCATTTTCTTTGCATTGATAATTTTCATAAGAGAACCCACAACATCCTCCTTCCAATGTGCCTAATTTTTACTTAGAGCTTGTATGTTATGAAATCTTAGCATGAATTTTAGAAAGAGTAGAGGAAATCATAAATAGAGACAAATATCAATTATTACAAGATATATCAGATGTTATAAATCATGTTTATTGAGATATATCAAGACATTTATGAGAAAATATTTTAATCATATCATATTATTCACAGTGTCACCTAATTGTATTTCATATTATTAATATTATTTATAGGATATGTGATGATCATTATACATGTCGTACTTATATCATGTTCTTTCAAAGTTTTAGCACCTTTATTTCAACATGTCTATCTGTTTTTAATCAATTTTTGGTGAATACCAATGCTTACAATTATCTTATAAATTCCAATCAATAATATAGTGGTCATCCCAAATTTGTAGGAAATATCCCACCTAATCTCGTAGACTCTGATAATGATGAAATTGATAATATAAAATTATAGATTAAAAACATTAGATCTCCCCTCTGAGATCATATCTCAATTTCCTCCCTCGTAACCTCATTCTTTCAAGAATCCAACTAAAGATATTCATGTTTCTATAGTCATTCATAATAATCTTGCTTCTAATTCATCCTCTAGAGATATATAAGTAAAATACCTTAATTTAAATCTTACTAATCCAAACTAAGATGGTGATTATACCCTTGATGACCCATAATTATCTAGATATGCCCAAGCTAAAGATGCAAAAGTTATTCATTATCATTATTTTATATAACTCTCCTATGAGCAATATATGTCTTCTCATGGAATTAACTTAATTGAAATCATTTTTTATCCTTATGATTTACTCAGCATTATTCTTCCTGTGGTTGATGTAAACAAGTATGATATGGAGTGAATTATATATTCTTTCACACATACCACTCTTATTACTTCAAAGTTTCTTTGGATCATGCTTTGAGATATATCCATTATTGGAACATATAGGTTTTCCAAGTATTCTAATCATTAAAGATTGCTTATTCCAAATATTTTGGCCACACTAATATGACCCATACACAAGTTGACCCAAAAATATGTACTTATAGGACCATTTATCCCTTCATAGAGTCTATGGTCACTCGAAACACAAATGCATATCATTCTAGAGATATCTAAATCAAAACCACATTCATGTATCTACCATTCTATGCTATGAAAATTACAATTTATTTAAAAATGTTTCAAAAATACCTTAGTAATATTCTCCACCTAGGTTAGATGAGGTACGATACACACCCACCCACCAAATAATATGAACTACACTACAAACTACACAAGGTATCTAGTCATTCAATGAAAGAATGTAGATCATATGATAGATTTTTAGCACAATATAATCTATAAGGATAAACTCTTTTCATAAATATCTAACCACATTGAGCTCTCAATATATATATATATATATGCAATTCATTCCAATAAAAATAAGATTATAAATACTTAAAAGATGCTACCAATGATTACATGATATTGTATCTCCAAATACAAGGATGTTTGTTTTCCTTGGCAATAGAGTTATACACATCACACTAAATGATGTAGAACTGTCTAGCATCATTTAAGTGACTTTAAGAGGCCCCCACCTTAAAATTTTCAACAAATATTACATGATCCATATAGAATGAGGGAAAACCCTCTTTGATTACTATATACAACCCATATAAAAGGATACATGTGATAGGATGTTGAATGTTTCCTACATCAAGAATTTTCATCAATAGACCCCACAACCTCCTCCTTCTAGCATGCATAACTTTTTCTTAGATCTTGTACACCATATATTCCTAGCACAACTCTTATAAAGAGTATATGAGACCATTATTAGAACTAGATATTAGTTTTAAAAGTATGTGTAAGATGTTATAGGTGATGTATGTTAAGATATTTCATGGCATATGTGAGAAAATATCTGAGTCATATCATATTCTTCATAGTGTCACCTGACTAGATTTCATATCATCTTTAGTTTTAGCATTTGTGATGTTTGTTGTACATATATTAACTATATCATGTTATTTTATGTTTTCAATACTTTTCTTCTTAGCATATATGTCTTTCTTTTATCATTTTTATATCGGCTTTTGTTTCTTTCATATCTTTCTTAGGTATCACCTTTAGTATTTTTCCCCATATTTACATTCAATTTTTAGTTAGCCTTTGTTTCCTTAGTGTGGATATTATGTATTACCTTTGTGTTTTTTGGCATTTATAATCACTTTATAATTTACCTTTGTTCCCCTAGTGGATCTTGGATATCACCTTTTGGTTCTTTCTATCACCTTTTTTATTCTATGTTAGTTTGATTATGATGCTTTTACCTATATTTACATTCCCCCTCTTTTGGGATGACTTATCATATAAGTGTTTATGCTAAATCCCATGTAAGTTAGTATAATTCCCCTAGTGACATTATTATCACCTTTCATATCATATCGTAGTCACTTTAGAAGCATCTTTTTCCCATCCTATGGTAAAAAATAAGCTTAATAATAATTAAATTGCCCTTTCTACATAGATAGATCT